>CM030362.1:81529911-81902411 GCA_017893485.1 Hemerocallis citrina
AAGGCTAGAGATTATATAAAAATGGTACTTTTTTTGAAGGTATTAAATCTATAATTCACTTATAACGAAAATTAACCCTTCGAAATTCTCCTTAACAATGATATACATCCACGTGAGAGATGAAGATTTTCCATCCACAATAGACCTGTTTCTTTGAATATCTCATTCAGAATGAATAGGTTCCTCCTTTTTGCGTTTTCTCTTTCAGAATGAATAGGTTCCTCCTTTTTTCGTTTTCCTTGCTATAACCCTTAATTCTTAATAGGCAAGTTGGCTGATGTGTATAATTGTGACATGGAGTATGATATGCTCACAATGGATACTGATGGTTGTATAGAGATGGGATAATGCAAATCTCTCCTCTTTTTAATGAAATTAGAAGAAAAGATGAAGATTTTTTATTTTACTATTAAAGTTCTCAAAATGAATATTTAAACTAATTTTTTTTACATTTGTAAGTAATTATTCCCAAACGAGAGCCCACTAGGATCAACATTCTTACCTCAGTATCATTATGACATATTCATTTATCCGAGTTCAAGATTTACCACTGTCAGTCTTTTGATCCTATGGCTTATTTATTCCACTATTTCCTTATATTTATTTGATGATTCATGCTTTTAGCCAATAACCACCATTGGTCCATGGAATTAATATTAATGTTACAATTCATTCTATGTTATGAAGATCAACATCAAAAGTTAACTTTTAATCATTTCATGTCAGAGGCTAGGAGAAGGAAATGGCGGGAAGATAATCCTGAAGCTTCAAATAATTACGAGCCTATAATCTTTGATACATCAATAATACCCTGGTGGGCATGGATCAAAAGGTTTCACCTTCCTTAGGCTGAACTACTAAATGGTTAGTTTGCATCTCTTTCCGTGGATTGATACTGTTATGCAATTTCTGTGGGCTATGAGAAGATGATTTAATATGTAAATATCATACATTTGTTTGACTCAGCAATGGGTTACTAGAAACAGAAAAGATAAAGTGGGATAATTTGTTAGTCTAACACTGATTATTTGTTAGACTAAGCAATGAGGTACGAGAAACAGATGAGAGAAGGTCGATAAATTTATCTAACACCATTAAATAGGAAAATTGTGACCTCAGAACTCCCTAGAATCACTCCATTATATACTTTGACAATTAAAATTATGCTTTTACAGCTATTGTTTCCTAATATAGGCTTTTTAGACAGGCTTGCATAATTCTCAACTCCACATTAAAAGAAAAAAAATGGAAAGGAAAACTGAAGATCAAAAGAAACAGAACGTACCCTAACTATCTATTTCATTAAGAAAACTAATCTTTAACTAATCTTTAACTGCATGTATATAAATTGAATAACTAGACAAAGGCAAGTAATTAAAGTATAGCATCTCAAATAGCCCAGCTAAATTGATTAGTGCAGTTAGCATCTAACCGTAAATAATTCCACTAAATATTTATCAGTCTGTCATCTACAAGGACTATAACCTTCGACTTGCTGTCATATAAACATACCATTGTAGGCTTATTTTGGAGTTTCTAAATCTATATCTGAAAATGTGTGTTTCAATGAATCAGATAGGTATTTTTGGGTTTGGGTGGGTTGTAAATTCAATCCAAGTACATTCCTCAATTCGTTCATAATTGGCCGAAGACAATAGTAACCATACACTTAGCCAAAAGCAATACAAAAATACAATTTGCTTATCTTTGACCTGATAACAATAGCCAAAAATTCACATAAACAACAGTGAGATAGAGATATGACGCATTTGCACAATAAAGATTGGTAAAGAGCTGCCCAGAGAGCATATTCATATGGCATATAACAGAGTGTAAATGCACTTTGTGTTCATAATTTTGGCTTCTCGAAGTCAAACCAGTGTCCAATTAAATTGTGTTAACACCTCACAAATTTTGAGAATGTGTTTGGCAACAAAGGACAACTAAATTTAATTTTTACGTGGAGGTAGAAGCGGTTTGCAAACTTTGGTTAGCAAACCTTTACCTCCATTCAAAAGATGGGTTATTTTGCAAGTGGTTGGATAAGTATAGTTTAGATAAAGATAGTAATGGAATTGAGAACTATGGTTAAAACTTTGTGGCCAACAAAAGTTTATATAACAATTATCTCAACACCATTGAAGTCCCCAACCAGACCAAAGTTAGATATCTAAGGTTATGTGAGATAACTTTACAAAACTTCAATTATTAAACACAACTTCATTTCCGAACACACAGTAAAAATTTAAGAAATGTGTGCATAAAAGATAATATTCAAAGCTGCAGGTGTAAGAAAATATTGCTTAATTTAAACTTCTTAATTTTGTGGAATCTGGGTTGATTTACAAATTATTACTTTTAGCTATAATGAAGATCTCTCTCTGTTGGCTTTCTTTTTAAACTTATTTCCAGTAACTAATTGAGCTCTAAACAAATTGGTCACCGGAGTGATAAACACTGAATAGCTGTTTTAGATTTGTGAGGTGTAATTTCAGCAGTGTGCCGTCCTATTGTTTGTAGTTCACTGGCATCCAACTTTTATGCCATAAGTTACTTATAAGTTCAAAAGTTTTACTATTTTCTTGAAGTAAATCTGTATGGTTTGTGATCACTTCATATTTCAGTTGGAGCTGGTGCTATCTTTTGCTGAAGAGCAATTAATGTTGAGTTGGAGAGTGAAGCATGTTATGCTATCTGCACTAACATACAAGAGAATTTCGTAGCATATTGGTGAAATATGAGAATGAGAATGTTATTTAACAAAAATACTTTCACTTTAATATTTAAAATTATCGTGTATATTAGTCAAAAAGGATAAAAGTAATATGATCCGAATTGAATTTTGTTATACTCATATTATGGATATGCAGAACTGATCTGCTTGAAATGCATATCCAGATGAAGAACGTTAAGCTTATTATTATTTGCAAATTAATAGGCACAACAACAACAACAAAGTTTTTTGCTATGTGTAACTTAAACATAAGAGCATGAGAGAGAGAGAGAGAGAGCAGCTTATCCCCTACTGACCTTAATATTATGTTTTTGCATGTCAACTTCTTAAATGTGCACAAACTACAGATATTATTTTTTAAAACATTCTAACAGACGGTAAGTTTAAAAAATTAAAAAAAGGAAAACTACATGCTTCTTATTAACGTAAATTTATAATATGTCGACAATAGCTTACATGTCAACTTCATTAAATGTTTGAACCTTAACACAAGCTACAGATATCGTATTTTTAAAAACATTCTGACATACTGTAAGTTTAAAATTAAAAAAGGAAAACTACATGCTTCTTATTAAAGCAAATTTATAATATGTAGACGAAAAGATAGCTTACATGTCAACTTCATTAAATGTCGTGAGCATAGCAAATGTGTTCTGGGAGTCCTTCAAACGAGTAGCAATTCTTCTCCTAAGTCGTGGCATAGGAACCTAAATCCACAGTTCAAAAGTTTCTCCTTACAATAGTTCAAAATCAAAACACAACCAACAAGCACTCAATGGCCTGCCAATATTCTAAACCTTATTGCCTCATTCATTATCCTTCAATAGTAAATAATAACTAGCTATCTATAGATCCAATGACTATGCCCATGGACTATTGTTGAGATACTGGCTATTGTGGAGATTGAGGATGGTGGCTATTGTTGAGATGCTTGCAGATACTTTGCTTTGGTTGGAATAATGGAACTGCTTCTTATATTGATTATGCTTTTAATCACTATGTTTGTTATGGCTATGATGAGATTAATGATTCATACATATTTTAGGTATTGAAGCATCTATTTTCAAAATCTGAGCAGTGATGAACTTAATTCGAGTCTATTTGGTTTTGCACTTGGTTATGACTTGAGATTTTCGATTTGCTGCTTCTCTAAATATGAAATGTGTTTATGCGGCTCACTCCTTCAATGCGTGGACTGAAGGAGTTATTGCCTGTTATTATATTTTGGTGACGCATTCATTGCGCCAAACTACTTTATTGCATTTATTATGCAATGCAATCTAGCATGGTTTTATTGGTTTTGACTGCACTGATTCAGCCTAATTTATTATACACGGTTCTGAATTTTCTTACTTCATGAAATGTGATCCTCATATAGTTCTGGGCCAGATAGTGAAGATAATTAGTATGACCCTGAGCCATATAATTGTACTCATAATTGTGTTCATAATTGTGGTGTTCTCTTAGCCTTTATGATGATGGGGGAAAACATGTGTTCTAAGCCATTTCAATGCTTAAATTTACCTGCTTTTATTTATTTGATATGATCTAAATTTGAATTAGTCCCATAATAATCTCTTTTAATTGTGTATGTCTTTGAGAGTATTTCGAGTTTCGGCTTTTTTGAGTGAACCTTGGGATCAGAGATGTGGTGGAGCAACTGAGAACAAGCAAACCATGAGCATACATGAAGCTTGGGATGAAATGGCCTAGGTGTTGCATCTGATAACAAGCAGAGCTTCAACATCATGATTATGTTTTGATACTTGAGCAAACAAAGCAACATGCAGTTAGAAGCACAATAATGCAGGAAACAAAGCAACATATAGGTGTTTTCCTACAACCCTGTAATTTTTTATTTTTATTTTTTAGTTGGGTTGGTGGATGATGTATTTGTTGTATATTTTGTTTCCTTAACTTGTGTCGAATAAGAGATTATGTAAATCTGTGTAATATTTAGTATTTTGGGAGATGATGTAAGTATCCGTATAGGATGATATATAATATAGTGATGTTAAAACCCGTACCCGCAAAGTTGTGGAGTATTGGGTTCTGTATGTGGTTTTTCAAAGGTATTTCTAAAAATCCATTATGTTTTCAAACAAATATTTGGTTTTTATTTTGTATCTTGCATCATATGAAGATTTTTGCCCCCAGAGCCTTATATATATGATGCCTGTATGATGTTGCTTGGATTGGCCTGGGGAGGATTGATATTGACTACCTGTGATGTTATATTTTTAATTGTTAGCAGAATTCCGTAAGGAATTGCTGTAAAAGGGGTAATATTTTAGGGAAGGTTTTGTCAAAATTTTTACTAAAATTACTATTAGTATTAAAGAATAGAAATGATTTATATAGGTGATGTAAGCTATCGATTTTTTAAAAAAAAAACGGAAGATAAAAGCAAAAATAGATATATTCCTATGTTGTGATTACTTTAGAACCTTTCATGTGGATCTTTATCCATCTTCCTCTTTATCGAGAATTTTCTCCTTTGACAAAGCCAAAATCTATGATAGCTTTCTCTAATACCTCTGTTTATATTTTCTTAAACCTGGCACTGACATTTTCTTTCCTACTATTAACTTTATCACTCCTCTTGACTCAGTTGTTATCATCTTAGCTACACATGTCAAAACCACTACAAATTATTTCTCTTTCAACTAATCCTGTATTTGGAGTTATCATCAATCTTTCTCACATGCACTCATTTTTAGGCGTATCATGGTTTTTCTATTAGCTGTTAACCAATATTGAAGATTTACATTCAAGGATGAAAATATTGAATAGTAAGTATTATAGAAAAAACCCAGGGTTGAAAAGAATTGAATTTTCCATGAGGCCATCAACAAAAAACTCTGGCATACAAGAATGGTAGCATAGAGAACACCAATGAGTGTTAAGTACAAAATTATAACTTGGACGTCACTACATGAGATAATAGGATCAATTCAAACTTAAGACTTTATACTGTAAATATGTGAACCAAAGGGAAACGTGTATCTACTCCAGTACTTTTAGTGAAGTATAATATGGAGGTAGTGTACATCACATGAAAAGGGTATAAAGACGATTGTGTTCTGTTTAGCAATATAAATTCTGTGAAGAGGTATGAAAATATTAGATACATGATGTTTCATCTTTGATAGTGATTTTTGATGGGTTTAGTCGACAATCCATATGCAATCGTCATTTTCACTTAATGATTGAAACGTCTGATGGTTGGGCTTATGTGTTTTGTGTGAGATGATGTAAGTTATAGATTAAAAAATAAAGATACATGTACAATTTCTCATACACTGAAATATATAAAAAATTGAGGCTAACAAGCATGTTTCATATCAAATTTGCAGTAGGCTCTCCAGTATATGGATACTAAGTCTAATATGGAGATGTAATTGTATTTGATCACATTTAATAAAAGGTCTTCACAGGTATATCACAACAAGCTTTCTTTCTCTCTCTCTCTCTCTCTCTCTCTCTCTCTCTCTTAACCTCTTTTAAAATTATACATGGTTAACTACATGAAAATATGACAACGGAGAATTAACTCATGCAGTTTGAGACGATAACTGCATTAGCTCTTATGTTTAAGTTACACATAGCAACTGATTTCGATCCTGATCCCGATCTCCTAACAAATTATCCTGCAAGATATAAACCAAGAAAAAACTTAATTCTTCACGAATATAAACCAATAAATAACTCAATGTCTACTACTAAATACACATCTATATAAATTATTTTTCACGAAAACGTGTCGTAGGCACGTGTGCACGGGGAAACCTAGTGTTAATCTAAAATCAAGAAATCGAAAGAAAAAAGGGAGATACTTTCCATGAACAACAATGGCGTTGTTGAGTTCGATTGAGACCATCCCGTTGTTCAGCTTCATCAAAAACCTAGAACCCATCCACAAAATTAAAAAAAAAAAGCCAACCCCACTTCAACAAATTATAATAAAGCGGGAGAAATGTGAAAACATTTTTTTTTGAAGAAGTTGTATTGATCGAGGGAGTGCATTCTAATAACAATTAACGCTCCAATTTGATTGGTAACTTTTTCAGAATTCAATTTCATTAATAAATCACAAATATAGTAATTTCATATCATACCACACACAAACCGAACCATTAAAAAGAAAAAAAAATCTAAGACTATTTTAATAACATATCAAAATATGTTATTTACTACTGAACTGAGATCAATTATACATTGATGTTTTCGCTTCCCTCTATACTTTTGAGATATAATTTTTCTTCTTTTCTTCTTCTCCTTAACCTATGAATTTCAGCTTCTTCATTTGTTCTTATAGCCATAACAAACTTATTGAGCAAAGTATTTTTCTTAATACTTCATCATGCAATTTTTTTTTAAAAATGAAAAACTAATAAGAAAAAAAATGAGGACGATACACCTCACAATTTTATGGTTCTTTCTCGCTTTTACTCCTTAACTTGTGAAATAAAGCTTCTTTGCTTCAACTTGCCAATTTATTTAGGTAAGGATTTTAAGAAATTGAAAGAATAAGAAAACAAAAGAGGATGAGAATATACCTCACAATTTGATGGTTTCTTGATTTTCTTTCGGAAAAAGTGATTAATGGTCACTTCTTGCTGTCGAAACGAAATATAAAAATTAAATTAATATTTCCCAAGTTATTTATTCGCGTCGATAGAATAGAGAAGCCAATATGATACTCTATTAATTTCGTAAACAGAATAATTATAGCAAAAGAAGAAAAGAAAATAAAAAATAGTTTAAAGTTGCATTCAACATTAATAATATTAATATTTATCAAACCGCCAACCGCACTTCAACAAATTACAATAGATGGAGAGAGGGATGAAAACAAAAAAAAAATTGAAGAAGTTGGAAGTTGTATTGATTGGGGGAGTGCATTTTAATAACAATTAACGCTTCAATTTGACTGGTAACTTTTCTGGAATTCAATTGCATTAATAAATCCCAAATACAGTAATTCCATATCATATTACACACAAACCAAACCATTAAAAAGAAAGAAAAAAAAAAGACTAACTTAATAACATATCAAAATGTGTTGATGTCCAATAGAACTCTCAAAATTCTCATCAAGTTTTATGAGAATTTGTGCAACAAACAAACCCTCAAAATTCTGAACAAGTTTTAATCAAGGTATCAAAAATATTAATACACAAGGTATCAAGAATCATGCATAATTTTGAATGACCCTAAAACTGGTGATAGAACATTATCAAAGAACTCTAAAACAGGAAAATAGGCATTTTGCATTATCTTTGTAAGACTTAAGGCAAACAGAGCTCTTATCAGTACATATGCCAGCTTTTTTAAGCTGTAACTGAAAGATCCTATGATTGTCAAATACGTTAGGGTAACATTCATATGTCATTTTAAAATCTTAATCCTATTACAACCTTTTTAGAGCCTTATTTTTGAAAAACGTTGACATCCAGATGCGTTCAAGGTGTTATTTTGTAGGAATCAAAACTTACATTTGCAAATAATGATATGGGGCCACAAAATGCCCATGTTTATTTACTCCTCCAAAAAACAAAATGCCAACTTTTAGAACTCTCGGTGTAAGTCTTCAAAAATATAGTCAAAGGGAGATATTTGTTTCTCAAAACTTCAAGGGAAATCCATGCTTTAAGCAAAATGACAATACCTTGAGTGTGGTATAGGGCACGGAAGAACTGCAAATAGCAAAAGGTCGCACTACGATGCCTGCAACACCCACAAAGACGAAATTAATATATCACAAAATACCATGATCATTCTTGTTGAAGAGTAAGGTATCATACGATATTAATATGAGCAAGTAAAAGAAACTCACCTAGTATATATAATCAAAATAAGAGAAGGTCTTACAAAATAAGAGAGAATCCTCTCTCATTGTTTGTAACGGCGAACGGTGGCTGCTTGAATTTGGGTGGATTGACCAACGACGCACGGTGGCGCCTTGAATTTGGGCGAAGTGACGAATGGCGATCAGTTAGGGCTGTGTTTTGGGTGAGGGGCAACAGCGAGGATATGCAAACGGCCCACGACGACGTCTTGGATTTGGGCGAAGTGGCGAACAACGATCAGTTAGTGCTGGGTTATGGGCGAGGGGCAACGGCGACATATTGGATTGGGGAGGACTATCGAACGGCGAAAGGGCGAACGACAATGGATGGGTTCTGCCATGAGGAAAGGTGAGTGGGTTTTTTTTGTTTGTTTGTTTTTGTTTTTGTTTTTGTTTTTATTTTTGTATGCTTTTTTTCGTGTATGTGTGTGTCTGTGGGTGGGGGGGGGGGGGGGGGGATTTGGGAGAGGAAGGGTTTTGTGAGTTTTTAGTTTTTTTTTTTTTTTAAGTAAAAGGTGTAGGTTGTACGTGCTAAGGTAAGTGTTGATTACTACTTTTACTCATCTTTCTCTATTTCAAAATAGAGAAAGAAGATAGGGGGTAGGCCTATTAGCTTAAGATATATAATGCCAGGATAGGCTATTAAATAATATAGTGCCTGTTTGTATGACCTATCCCAACCTGTTTGTCTCGGTGCTTTTGGTGGCATTTCAGAAAACATCACGATAGAGCGAAAATAGTGCCAGGACATGCCCTGTGTTTTGTAGTGTAGGAGAAGAAATTGGGACCTGCCAATAAGTGATGCCGACTACTATGTGAACATCCACAAATTCTTTAAGAATGAGAACTACCACAAATTCTTTAAGAATGGTTTCAATGGATTCGGATTCAGGCAGTAGGGTTTTGAGGTACCCCGATTGGACTTGGCTACAGACCGAGTATTTGTGGATGTTCTCATAGTAGTCGGCAAGGAAGTCGACGACCATGTGACCTTGGCGGTGGAACTCTGCAGGGTCTAGAGGGTTCGAAGGAACCAACCAGGATCCATCAAATTCAGGATAGTCGGAGGGAAGGCTGCCCATGTTTAGCTAGGAGACAATTGTAGGTTTACCTAGTTTTTTTTTGTTTGTGTTTGTTTGCATGCGTGAACAAGAGGCTATAATTAGGTTTACCATCCAGCTAATGTGTAACTTTGCGAAATAGTTTTTGTTACCTAATCTTTATGTGCGTATGATGCTAATTTTTAGTATTGCACATGTTCCTCAACTCTATATTTAATGAGATCAATGATCCGGTCTTTGATTTTATGCAGTTCCTCGCTTATTGGAATGGTCAGAATAAGCTGATAGAAAAATTGGTGCAGCAGAAGTAGTGCGAGAGGCAACGACTAATTTTGAACATTGGTTCCTAGGGGTACATTCACAACTAGTAGTGAGACTTAAACTTAATATAATTAATCTAAAATGTTCCTGGTGGTAGGATTACGGAGTTGGACATCGGTGATTCCAGTAAGACTAGTACACTCGTTATATGCACTAAAGTAGAGAATAATTGATCTCACAATTAAAAATTATGTAGAGACATTAACATAAGAGTGTAGGTGCTAAACGGTTTTATTTCACTCAGCTGATTCACTAAAATGAATATCTAATTGAAAATTTAAATGAATATCAATAGATAATTCTTTGGGTGATAGTGGGTACAAGTAATCCTAAGAATTGAGACTGTCATAGCATTTTGTGTGTATCAATCTATACTATGATTTATATCTTAGCATGACTTTTCGAAGACATGTATATGATATTCTGGGCATAGCAAGGTTTTATGGAAGTTAGTGAGCAATCAATAAGGAACCGATCACTTCTACTAGAAGAAAAAAATGACCTATGTAGAAAAATGCATTTTAGAAAGAAGTTTATAAGTATTCATTTGAGTCAATCACTGATGTAACAGACACATATGATTAAGTGTTTAGGATTTTACGTTACCCTAAGTTTTTTCCGGACATTATATGATAGGATGATTTAATTGTACGGGAACTAATCATAAAAGGGTACAATTGATTTTGATAATCAAACTCACATCATCTGGGTAGTCATGAAACTTTGCTAGACGCCACTCATGACTTGTGGAGAAATAAAGAAGTTTAATATCTTCTCTACCAATTTAATATGAGGTCTGATGTGTCACACGCAATACAAGTTTTTTTATCTTTGAAAATTGAATTTGAAATTTTATTTGATAAAATTTGGAATCGAATAATTTTATATATATATATATATATATATATATACACACACTAGGTATGCCCATGGGCACGTATTCGGAACGATACACCATATAAAAAATCATGTAAACAGTAAGGGATGATTTATATATAGGGGTGGGCTCGGTACGGTCCTGGACTTTTTGACATTGTACCATTATCATACCAAACTAGTTCGGTTTGAAAATATGCAAACCATTACCAACCAAAAAGTTCGGTATACTGAAACTTCGGTATACCGACTACTTCGGTTGGTACGGTTCGGTATTGGTGTTATACCAAATATGACCCAACAAATACCTAAGCAAATATCAGTACCAAAAAATAACAAGTTAACAATATCACACAACTACCGAAACAAAAACAGAATAGACCACAAATCCATTTTCATTCCAAAAGCAAGCAGGGAACAGTAGCATAAACTTTACCGAGCATGTCCCAGTAACTGTGTACATAATATGAGCATTAGTTCATATTGTTGACAAATATCTAATGTTTGCATGAACTTTGGTCGAGAAAAATGAGTGAAAAGCATGCGGAAAGAACATGCCGGAAAACCAGAGTAGTTGCTGCTATGCTACCATATGGACAATTACACAACAGTATGTTAGGAGTACGGTATGTACACACAGCATAGATGCATTCGCACATCTTAAGACTTTCCGGTTTTCCATTATACTATGTTGTCTGAGCTTGAGGAACTTGTGATATGTTTTCCCTCAAGAAGGTTGCTTACAAGTAGTATACCTTTTCCAGCTTGGTTCATTCTTAGTTTTGTGGGCACACGAGTTACACTGGATAAGTTAATATGAAATCTGAGATAGATTATTGAATGATAGTGCATGGGCACACATTTCTATGTGAAAGAGTTGGTTCTTTCCAATTATAGGTGAAATACCATTCCTTGATGTTTTGGCCCTTAACAATTTCTACTGGTGAAGCTTATATATTAAATGTTTTTGTTTTTGTAGTTAATGTTGTGATGATTATCTCTTTTGATATGTATCGTTTTCTTTTTGGAGGAATTATTCATGTTTTAGTGTTTACGTGTGCCTTATATTGCCAATTTTATCATCAGAGAACTGTTGTCTTACTAATGTAGATATATTTGGTTTAGGATGTTCTGCAAAAACCTGTTATGAAAATTCTTGCTGAAGATGTAGAGCTTAAGAGAGAGAGAAAGTGCCTTCATGGCTTGAGCAGAAGATCTCCAATGAAAATAATGAAGATTTGCTGCATTAATTCCCATTGGATATTGTGCGATTCAGCAATATTGAAAGGTTTTCTTTCTTTCATCCTAGCCATGTAGATTGATTTTCTTTTATTTGGTGTCTTACAGTTTGATTTATATGTTATTAGGTTCTTATGGTGTGAGGAGTGGAAAGTTAAAGCAGATTCAGTACGGTACGGTACGGTAAAATACCGACTGAACTATATTCATACCGAAACCGAACCGGATTTTAGAACTCGGTACGGTTGTACCGTACCATACTTTTGGTAACCGAATTTTTCGGTACCGAATCGATTGGTTCGGTTGGAAAACCGGTCGGTTGGCTCATTTCGGTATGATCGGCCACCCCTATTTATATAGATGTTTATTTGCTAGTAGACGTTGACCTATTAATGTACTTTGAAGTACGATTATGAAGTGACCTTGATGTTTATTAGTTTGTATATTGCAGGATTATTTGTCAGCAGCGCGGGATTCAAAAATAATATTGTGAATCTACAATAGTAGTGAATCGGAAATTCCTTGCTATGTGTGACTTGAGCATAAGAGATTTATTTTTTGATTTGGAGTCTAACATAAGTAGAAAATTATTTTCTAACTGCATGAGTTACGGTTAATACCTTAAACTGCATGAGTTAGTTCCCCCTTGTTTGTTTTTTATGTAGTTAACCATGTATGAATTTAAAAGAGAAAATTTGCTGTGATGTATACGTGAAGTGAAATTGCAGCAAAGTAGATCAAGATACAATTTTGCAGCTACAAAATTCCGAAATACAGGGATTAAGCATGAATTTGTTCATAAAAGCACGATCAAGCGAGTCAATTAAAGAATTCGCAATGATCTTTCAAAGCAGCAAATGCCCAAATATTCAAAAAAAAAAACATAATCTGAAATTGCATAATAAAAAAAGCATTCTAATCAAAATTAACTCAGTGAAGCATTCTAATCTAAAACAATTACTCAGTGAAGTATGATACAATCATATCAAATATGGTAATTCAAAAGTAATTAAATGGTAGTGAATGTTATTGAGTTATGAAAGCATAATCCCAAAAAAAACATAATTAAAAATTTGAAATAATAAAAAAATCATAATCCAAAATTGCACAACTAAAAAAAACATTCACTGTTTTTGTTTTTTTTGTTGACATACCTGGGTTTAAAAAAAAATTGAAGAAAAAAAGAAAATTATGAAAAAGGAGAAAAGGGTGAAGAGAGAGGAATTTTTTCCCAAAATGACCATTTTTATGAAAGTTTTTCCACAAACGACCTGTTTTTTTTTATTCCATAAACGCCCCACTCGCTTTTTGAAAAAGCGAGTGTGGTATAATAACCCATGCTTTTTCAAAAAGCGAGTCTTAGGGTTCAGAAAATTTGAAACCTAAGACTCGCTTTTTGAAACACCGCGGATCATAATGCCACACTCGGTGTTTCAAAAAGCGAGTCTTGGCCTTCTTTGCCCAGCAACACTGGCTTTTTGAAAAAGCGGGGGGAATTAACCCACACTCGCTTTTTCAAAAAGCGAGTGTCGTTTGGGACTTAAACCCCCCACCCCCAAACAGATCTCACTATTCTCTCTTCTTTCTCCTTCTTCGCTCGCGAAACCCTAACCCATCGTCAAAATTCTTCGATTTAAGGCCCTATTCCATCAAATTAGCTGTCGAATCACTCCTAAATTCTTCATTATCTCATCCCAGTCCAATTGCCCACATTGTGTTTGCTGGTTCTTTCGATTTTTTGGTGATTGCGGTGGCGTTCTTCAAAAAGGGGGTTGAACGATTTGGGGGTGTTTCTCGTGGTTCAATTCTTGCGTGAAGATTGTGGTATATTTCTCAAACTCTATATTTTCTAATGTTGTATATATATTAAGAATTAATTAGTTAGAAATTGGTTGATATTATTGGAGGTACAATTTGCATCGTCGTTGAAAATGTGTAAAATTCGGTATAAAATTTATGGGTATTTAGGGTGTAAAATTCGGATAGTCGGTTGAGGTGGAGGTCTATACTTTTTGAAAAGGTGGTTAAATGTAGAATTTGTGAGTAAAATCAGAATATAGTTATTAATAATCAAAACTAGTATAATGCACGTGTAGGGGGGATGAAAAGGACAAAAAAGAAAAAATGTAGTATAATGCTCATGCGATGCACGTGGAGGGGGACTGAAGAGGACAAAAAAACTACTAACACGTGCGCTGCACGTGTTGACACACATACACCAAAGAATAAAAAATTGCCTATTTGTTTGTGAACCTCAACTCTCCCATTATAATAGTTATAGATGTTCGTATGTGTTCTATATTTCTTGGTTTTATATTTTGGTATTGTTAATAATGATTGCTCGCTCCACATTGTAGGATACTCTTATTTTTTGAAAAATGCCACGGACTAGGGGACATGTGGAGGTAGGTTCTAGTAGTAAACCCAATCGTGGCGATGGACCACGTACATCTTTTGGCCCACCTCCATGCGGTGGACGTGGTGGTCGTCGTGGTGGCACCTAACGGACTAATGTAAGCTTATAATTTTTTGCATTCGATTTGTTTCATTATCATATAATTAAATGATATATTTCTTTGCTGATGTAAATGTTGTTTTGCAGGTCCCAAGTAACCAAAATGTGGCTGGTACTTCGTCCCCGGCCCCTTCTTCATCTACTATTCCCCTTGGAGGTCCAGGTCCCCTCGACCCCGCTCTTCTTACTCTTCAGTCGCACCATCATTCTAAAGATGTGTGGGAGGGCGATTCAAATGAGTGTACATTCCGTGGGGGTCATCCACTCCATATGCACCCACGGATTCACCAGATCTTACGGGATTGCAGACTCTACGGTATTGCACTGATGAGCGGCATCAAGTGCGATCGGCCACTGCTTACAGCACTCCTCGAGAGATGGCGTCCTGAGACCCACAGCTTCCACCTTTCAGTTGGGGAGATGACTGTTATGTTGCAGGACGTTTCAGTAATCACATGCCTTCCGGTAGATGGGCAGGTGGTGACTGGATCAATGGACTTCGACCTTCCATATTTAGTAGAACAATATCTTGGTGTCGAAGTGGAGACTGGGGCAGTTATTGGGAAACAGATTCGGTTGAAGTGGTTAAAGGAAAAATTCAAGGACCGATTGACAGATGATTCGACTGAAGAGGAGGTCCACTACTATTGCAGGGCGTACATTCTGACTCTTTTTGGAGGTGTATTGTTCCCTAATTCTAGCGGCCATTCTGTTCCCCTCATGTACCTCCCGCTTATTGCAGATCTTGGACGAGTCGGCCAGTATAGTTGGGGTAGTGCTGCCTTAGCATCCCTCTATAGGAGTTTGTGCCTGTGTAGTCTCGGGTCCGTGCAGATGAATAGCCCGATGATATTGCTTCAAGTGTGGAGCTGGGAGCGTATCCACATTGGACGTCCTGTAGTTAGGAAACAATCACCCAACTGGATCCATCTCCCCGAGGACCAGTACATGCTACCTCCTCTTGGTGTGTACTGGTCCGGTAACCTTACTTGGACTGCCAACCCCAACAGGTGCCTGACCTACTATCATGATGAGTTGGACAGGTTGGCAGATAACTGCGTAGTATGGATGCCCTACACAGAGGAGCGTCTAGCTCGACTACCGCCCATTTCTCTGTATAGGCGAGATCTTTGGCTAACAAAAGCACCACTGATCAACTTTAGCACTGTCGAGTTCTATTATGTGAACAGAGTGCTACGACAGTTTGGTCTGCAGCAGGCAATTCCGGTAGCCGAACCATTCAATGCGGACATGCATAAAATTACTGGAATGGGTCGTACCCCAGGACATAATTGGGCGGCCAGCTTCTCGACATATGTGGAGAGATGGAATCTACAAAGGTTCGATGAAATCATCCAGAACATTCCTCCATTTGACTTAGCAATGCACGAGAACTATATGGGTTGGTATGGGAGGATGACAAGGCAGTACATCTCTCCGACAGTGCAGACTCCAGCAGGCATGGTGATACCTATACGTCGACCGGCAGCAGAACCAGTAGATGTACATTCAATGCATTTGCCTATGTTTCAACCAAAGGCATCGGCTGTTCGTACGATTGTAAGTTTTTTAGCACTGTTAAGTTTTTTAGTTTTTTTGAACTGGAACTACAAAGTCCAACTTATTATATTTTGTAGATGGCCCAGACTTGGAGTATGGGCAAGAAATGTGCAGCTGTGTTGAGTAGCAACGTAGCCGATGCGGTTAAGGACTTCGCACGCGAGATGCTGACGTCCTGTCGAGCACAAGCTGATGCTGTGGGAGAGGGGGTGATGTTGATATTTGCAAGTGTACAAAATCGCACAAGTAATATAGATAGATGAGTAGAGTGTCGAACCCACAGGGACTAGATATTTTACTGAGTACCGATATCGCTAGATGAATCACTATTTGGAAGATCGAATTTAATTATGATAAAGCAACTAAATTAAATTAATCTAACTAAATCTAACTAAATTGGTGAAGAGGGAGAGGGCTGTGAAACAGTAAAGCTCTTGTAATTTGTTTAATGGTAAAATTTGTTCTAGAGCTCTTGGTTCACCTCGTTTATCACACACACAAATTATTATTCCTTATAAATAAAAATATTATCTTTCCCAATTGTCGACCAAAATCCTAAAGATATTAACCACTCTATCAACGTAGTCTAAAAATTATTCTCAATTAATCATTCGTCTATCCACCAAATTATTAATTGAGAAATTGAATTTCTTAACGGTCACGTCCTCCAATATACGGTCTTAATTTTTATTAATCACAAATTACCTGTTCGGTCTCTTTATGATTTGAAAAATCATACAAATGTCTATCCACCATGTTGTACGCATAAATAATAAAAATTAAAACACAATCAGGAAAAATAGAGTAGTAATAAGAAATCAAAATTTGTGTTCTACAAAACTCGACTACACCTTAGCCTCTAGAACAATAAATTCAGTTCATATTTGTTTGGGATTGCATCAAAAAATATAGAGAAGAAAAGATATAAAAAGAATACAAAATTTAAAGCACACCCCTTTTCTGTCTCTAAAGTCGGAGCTAAAAGTGTTGCTGTCACGCGCCGTCAATCAACGTATCAGTCTGTCACACTGCCGTTGTCGGGCCGCGTGTCCCAAATCCAGAGGCGCCACGTCAGTACTGCAGCGTCAGATCTGTCGCGTCTGTCACCCGCGCCAGAGAGAAGAGCGCTGTCGTTTTCGTCCAGTAGCGCACGTGCCACGTCAGACAGAAGGAGAAGAAGAAGCCCAAGTCAGCACCGGTTGAAGCTTTTGCTTTTTTTCGTCCTGTAGTGCAATAAATGTGTTCCCTTGTGTTCTTGGAGTTGGAGCATGAATCAAAAAGAAGCCAGTCAAATGTATTCTTCTCTGTTTCCGCTTTTCTTTCTTTGTTTTTTTTTTTTTTATTTTTTTTTTTTTGAAATAGATTGTAGCCGTCACCTCCTGAGTTCTCCTCTCTCCCTTTACTTGTATTTATAGAGAACAGAAGAGGACTTTAGGGTTTGCACTTTTGCATAAAAGTCCACACTCTTTCTTTATTTTCTTCTTTTTATAATGCAGAATTTTATTTGTTTCTCTTTCCTTCTTTTCTGCCTTTTCTGCCAACCACGTGCTTCTGCATACACAAAATAATACCTGAAATTAGGATTTTTAAATAAAATAAATTTAATTAGTTTAAAATTAATTAAACTAACTATAAATCATATTAGCGTATAAAAATCCTTTTAAAATTATTTGTCGCAATTTTAACTCAACAAAACAATTAAAAATTTATAAATCAATTATTTTACTTTGTTTGTTGATTTTTTCTACAATTCTTTACTTTTTGCATCAAAAATATTATTTCTTCAAAAATAATTAATTAAATGAAATCTTATAGAAATAAGATGAATTATAAACAATATCAACGAAAACGAGCACTTTTAATAGGTAAATGAGTACAAATATTTGTATATAAATTAGACACATCAAATACCCCCAAACTTAAGATTTTGCTTGTCCTCGAGCAAAAAGTAGAATAATAAACAAGGGAATAATAATAGTAGACTCAACCCATCACACCAAGAAATCTTATCGTGCAAGCATCAAAATTACAATTAAAAATATAAACAATTGCAAATAAAGTAAAACTAAGCATACCCACTTTCTCCAGTGCAATTATTTATTCATAATTCCCAAAAAAAAACCGCATTTGTCATGCAATTAATGTAATTATAGTATGCAACAACTCAATCTGTGATTATCCCTTCTCTCTACTACAAACCGAGCAGCAAACTAGAGTTTTTTTTTTTTTTTTTTTTTTTTTTTTTATTATTATTATTATTAGTCTCTTCTTTAAGTTGTCACTTGCCTTTTGACGCGAATGCAAAACATTTGTGATGAATTCACCCGGTTACTCAACAAGTCACAAACTTAAAGTGCTTTGCACACTCATATTTCAAGTTGCCGTTCTACGTAAGTGTAGACATTTGTGATGAATACCCCTAGTTACAAAGCAACTCAAAACATTGGAGTAGATTGACTTTATTCAAATTTTTTTTTTTTTCCATTATTACTCTATTTACTTAAACTCTGTTTAGGACTAGATTAAAGGGGATAATCACGAGAAAAAACATCACATTTGTCTTTTATGTATAATAGCATGACCCACACAATTTTGTAAGGAATTTTGAAACTCAATAATCCTAAAGTAAATAAGTATGCTTAATATTGCTTTATAAAAAAAATTGTTTATACCAAAAAAAATTGTCTTTTATGCTTATCACAATAAAGAACTCAAAAGTGTAATGGTGAGCCTAATTGAAATCCTTTTTAAAATTTTTGTTTTTCTTTTCTAAAATAATAAAAATAAAAATAAATTTGTAAACCTTCCCCCCAAACTTAAATATCACATTGTCCTCAATGGGAAAGAAAAAGAAAAACAAAAAGAATGCAAAAAGTTTAGAATATCTCCCCTGATTCGTCTTTAAATTTCTGCACGCGCAGCCTTCAGTATTTTGGCGATATCTGGAGCTGTAGATGTCGAAATGGGCTGATTTTTTTTTTGCTGGAAAGCTAAGACAATTGTCTACAACTTCTCTTTGAATCAGTTTTCCAGATTTTGACTCTAAACTGCTCGAAAACAGCCATCAATGCAGGTGTTCAAAACAGCTCCGCCCGGCGACTTTCAAAATTTGTGCAATCCTACAAGATAAAATCAAAAATTAAAATAAAATAAACTAAAAGATAAATCAAAACTAAATGCAATAAAATAAAACATGGGTTGCCTCCCAAGAAGCGCTAAGTTTTAAGTCTTCAGCCAGACATGGGGGTGAGATGGTTAAGTAACGCCAAGATTCAACAACATTAAAACATCCTTTCTAATTTTTCTATTCTTGTGTGGATCGGGTTCAAGTTCTAGTTTGAGGCGTTTCCTTTTAGATGATGATGTCTTTGATTCCCCCACCTCTTTAAATTTATGCTGCAAAAATGAATAAATAGAAGGTTCAGCATCCAAATACATGACATGTTCAAAAATATTTTCTTTCTTAGTTTCAAAAATTTCTGAATTTGTTGGACATACTTCTATAGGTGATTTTTCAAATTTAGCCTTATGTTCCTCGCCCACAATTAAATCAGTTTCACTTACTTGAATGGGTGACTGTTCTTCAGGAGGAAAATTTATGGAATTAAAAACATTATACATTACTTGCTCATGCTGAATTTGTTCCTCCATACTTTGTTCAATCTCACTTTCATTTGCAACCACCTTTTGTTCGACAATTTCATTTTGTGGTTGCTCAATTGTCCACCCGCTGCTTAGTGTTATTGTCTTGAAATCTTCCATGGGGTTGACAACTGTGTTGATTGGTAATGTTCCTGCAGTTTTGTCATTAATAATATTTGAAAATTTACTAATTTGTACCTCAAGATTGTGAATGGAAGCCGAAATTGAATTTGTAACATTTTGGATTGCCAAATCTGTCTTTTGCATGTAGTGCATAAACATGTCTTCAAGTGTCGGCTTCTTTTCTTCCTGCGAAAAATTTTGAGGGTGTATAACTGCTTCTTGATTGTTGTTCCATGAAAAATTAGGGGTGTTTCTCCATCCTGAATTGTATGTGTTTGCATAATGATTATTTTGCATTTGAAAGTTTAACACAAAATTTTCATGTTCGGCATTTGATGGAGCAAAAGGGTTCCCCACTTGACAATCTGAACTTGCATGATTTCCTGCACAAAGATCACAAATCATATTAGATTGAAAAACATTAAAATTCATATTTTCTACTTGTTCATATAAAATATCATTTTTTGCATTTAAAGTAGAAAAAGGTTCAAGTTCAAAAACTCCAGCCACTTTTCTTGGCATCGCTCTCTCTGAAGACCACTGGTAATGATTTGATGTCATCTCCTCTAAAAGATCATAGGCTGCTTGGTAAGTTTTGCTCATTAGTGCACCACCAGCTGCTGCGTCAACCATAGATCTATGTGTAACTCTCAAACCATTATAGAATGTTTGCATTTGCAGCCATTTTGGTAGTTCATGATTAGGACACTTTCTTAATAACTCTTTGTACCTTTCCCATGCATCATACAAAGACTCGGTCTCAAATTGAGTAAATGTGCAAATGTCATTCCTTAGCCTTGCAGTCTTTGCTGGTGGAAAATACTTGGCTAGAAACTTTTGTGCAAGTCCCTCCCAAGTAGTAATACTACCGGGTGGTAGATAATGTAGCCAAGCCTTCGCTTTATCTCGTAGGGAAAAAGAAAAGAGTCTTAGTCTAATCGCATCATCTGATACTCCATTGTATTTGAAAGTGTCACAAATTTCTAAAAAATCTGCAATGTGAGCGTAAGGATCCTCGTGTGGTAGTCCCCAAAATTGAACAGTCTGTTGAATCATTAGAATCATCGCCGGTTTAATTTCAAAATCGTTAGCTTCAATAACCGGCTTCTTTATGCTTGACTCATAAATTGAGGGCATAGCATAGTCTCTCAAAGGCCTATTGTCATCGTTCGCCATGATATATGTCCTGAAATGTAAGTATCAAAAAAAAAAGAAAAAAAAAATAGAAAAACTAAAAAAAACTAAAATAAGAAAAATAAAAATAAAAAAAAGTAAAAGTTAGTCAAAGGAAAATAAAGATGTAAAATGATAATAAAATAAAAATAATTACAAAGAATCCAAATTAGCAACAATCTAGCAATTTTCAATATCAATAAAAGAATAACTAGTCCCCGGCAACGGCGCCAAAAACTTGATGTTGATATTTGCAAGTGTACAAAATCGCACAAGTAATATAGATAGATGAGTAGAGTGTCGAACCCACAGGGACTAGATATTTTACTGAGTACCGATATCGCTAGATGAATCACTATTTGGAAGATCGAATTTAATTATGATAAAGCAACTAAATTAAATTAATCTAACTAAATCTAACTAAATTGGTGAAGAGGGAGAGGGCTGTGAAACAGTAAAGCTCTTGTAATTTGTTTAATGGTAAAATTTGTTCTAGAGCTCTTGGTTCACCTCGTTTATCACACACACAAATTATTATTCCTTATAAATAAAAATATTATCTTTCCCAATTGTCGACCAAAATCCTAAAGATATTAACCACTCTATCAACGTAGTCTAAAAATTATTCTCAATTAATCATTCGTCTATCCACCAAATTATTAATTGAGAAATTGAATTTCTTAACGGTCACGTCCTCCAATATACGGTCTTAATTTTTATTAATCACAAATTACCTGTTCGGTCTCTTTATGATTTGAAAAATCATACAAATGTCTATCCACCATGTTGTACGCATAAATAATAAAAATTAAAACACAATCAGGAAAAATAGAGTAGTAATAAGAAATCAAAATTTGTGTTCTACAAAACTCGACTACACCTTAGCCTCTAGAACAATAAATTCAGTTCATATTTGTTTGGGATTGCATCAAAAAATATAGAGAAGAAAAGATATAAAAAGAATACAAAATTTAAAGCACACCCCTTTTCTGTCTCTAAAGTCGGAGCTAAAAGTGTTGCTGTCACGCGCCGTCAATCAACGTATCAGTCTGTCACACTGCCGTTGTCGGGCCGCGTGTCCCAAATCCAGAGGCGCCACGTCAGTACTGCAGCGTCAGATCTGTCGCGTCTGTCACCCGCGCCAGAGAGACGAGCGCTGTCGTTTTCGTCCAGTAGCGCACGTGCCACGTCAGACAGAAGGAGAAGAAGAAGCCCAAGTCAGCACCGGTTGAAGCTTTTGCTTTTTTTCGTCCTGTAGTGCAATAAATGTGTTCCCTTGTGTTCTTGGAGTTGGAGCATGAATCAAAAAGAAGCCAGTCAAATGTATTCTTCTCTGTTTCCGCTTTTCTTTCTTTGTTTTTTTTTTTTTATTTTTTTTT
This sequence comes from Hemerocallis citrina, assembly GCA_017893485.1. Classification (NCBI taxonomy): domain Eukaryota; kingdom Viridiplantae; phylum Streptophyta; class Magnoliopsida; order Asparagales; family Asphodelaceae; genus Hemerocallis; species Hemerocallis citrina. Next base: position 81,552,386 of record CM030362.1, read on the forward strand.
TTTTGAAATAGATTGTAGCCGTCACCTCCTGAGTTCTCCTCTCTCCCTTTACTTGTATTTATAGAGAATAGAAGAGGACTTTAGGGTTTGCACTTTTGCATAAAAGTCCACACTCTTTCTTTATTTTCTTCTTTTTATAATGCAGAATTTTATTTGTTTCTCTTTCCTTCTTTTCTGCCTTTTCTGCCAACCACGTGCTTCTGCATACACAAAATAATACCTGAAATTAGGATTTTTAAATAAAATAAATTTAATTAGTTTAAAATTAATTAAACTAACTATAAATCATATTAGCGTATAAAAATCCTTTTAAAATTATTTGTCGCAATTTTAACTCAACAAAACAATTAAAAATTTATAAATCAATTATTTTACTTTGTTTGTTGATTTTTTCTACAATTCTTTACTTTTTGCATCAAAAATATTATTTCTTCAAAAATAATTAATTAAATGAAATCTTATAGAAATAAGATGAATTATAAACAATATCAACGAAAACGAGCACTTTTAATAGGTAAATGAGTACAAATATTTGTATATAAATTAGACACATCAGGGGGCGACCCTGGATGCTATCTTACACACTCCCTCTCATCGGACCAGTACACGTGGTAAGCGAGTGAAGAGAGTTGCCCGTAAACCACCGCGTCGTCCTATAATTGAGGAAGAACAAGAGGATGAAGTGCAAGTAGAGGGTGAGGACCAACAAGAGGAAGAGGAGCCGATAGAGGGTGTGACACAGAAAACTCCATCACCGCAAGGAAAGAGGCAACGGCGACGTCCCAACTTGTTCACCCCGGACCTGTGAAGCGACTTCATATTTTGATTAAGTGATTTTTTGGTTGTAATTATAATGTGAGTTATTGTGTATCTGAATCTTGTAATCAACTTTTGAAAAGTGGAATCAATGAAATTCAAATTTCGGTATGGTGTGTGTGTGTGTGGTGTTCTATTGTTAAGGTTTTCTATTTTTTTTTGGGATTGTGCTGAGAAATTGGATTGATTTGTGGATTGTCATAAGAAGTTGGATATGTGTATTGTGGAGATGTGGAATGTAGATCGTGCTGAGAAGATGGATTGTATTGTTGAATTGAGATGCTAGAGTAGTTTGTGGATTGAAGATGGAGATGCTGGAGTTGTTTGTGGTGCAGTTGTCCCACCAAGAGAAGAACAATTGGCCTCTTCTGCATACAGAGCAAGACTCGCTTTTTGAAAAAGTGAGTCTGGGTATAAATACCCTGCTTTTTCAAAAAGCGAGTGTACATCTTTTGGAATTCCAGAGATCTTGAAGCCTCTGCGAATCAAGCAAACTCAACAGTCGCTTTCTGAAAAATCGTGGTGTTCAGACCTAAGCTCGCTTTTTGAAAAAGCGAGTCTTGGTTCTGTATTCTTTTTGCTAGCAACCTAGTCATTAGTTCCACGATTTATGAGAAAGCGACTGTGAAACCAGTGAAGTATTAATCTCTGGTTATCAACAGATTGAAGACTCGCTTTCCCAAACACCGCGCTTCTTTATACCAAACTCGCTTTCTGAGAAAGCGAGTCTTTGGCTTGTTGAAATAAATCTACAGGCAAAAGACTCGCTTTCTGAGAAAGCGCGGTGTTCTGTATAAGACTCGGTTTTTGGAAAAGAGAGTCTTGCCTATGTTAATGAAATCTTAAAGTTAGATTACGATACTCATAACGCAACAAACACACCAGGACATCAACAACAAATACAAACGAATTTTCAAAATAAAACTTTGTCGTCTCTATCGACATAATTTAGTACAATTACAAAGTCCAAATTAAAAAGTACAAGCATACAATAGTTAAATGTTCGGAGTTCCACTATTAGTGCATCGCCGCTTATTGTGTCCTTGTAAACCACATTTTGAACATTTCATCCCCGTACCACGACTTGACCTATCTCTTACATCCATGTCATTGCGGAATCTGGTAGGTCTAGGCCTGCCCTTCCTTTTACGTCGCAAACTGGCATCAGGTACTAGTTTTGGTCCATCAATAATAGGCCAATATGCTGGATCTAAAATAGGCTGAAACAGTGGGCCGTATGTTTGTGCTAATGAAGTAACGGTGTAAAATTTATCAACGAGATGCTTGTGATCGACTGCACGATATGCACAAGCTGCCAGTACATGAGAACATGGGATATGGTATAGATGAAATTTCATACATGTGCACGTTTTCGTTTCCAAATTCACAGTGTGCAAGTTCCCACCCTTCCTTTCTCCACTAACCATGCGTATACCCGTTCTCACGGGCAAACTCCCGGTTGATGATGGAACATTGTAACCTCATGTCCGTTAGCTCTCTCACGGCGACTATCGAGCAGTTCATGTACTCTTCGAGCAAAAATTGTCCCTTCAGATAAAAGTTTATTGGCTTCCTGTCGACGAGTAGTAAAATAAGAGTTCAGACGTAAGAAGATCGTCTCAACAATCGCTGTTACTGGCAAACTATGGACGCCTTTCAAGACTGAATTGAACACTTCTGACAGGTTCGTAGTCATTATCCCGTATCTTCGACCTTCATCTGCATAAAGTGTCCATTTCTCAACTGGCTTCTCTTTCAACCAATTAGCCGCCTCCACATTTACGTTCTCAAGTTCAGCAAGTTTGGCCATGAACTTTTTGGGTTGGCGTTGACACGCTATAATTTTCGCCTTTTTACGCAATGCCTTGCTACCAAATTTACTACGTTAATTTATACCAATAAGCGAGTTATTATCTACCCATAAAGAAAACCTAATTGATATGGCTAAAAATAGGATTAAATCAGGACCGTTCACATCGGACACGAATCTTAAAGCTCAGGGGTAAAACGGTAATTTCACCTACTAACGGGTCTGAAATGGAAACTGGGTATTTCTTCACGACCCAATAACCCACGAACGGATCCACCTCAACTGGGTACGGGTCCTAACCCGAAACACACCCAGTCCAGAAAAGATAGAATTAGGGTTTCTGATTAATCCTAATCAACGGCTCTGATTCACATCTATCTTTTCACCGGGAATTAAGGGATTACATTCCTAATCTGATTACGAGGATTTTATGCCTTATCCGATCACGGGAATCACATTCCTTATCTGATCCCAACGGCGACTATAAATACCCCACACCCATCTCCATTAAGAGGTAATCAATCTTTTTCTAGTTAAACGCTCTTTCATAATCATTTCTGGTTACTGACTTGAGCGTCGGAGGGTGCATCGCCGGGATCAACCCCGGTGTCTCGCACTTCCTTGCAGGTGAACGGTGGGAGTCAACGGTCAAGCTCCGGCGGAACAGGTTAGGTGTTTGCTATTCAGGTTTTCCACGAACTCACAAATACTGTCTGTTTGCCCCCACACCGAATTTAGCGGCAACAGATTGGCGCCGTCTGTGGGAAAACCATACGAATAGCCTCCTCCTCTTCTCGTCGACTAGCTCTTCTCTAGCCATGCCTCCCAGAAAAGTAAGATCCAGGGGGTCCAACCGTGGACCCAACCCTATTGATCAACAGCAGGAAGTCCCCGTCCATCCCGCTCCGCAGCAGGGGCAACTTCCTCCTCCGGCCGAGGACCATCTTCAGCAAGATCAACCTCCTCTTCAGAATCAGCAACCCCCCAAGGTTCCCACCGGTCCTCAGAATGCCGGTGCGGGGGGCTCTCGTATGAAGCAACCACTCAATCAGGACCGCGCCTCCATACACAACGCCTCTACAGATTCCATGGCCTCTCACAATCCCCAAAATCAGAAGAAGGAAGAGGACCTACGCCACCATCTGGACGAGAAGCGGGCCCGAGAGGGAGCCTCCCGCCAGCAACGTCCGAGTGAGCGGTCCCCTCACCACTGAGATCACAGAAGAAGACCACGCTCCCCCGCAGGTCGGCAGCAGCCTAGGAACGATGAGGTGCCAATCACCCGTGCCGAGACCCAACGAGTTCGGAGCACAACTCTCTCATAGAGTTCCTCCTCACACTCGTCTCACAAACAGCTCTTTCCCAGAGCCGGGCTCTTCCGCTCCGCTCACCTCCGAAGCGGACCTCTTCTCAACAAAGTTCGAAGCACAACTCCCTCCAAGAGTTCCTCCTCACACTCGTCTCACAAACGGCTCCCTTCCAGAGTCAAGCTCTTCGCTCCGCCCACCTCCAAGGCGGACCTCTTCTCAACGAGTTCGGAACTCACAACTCTCACCAAGAGCTCCTCCTCACACTCGTCCCGAAAACAACTCTTTCCCAGAGCCGGGCTCTTCCGCTACGCTCGCCTCCGAAGCAGACCTCTTCTCAGACAGTTCGGAGCTCACAACTCTCTCCTAGAGTTGCTTCTTAAACTCATCTCCCAAATGGCTCTCTCCCAGAGCAGAGCTCTTCGCTCTGCTCGCCTCCGAAGCGGACCTCTTCTCAGACAGTTCTGAGCTCACAACTCACTCCTAGATTTGCTCTTCTCCTAAATGGACCAAACTCTTCTCCTAAATGGCTCTCTTCCAGAGCCGAACTCTTTGCTCCGCCCACCTCCAAGGCGGACCTCTTCTCAACGAGTTCGTAACTCACAACTCTCACCAAGAGCTCCTCCTCACACTCGTCCCGAAAACAACTCTTTCCCAGAGCCGGGCTCTTCCGCTCCGCTCGCCTCCGAAGCGGACCTCTTCTCAGACAGTTCTGAGCTCACAACTCTCTCCTAGAGTTGCTCCCCAAACTCTTCTCCCAAATGGCTCTCTTCCAGAGCCGAACTCTTTGCTCCGCCCACCTCCAAGGCGGACCTCTTCTCAATGAGTTCGGAGCTCACAACTCTCACCAAGAGCTCCTCCTCACACTCGTCCCGAAAACAACTCTTTCCCAGAGCCGGCCTCTTCCGCTCCGCTCGCCTCCGAAGCGGACCTCTTCTCAGACAGTTCGGAGCGCACAACTCTCTCCTAGAGTTGCTCCTCAAACTCATCTTGCAAATGGCTCTCTTCCAAGAGCCGAACTCTTCCCTCCGCTCGCCGCCGAAGCGGACCTCTTCTCAACAAATCCGGAGCACACAACTCTCTCCTAGAGTTGCTCCTCAAACTCATCTCACCAATGGCTCTCTTCCAGAGCCGAGCTCTTCCCTCCGCTCGCTACCGAAGTGGACCTCTTATCAACGAGTTCGGAGCGCACAACTCTCTCCTAGAGTTGCTCCTCAAACTCATCTCGCAAATGGCTCTCTTCCAGAGCCGAGCTCTTCCCTCCGCTCGCCGCCGAAGCGGACCTCTTCTCAACAAGTCCGGAGCGCGCAACTCTCTCCTAGAGTTGCTCCTCAAACTCATCTCCCAAATGGCTCTCTCCCAGAGCCGAGCTCTTCGCTCCGCTCACCTCCGAAGCGGACCTCTTCTCAGACAGTTCGGAGCCCACAACTCTCTCCTAGAGTTGCTCCTCAAACTCGCCTCCCGAACGGCTCTCTTCCAATCCGAGCTCTTCCCTCCGCTCGCCGCCGAAGCGGACCTCTTCTCAACAAGTCCGGAGCACACAACTCTCTCCTAGAGTTGCTCCTCAAACTCATCTCACCAATGGCTCTCTTCCAGAGCCGAGCTCTTCCCTCCGCTCGCCGCCGAAGTGGACCTCTTATCAACGAGTTCGGAGCGCACAACTCTCTCCTAGAGTTGCTCCTCAAACTCATCTCGCAAATGGCTCTCTTCCAGAGCCGAGCTCTTCCCTCCGCTCGCCGCCGAAGCGGACCTCTTCTCAACAAGTCCGGAGCGCGCAACTCTCTCCTAGAGTTTCTCCTCAAACTCATCTCCCAAATGGCTCTCTCCCAGAGCCGAGCTCTTCGCTCCGCTCGCCTCCGAAGCGGACCTCTTCTCAGATAGTTCGGAGCCCACAACTCTCTCCTAGAGTTGCTCCTCAAACTCGCCTCCCGAACGGCTCTCTTCCAATCCGAGCTCTTCCCTCCGCTCGCCGCCGAAGCGAACCTCTTCTCAACAAGTCCGGAGCGCGCAACTCTCTCCTAGAGTTGCTCCTCAAACTCATCTCCCAAATGGCTCTCTCCCAGAGCCGAGCTCTTCGCTCTGCTCGCCTCCGAAGCGGACCTCTTCTCAGACAGTTCGGAGCCCACAACTCTCTCCTAGAGTTGCTCCTCAAACTCGCCTCCCGAACAGCTCTCTTCCAATCCGAGCTCTTCCCTCCGCTCGCCGCCGAAGCGGACATCTTCTCAACGAGTTCGGAGCGCACAACTCTCTCCTAGGGTTTCTCCTCAAACTCATCTCGCAAATGGCTCTCTTCCAGAGCCGAGCTCTTCCTTCCGCTCGCCTCCAAGGCGGACCTCTTCTGAACGAGTTCGGAGCTCACAACTCTCTTCTAGAGTTGCTCCTCAAACTTGTCTCACAAATGGCTCTCTTCCAGAGCCGAGCTCTTTGCTCCGCTCACCTCCAAGGCGGACCACTTCTCAACGAGTTCGGAGTCCAGCTTCTTCTACATGGCTGCTCCCACAACTTGCTAAGCACCACACGATGGTTCGGAGTCCAGCACTCGGCTCGACTCTTCTTCCTCGGCTCGCCCACAGACGAGCCGGAAGTAGATCGCCGTTCGAAATTGCTCCTGCAGCCGTTGAATGGATCGGAGTCCAACACTTGGCTCGATTCTACTTCGCAAGTTCGCTCCTAAGCGGACTAGAAGTAGCTCGCCATTCGAAACTGCTCCTGCATCCCTTAAACTAACCACACGATGGTTCGGAGTCCAGCACTCGGCTCGACACTTCTTCCTCGGCTCGTCTACAGGCGAGCCGGAAGTAGATCGCCGTTCGAAATTGCTCCTGCAGCCGTTGAATGGATCGGAGTCCAACACTTGGCTCGATTCTACTTCGCAAGTTCACTCCTAAGCGGACTAGAAGTAGCTCGCCATTCGAAACTGCTCTTGCATCCCTTGAACTAACCTCACAATGGTTCGGAGTCCAGCACTCGGCCCAACTCTTCTTCCTCGGCTCATCCTCAGACGAGCCAGGAGTAGATTGCCGTTCGAAATTGCTCCTGCAACCGTTGAATGGATCGAAGTCCAACACTTGGCTCGATTCTACTTCGCAAGTTCGCTCCTAAGCGGACTAGAAGTAGCTCGCCATTCGAAACTGCTCCTGCATCCCTCAAACTAACCTCACGATGGTCGGGGTCCTATGGCTCGACTTTACTTCACCGATTCGTCCTTAAACGGGCCGAAGGAAGATGGCCATTCCGAACTGCCCCCACGACCATCCGAGCCAAGCTACCCATCTACCGAGAAGCAAAGTGGCGGAAAATGTGCCCCAAAATCCATGCTCGGATCTGCCGAACAAGATGCATCTACCGAGCAGCAAAGCAGATGAAGAGCAAGAAGAAAAAAAGGCTAACGGGTCAGGATCGGATCCAATACCCTCGGTCCGACCCATACCCTTCTTAGCTCCTTCATTCTTCTCCTTCTTCAGTCTTCCCGCCAAAAGTACCCAACACTTCTGCTCTTCTTCACTGTGCGAAAGAACGAGGCAGGGGAGAGAACCCGAATGCCTCTCCTCCCCTTCCTCTTTCTTCTCAAGGCCAAGCTCTTTACTTCGCTTACCTCCAAAGCAGAGCTCTTCTCAGCGAGTTCGGAGCTAAAACTCTCTCCTAGAGTTGCTCCTCAAACTCCTCGTCCAGATGGCTCTCCTAGAGCCGAGCTCTTCACTCCGCTCACTTCCAAAGCGGAGCTCTTCTCCACAAGTTCGAAGCACAACTCTCTCCCAGAGTTCCTCCTCAAACTTGTCCCTCAAATAGCTCTTCTCGACGAGATCGGAGCTAAAACTCTCTTAGAATTGCTCCCTGCGCTCACTTCAAAGAATGGGTCTTCCCATGGCTCTTACGAGGATCTTCCTAGCACCTCTTCTCCACCCCTAGGAGTGGAGCTCCTCTTCAAAAATCTCCAAAACCAAACAGAATAAAGGCAGAGCTTCAGAGCCCCTCACCTCTCCCATATGCCGACCCATCCTCCCGAGCCGAGGAGTAGAGCTTCATCGACCCATCCCCTTCATCAACTCACCGAGCTTCTCCTCACGCTCGAGCCATCCGAACTCCGAGCTCTACTACACCGAGCTACTTCGGGCAGAAGGTGAACTATTGAGTTACCGAGCCGAGCAAACAAGGAAGAAGCCGATCCGATCCGAGGTGTCGGGGTACCGATCCGAGGTGTCGGGGTACCGACCCTCGTATATGGAGAAAAATTCGGCCGACCCCATCTAACCGTTGGATCATCTCAAAATTCACACTCAAGCGTGATGAACGGATCAGATCGCACCACGTCACCGCAAAACGACAAGATAACGTTTTCTCGAAACTCGTGCTTCTTGCCTCGTGATTCGCGCCACGATCGTGATCAGCCGTCCAGATGGCTCTTCTACAAGTCGAGCTCTTCACTCCGCTCGCCTCCAAAGCGGTGCTCTTCTCAAACGAGTTCGGAGCTAAAACTCTCTCCTAGAGTTGCTCCTCAAACTCCTCTTCCAGACGGCTCTTCTATAAATCGAGCTCCCCACTCCGCTCGCCTCCAAAGCGGAGCTCTTCCCAACGAATTCAGAGCTAAAACTCTCCTAGAGTTGCTCCTCAGACTCCCCTTCCAGATGGATCTTCTACAAGTCAAGCTCTTCGCTCCGCTCGCCTCCAAAGCGGAGCTTTTCTCAACGAGTTCGGAGCTAAAACTCTCTCCTAGAGTTGCTCCTCAAACTCCTCGTCCAGATGGCTCCTAGAGCCGAGCTCTTCGCTCCGCTCACCTCCAAAGCGGAGCTCTTCTCCACAAGTTCGGAGCACAACTTTCTCCTAGAGTTCCTCCTCAAACTTGTCTCTCAAATAGCTCTTCTCGATGAGATCGGAGCACAACTCTCCCCTAGAGTTGCTCCTTGCACTCACTTCACAGAATGGGTCCTCCCATTGCTCTTACGAGGATCTTCCCAGCACCGCTTCTCCACTATGCGAGAGAACAAGGCAGAGGAGAGAACCCAGATGCCTCTCCTCCCCTTCCTCTTCTCCTCTTCTCCGAGCTACTACGGGCAGAGGGTGAACTACTGATGCGCCGAGCCGAGGTACCGGGGTACCGACCCTCGTATATGGCAAAAAATCATCCCGAGGCGAAGTCACCGTCGGATCTCTCCAAAATTCGCATCAGAATTCGATGGACGGTTCAGATCGTGCCACGCTCACAAAACGACAAGATAACGTTTTCTCGTGATCTGAACCCAATCCTTGTGATGCGCGCCATGATGAACGGCCCAGATGCGGCCACGCGTATCTTCCGAGACGCCTGCCACCGGCTCGCCCGGACGAGCTACCGAACAGCTCAGCCGAGCAGCCGAGCAGCCGAGCTACTGGGCACAGGGGAGGAACCCTCAAGAGATACTTCCCTCAAAACGTCCAACTCAGCACCTCGGCCAAACAGCCCTGACGCGCCGAGCCGAGGTACCGGGGTACCGACCCTCGTATATGGCGAAAAATTCTGCCGACCCGATCTCACCGTTAGATCATCTCCAAATTCGCACTCAAGCGTGATGGACGGATCAGATCGCGCCACGTCACCACAAAACTACAAGATAACGTTTTCTCGAAACTCGTGCCTCTTGTCTCATGATTCGCGCCACGATCATGATCAACCGTCCAGATTGAGCCACGTAGCTTGGATCTGCCAATCTACCAAACTGCGGAGCGGTAAAAAATGTACCTCAAAATCCGTGCTCGGATTCGCCGAACAAAGCAAGCAGATGAAGAGGAAGAAAGAAAAAGAGGCTAACGGTCGGGGTCAGATCCGATACCCACGGTCCGACCCATACCCTTCTTAGCTCCTTCATTCTTCTCCTTCTCCCCCAACACTTCTCCTCTTCTCCACTGTGCGGAAGAACAAGGCAGAGGAGAGAACCCAATTGTCTCTCCTCCCCTTCCTCTTCTCCTCTTCTCCACTGTGCGGAAGAACAAGGCAGAGGAGAAAACCCAATTGTCTCTCCTCCCCTTCCACTTCTTCTCCCCTTCACTGCACCGAAGCTCCTCGCCCATCCCCTTCGTCAACTCGCCGAAGCTCCCCTCTGTCCTCTAGCTCGAGTCGACACGAAGGAAAAGAAGTAGAGTCGAGGTAGGAGACGAGACGAAAAGAAGAAGAAGCAGAGGAGAAAAGAAGAAGCAGAGGAGAAGAATGAACAGCAGCGGAAAAAAAAAAAAAAAGGGCCACGTGGCATCATCTCAATGATCCGAGGTGCCGATCCGAGGTGCCGGGGTACCGACCCTCGTATATGGAGAAAAATTCGACCGAACCCATCTCACCGTCGGATCGTCTCAAAATTCGTGCTAAAACATGATGAACGGCTCAGATCTCGCCACGTCACCACAAAACGACAAGATAATGTTTTCTCGAAACTCGTGCGTCTTGTCTCGTGATTCGCGCCACGATCGTGATCAACCGTCCAGATTGAGCCACGTAGCTGGGATCTCAAATCCGAGCTACCGACCTACCGAACAGCAAAGTGAAAAAAAAATTCTCCTCAAAATCCGTGCTCGGATTGGCCGAACAAGAAGCAGAAAAAAGGGGGGGCACGTGGGCCGGGGTTCGACCCGTTAAGGATCCGAACCCCTAAACCCACTTCAGCTTTCCTTCTTCTTCTCCACTCTCCCGCCAAAACAAAAACAAAGTAAAAAACCAACTCCAAAAGCTCCGTCACCCCGAGCTCCCTCTCCATTGCCAAGCTCCCCCACAGTCCACCGAGCCGAGCTCACGCATCCACCTCCGTCGAGCTCCGTCGTCGACCTCCATGCTCGCCCATTCGCCGAGCTCTTCGCCCAAGCTCCGAACCCATTCGTCGAGCCCGTTCTCCCGAGCTCCGCACACGACGAGCTCCACAAGCTGCTCCTCGCCACCTTCGTCGAAGCTTCTTGCTGAGTAAATGTGCCGAGCTCCCCCGCCGAAGAGCTCCATTCAAATATGCCGAAGCATCGAACTCCGAACTCTACTCCAACTCCTCGCCATGCCGAGCTCTTCGTCCAAGCTCCGAACTCATCTTCGGAGTTCTCCCGAGCTCCGCGTACGACGAGCTCCACGAGCTCTCACCTCCGAGCTCCCCCACAGTCCACCGAGCCGAGCTCACGCATCCACCTCCATCGAGCCCCGCCGTCGACCTCCATGCTCGCCCATTCGCCGAGCTCTTCGCCCAAGCTCCGAACCCATTCGTCGAGCCCGTTCTCCCGAGCTCCGCACACGACGAGCTCCACAAGCTGCTCCTCGCCACCTTCGTCGAAGCTTCTTGCTGAGTAAATGCGCCGAGCTCCCCCGCCGAAGAGCTCCATTCAAATATGCCGAAGCATCGAACTCCGAACTCTACTCCAACTCCTCGCCATGCCGAGCTCTTCGTCCAAGCTCCGAACTCATCTTCGGAGTTCTCCCGAGCTCCGCGTACGACGAGCTCCACGAGCTCTCACCTCCAAGCTCCAACTCCAAGTGCCGAGCTCTCCACCGCTCCGAGCTCTCACCTCCAAGCTCCATTCCGACGCCGAGCTCCATTACCGAGCTCACAACTCCGCACACCGAGCTCTCACCTCCAAGCTCCAACTACAAGTGCCGAGCTCCCCACTGCCGAGCTCCAGCGGCGAGCTCCTCCACGGCAAACGAGCTCCTCTTCATCAAAAGTTCGCCAACGACCTTCAAGCTCGAGCTCTCGAACCGAGCTCCACGTCGCCGAGCGCCAACGCCTCTCCACTGTCGACCTCCTCCACGTTCGTCGAGTTCGTCACGCTCCGAGCTACGCCACGATCGCCGCCTGACAAGCTCTCTAGCTTGGGTCGGCGAGTCGAAGGTTTGGTCGAACGAACGAAGGAAGAAGAAGAGATAGAAGCAGCGGAGAAGAAGCAGCGGGAAAAAGAAAGAAAAAAAAATATATATATATAAAAATAAATGCCACGTGGCAGCATCCTACGTATCTGGCCGAGCCGAGCCGTCTTCGCCAAAGCGCCGAGCCGAAGAACCGGGGTACCGAGGCTGTAAATTGAGAAAAAAACAGGCCGACCCACACGATCCGTCCGATCGTCTCAAAATTCGCGTCGCGACACGATCGACGCTCAGGAACGCGCCACGTGTCCCGATCGTGATCTGCCTCGCGATGCGCGCAAATCTGATCATGATGGACGGCCAGAAACGCGCCACGTGTCCAGATCGTGATCTGCCTCACGATGCGTGCTCATCTGACCATGATGGACGGCCTGAAATCTGCCACGTGTCCAGGTAATATTTAAATTATTTATTTATTTATTTAATTGTTTTTTTTATTTAAAAATCCGAAAAAAATATTTAAAAATTGAAAAAAAATTAAATAAAAATTCTAAAAATAATTATAAATTCAGAAAAATTATTTTAAAATTCTGAAAAATATAATTATTTAATTAGAATAATTATTTAATATTTTTGATAATTAATTATTTAATTCGGAAAATGAATAAAAAATTCAAAAAAATGAGAAAAAATTCAGAAAAATCTGGAAAAATCACCAAAAATCCAGAAAATTCTGAGAATATTTTTGGGCATTTTACAAGCCCATAATAACACTTTTACACCCCGAGAAAGATTCCAAACTCCCTTAAGAACACCGATAAAATCCCGTACGCCATTAAAACAGTAAAACTACTCCTCAAAGGCTGATCAAACTCAGTCTTCGGGAGTGGGGGGCTCGTGATATGGCTAAAAATAGGATTAAATCGGGACCGTTCACATCGAACACGAATCTTAAAGCTCAGGGGTAAAACGGTAATTTCACCTACTAACGGGTCTGAAATGGGAACTGGGTATTTCTTCACGACCCAATAACCCACGAACGGATCCACCTCAACTGGGTATGGGTCCTAACCCGAAACACACCCAGTCCAGAAAAGATAGAATTAGGGTTTCTGATTAATCCTAATCAACGGCTCTGATTCACATCTATCTTTTCACCGGGAATTAAGGGATTACATTCCTAATCTGATTACGAGGATTTTATGCCTTATCCGATCACGGGAATCATATTCCTTATCTGATCCCAACGGTGACTATAAATACCCCACACTCATCTCCATTAAGAGGTAATCAATCTTTTTCTAGTTAAACGCTCTTTCATAATCATTTCTGGTTACTGACTTGAGCGTCGGAGGGTGCATCGCCGGGATCAACCCCGGTGTCTCGCACTTCCTTGCAGGTGAACGGCGGGAGTCAACGGTCAAGCTCCGGCGGAACAGGTTAGGTGTTTGCTATTCAGGTTTTCCACGAACTCACAAATACTGTATGTTTGCCCCCACACCGAATTTAGCGGCAACACTAATGAAATTAACAAAATAATGGCTCAATAAACATCATACCTTCACAATAAAGTTGCTTTCCTCTTCAAGTATACCCAAATTCCAACAAATTAAACCTCTATCAGAAGATGGGTTTAAGTTGTCCAAAGCAATTTTATGGGTTATTCCACAAATTACGAGGGTACTATGACGAATTTGAGATGAGAGATGGGTTAGGGTTTCAGAGTTAGAAGAGGAAGAGAAAGAAGAGAGAATAGTGAGATCTGTTTGGGGGTGGGGGGTTTAAGTCCCAAACGACACTCGCTTTTTGAAAAAGCGAGTGTGGGTTAATTCCCCCCGCTTTTTCAAAAAGCGAGTGTTGCTGGACAAAGAAGGCCAAGACTCGCTTTTTGAAACACCGAGTGTGGCATTATGATCCGCGGTGTTTCAAAAAGCGAGTCTTAGGTTTCAAATTTTCTGAACCCTAAGACTCGCTTTTTGAAAAAGCGTGGGTTATTATACCACACTCGCTTTTTCAAAAAGCGAGTGGGGAGTTTATGGAATATAAAAAAAAACATGTCGTTTGTGGAAAAACTTTCATAAAAAGGGTCATTTTGGGGAAAAAATCAAGAGAGAGAGAGAGTAATAAATGAAGGAGTTGTTTTGTTTTGGGGGGGCGGGGGGGGGGGGGGGGGGGGGAGGGGATTTTGAATTTGGGGGGAGAAACATTTGGGAGGGAAAATGTCTTTTGGGAGCGAAAATCTAGACCGTTGATTTTCTTCCAAATAAATGAGGGCCAGTTGATAGCTTTCTTTGTGTTTTATTATATAGATATATATATATAGGTTCCTTAAATATATATATATTAAATATGACAAATAGTACCGCTAGTACGGAATGTCATATAGATGTCAATTTATTTATGAGATAAAAAAATGTTGTTCATCGTGATTAAACAATGAATACTCTCTTTATAAAATATTTCAATAGTTGGTATATTGGAATTCATAACTAATAAATATTTGAGATGAGATAATACCTTATCTAATTAAATAAGATATATGAAAATATCTCATTATGGTTAATAATTAAATGGAACAATATTTTGTGAGTATCTTTTGATATATGAAATGATTACATACCATATAAAGACATAGCATCCATTCTCCTATAAATATTGACGAATAGTTCTTCTTCTATGCAAAGAAAATAATAGATGATTGAGACTCATTCTCCTACTAATTAAAAGAGAGTTGGAGAGAAAATGACGACAGTATTCTAAGAAAGGTTTGACGTGGATTATCGTTGGAGGACGAACACTTGGGCGGCTCATTAGTGAAACCACTGCGAAAAAGTTATTGGCATCAGTGAAAGGTAATCCAAAACCTTTTATTTTGATCTAATTCGTTTTTAATCATAGTGATTCTGGCTATTGAAATTTTTTGTATTGAAATGTTGTATGCGCGATTAGATCGCTTCTGCTGAGTGCGTTAGACGCCTAAATAAATCCTACTTTTTCACTTCACTAACCTATTATATATCTCTTCAAAATAACTAAATATGTAATTTAAAATATATAATTAGGTATTATCTACAAATTTGCTAATTATATATATATATATATATATATATATATATATATATATATATATATATATATATATATATATATATATATATATATATATATATATATATATATATATATCTTAAGCTATATATATATCTTAAGCTAATAGGCTTACCCCATCTCTCCTTTCTCTATTTTGAAATAGAGAAAGAAGATCCAAAGTAGGAACTAACACGTGCTAATCCTGTGTACTCAATTTATAGAAAGTTAAAAACAAAAACAAAACCCCGCATCTTCCGTCAAATCCTAATTTCCCCCACCCCCTTCTCAAATTCCCAAATCCATGGACTCAAATACGCTCGTCCAACTCCTCGCCATCGCTGCTCGTCGATCTTCTCGCCATCGCCGTCCATCGATATTTTCACCATCGCCGTCCATCGATTTTCTTGCCATTGCAGCTTGTCCATCTCCCCTATCGCCGCCCGTCGCTATCCTTGCCATCGCCTCATTTACTACAAATAAAAATTCAAAGCAGGGAAATTTGCGGGAACAAATAACGAAAATGGTAATCCTCCTCTTCAAGGGTACGTATGATGTGCATCATCATTGGATCTTTTAATTTAAAGTTGCTGGTCATTTATTTGTTTTAATTAATTAAGGGTACGTATGATGTTTGGGCTTGACATTTCTCTATTTATAATTAATTAAGAAAAATCCTACTTCCTGTTCTAATTGATTTGATTGATTGTATTAGCTAGGTAGGGTGCCCACAAATTAACAAATAACCATTGATAGATCGAAAAGAAGCACCTAAGTAGACAGCAATCTGAGGCAACCAGACTCAGACAATTTGACAAAAGAAAAAAAAACAGAAGAAGATACACACACACACACACACACACACACACATGTAATGTCAGGAGAAGCTCCAGCTTAGCAACCTCCAGTTTCATCATCTACTACAAATAAAAATTCAAATGCAGAGATAACTTCAGGAACAGATGGCAACATTTTGCACAGGGGGTATATTAGAAATAAATAAAGTCTAAGATTATGGTTCATTGTTAGTTTGGTTTGTTTTCCAGTTTAATAGATGAGTTCAGTTCAGTGATTAGTTTGGGATCAATTTGGTTTTAAGGCTGATGAGTTTAGTTCAGTTCAGTGATTAGCTTAGTGATTAATTGGTGATCAATTTCACGGGCAGCGAATATTTGTTTTATAAGGCTGATCTCATATTCGGAGATTAGCTAAACGCTTGATGCTTCTTCAACAAATTGAAATTGAGAAAGGAGAGCCAAAGTAGAAACTAACATGTGCTAATCTCGTGTACTCAATTTATAGAAAATTAAAAACAAAAAAAAACCCTCATCTTCTGCCAAACCCTAATTTCCCCCACCCCCTTCTCAAATTCCCAAATCCATGGACTCAAATCCGCCCGTCCAACTTCTCGCCATCGCCGCCCGTCGATCTTCTCGACATCTCCGTTCGTCGATCTTCTCGCCATCGCTGCCCATCCATCTTCCCCATTGTCGCACGTCGCTATCCTCGCTATCGCCTCATCTACTACAAATAAAAATTCAAATGCAGAGAAATCTTCGGGAACATATGACGACAATGGTAATCCTCCCATTCAGGGGTACGTATGATGTGCATCATCATTAGATCTTTTAATTTAAAGTTGCTGGTTATTTATTTGTTTTAATTAATTAAGGGTATGTATGATGTTTGGGCTTGACATTTCTCTATTTATAATTAATTAAGAAAAATCCTAATTCCTGTTCTGATTGATTTGATTGATTGTATTAGCTAGGTAGGGTGCCCACAAATTAATAAATAACCATTGATCGATCGAAAGGAATCACCTAAGTAGACAGCAACCTGAGGCAACCTGACTCATAGTGGGAAATCATCGATTTAGACTATCAATTTGACAAAAGAAAAAAAGCAAAAGAATATATATATATATATATATATATATATATATATATATATATATACACACACACACACACACACACACACACACACACACGCACGCACACACACACACATATGTAATGTCAGGAGAAGCTCCAGCTTCACAATCTCCAGTTTCATCATCTACTACAAATAAAAATTCAAATGCAGTGAAAACTCCGGGAACAGATGGCGACATTTTGCACAGGGGGTATACTAAAACTAAAGAAAGTCAAGATTATGGTTCATTGTTAGTTTGGTTTGCTTTCCAATTTAATAGATGAGTTCAGTTCAGTGACTAGTTTGTGATCAATTTGGTTTTAAGGCTGATGAGTTTAGTTCAGTTCAGTGATTAGCTCAGTGATTAATTGGTGATATATTTCACAGGCGGCGAATATTTGTTTTATAAGGTTGATCTCTTATTCGGAGTTTAGCTAAACGCTTGATGCTTCTTCAACAAATTGAAATTAAGAAAGGAGAGCCAATGTAGGAACTAACACGTGCTAATCTCATGTACTCAATTTATAGAAAAATAAAAACAAAAAAACCCATCATCTTCCGTAAAACCATAATTTCCCCCACCCCTTCTCAAATTCCAAAATCCATGGACTCAAATCCGCCCGTCCAACTTCTCGCCATCGCCGCCCGTCGCTATCCTCGCTATCGCCTCATCTACTACAAATACAAAATTCAAATGCAGAGAAATCTCCGGGAACAGATGACGACAATGGTAATCCTCCACTTCAAGGGTACGTATGATGTGCATCATCATTAGATCTTTTAATTTAAAGTTGATGGTTTTTTTTTAATTAATTAAGGGTACGTATGATGTTTGGGCTTGACATTTCTCTATTTATAATTAATTAAGAAAAATCCTACTTTCTATTCTGATTGATTCGATTGATTATATTAGCTAGGTAGGGTGCCCACAAATTAATAAATAACCATTGATCGATCGAAAGGAAGCACCTAAGTAGACAGCAATCTGAGGCAACCAGACTCAGAGTGGGAAATCATCAATTTAGACTATCAATTTGACAAAAAAAAACAAAGAAGATACATACATACATATATATATATATATATATATATATATATATATATATATATATATATATATATATATATATATATATATATATATATAGTAATCCTCACGTGCAATGCACGTTTTATGGGTTAGCACGTGCAATTTGCACTGGGGATATGCACGTGAAATGCACGGATTCGATGGAGGGAGAGGAAGAGACGGTTTCGATTTTTGAGGGAACAGAATTTTATAGAGACTTTAAATGTGAAGTGAAAATTACAGAATTAACCGTATATATATTTTTTAGCTTTTTATGTATATGGGGGCATGATAGTAAAAAACCACCAAAATAGAGCTTTGCTTAATAATAGTATAGATATGTGTGTGTGTGTGTGTGTGTGTGTGTGTGTGTGTGTGTGTGTGTGTGTGTGTGTCAGGAGAAGCTCCAACTTCGCAACCTCCAGTTTCATCATCTACTACAAATAAAAATTCAAATGCAGAGAAATCTCCGGGAACAGATGGTGACATTTTGCATAGGGGGTATACTAGAACTAAAGCAAGTTTAAGATTATGGTTCATTGTTAGTTTCGTTTGCTTTCCAGTTTAATAGATGAGTTCAGTTCAGTGATTAGTTTGTGATCAATTTGGTTTTAAGGCTGATGAGTTTCGTTCAGTTCAGTGATTAGCTCAGTGATTAGTTGGTGGGCGGCGAATATTTGTTTTATATGGCTGATCTCATATTCAGAGTTTAGCTAAATGCTTGATTCTTCTTCAACAAATTGAAATCGAGGTTATTATTTCATAGGGTTCTCAAGGTGCGCTATTTAATTGAGTATTTTCCTAATCTATAGACTGAACATGACATGTGGGAAGCAACGAATTGAAGATGTTTTTTTGAATATTAAGGTTATACCATAATTGCATATGAAACCTATCAAATTTATTGGGCTTATATTTATAGAATTGAACACTGAAGTTGATTTGTTATCCTTAGTGTGACTTTTGTTATGGATTTTAAAACTATGATTTTGTTAAGTTGATTTATCAAATCTGAGTTGGACTGGAGTTCGATTGAGCTTTGTGATTAGTAAGCTTTAACGACTTTCATTGTCAGTAAGATATTTTGGCGTCGTTGTGCATAAAAGCATGGACTGATATGTGCTATTTGACATAACTGAGTATAACCTTAAAAAATTAAACATATAATGATGGGCCAAGTGAAATTATTGTTAAAGTGCTTTACTTTGGAGTAAATAATTTCGTTAAAGTTTGAATGTTCAATTTCGTGTGAAGTCATACTGTATTGAATTGGCTCTGTATTGTACTCATAGTGTAACACCCTGCAAAATTGAAAATTATAATTTTGCCCCTGTGTGTTACGCACGCGTATTTTGAAACGTGTTTTTACCGCATATTTTGATCACCGACTATTTATACAATTTCTATATTGATTTTTATCTTACTTTGAGTCAACAAAAAATATAATATATTCTATGTGCTTTTTACGTGTTTTGATGCACGTGTCTCCACCGATACGTACAATATTTTTCATGTGTTTAAATCAATTATTTTATTTAAATTTATTTTTATAAAACAGAAATTTAATTTTCCCCTATTTTGATTAAAATGTGTTTTTCGCACGTATAATGCACGTGCTTTCTACACGAAGTGATTTCATCGGAAAATATATATAAATTAGTAAATATAATTTTTCTTATGTTGTTTTCGTTTACATTTTAGTAACTTTTCGTTGGTAAAACCAATTTAGCATTTTGATATTTTACGTGCGACGCACGTGTTTTCGGTAAACTTATTTGGACATATTTGTTTTCAAAATAAATTTCGGAGTGTGTGTAACACCCATAATTTTGAAGAGTATATATATGTGTGTTGAAAAAGTAATATGCTGTATGGATTAATATATGAATGGTTGGCTTATGTTATATGAAACGTGTATGGTATTAAAAAAAAGAAAGGTGAATGGGCCCACGGTAAATGTAGGCTGATGGGTGATATGGTATGTGGTGAAATGAATATATTGTGTGAATGTGATGGTAGCCCACCTTATTTGAAACAGCAAATATGCTGTTTGGAAATTAGCCATGTTGACGTGGGCTTCACAATGAGGGCCCACATCCAGGTGTGGCCCGTACCACACTTGCTGTTTAGCCCATAGGCTTCACTATGGGGTTTAAATCAATTAGTATGTATCTTGTAAAAAATGAATTAGAGTGAGGGAAGGAGGGGGGCCCACGGTATCCAAGCACAACACTAAGTTGTGCTGGTTAGTGCATGTGCATATGCACATTTGGAGAGTGGGTATGACCGGATTGCACAGGGAAAGGAAAAGAAAAAGAGTAAGAGAAGTAGTGTTCTTGTGCTTGGAGGCTATTGCTAGGAGAAGAGGAGCTAGAAGTGGTGATCATCCTTTCAATTGTTCAAGCTTTCAATCAAGGTGGGTGTTCTCCTACTTTCTAATTTTTAGAATGTGCATGCTAATAAAAATGAATGAGTAGTTTTGAGGTGATAATACTATGAATGTGGTGAGACTAATAGTGAATCATGCTATGTTGACAAATGGATTAACATTATGTTTGTGGGTGATCATATGCTTTCTAATTGTAGGGGTTGCATGCCTAAATAGTAATATAATTTTGATATGAAAATTAGAAGATAAATTCCTGTTTTCATATATGTTAAGTGATAGAAATGTTAACATTTGTTTAAAGAGCAAAGTATTTGTCTTGTTGCTTGCAAATGAGAAGAGAAATTGTAGTTTGCATGTTAATGTACAAATATAAAAACTAGTAATTTTAGAAATGTTTTGAAGAGATTTTTCTTTTAAAAAGAAGTGTTTGTAAAATAAAATGAGCATGCATAGCTTATAAATAATTTGTTGTAAGAGAACACAAATCTTCTAGTTGATTAAAATGAATGATTGAAATTCTTGTAATCAAAGAGAAGAAATGAATTTGAAATTAGATCTATTATCAAATATGAAATTTTTATAATCCATAAGTTTCTGTTGGTAATAAATCTCAGTTTAAAATAATCACTTGTAGACTAATGAAAGTTTTGATTAAAAGAGAAAAACTAAGTCTTATGAAATTAATGAAATAATACGAAATTGGAACAAAACCTTTCGGGTTGCCTATTAGTCGTGGGGCGCAGATAGCCAAGTGGTGCGACTGTGCGCTGGCTTTCTTGTTGGCTCGGGTTCGAAACTTGAGAAGCCCAATTTTTTTTGTAAATTGTTTTAATGCATCCAGAGCCTGACATTGAATATAAGAAGAGTTTAGGTTAAGAAGTGGACAAAGAGTCCAGTTGGACTCTCTGGTTTGCGGTGGGCCTTTGGTCGTTGCCTAGTCTGTTACGGGTTCAAAACCCGGTAGTGACTTTTAATTGTTTTTGGATTTTTTTTTTATTTTTGAGTTTCAATGCAAATTTCTAAAATTCTTATAGAATGAAATAGAGTTATTAAAATAGTTGTAAAATTTATTATTTTGAGAATAGAAACTTTCCTTGTGAAAAAGAATAAAATATTAGTCGCGACGTGATTTCTCTTGAAGAGTTTATACTCTTATTGTGTTAAGGAATAATTTGTAGCGAATTGAGATATTGTAAGAGTTTGAAATTGTTAATAATATTTCATTGTGTTCTTGAAGAAAAAAAATTATCCGCTTCCAAGATTATGAATGAATAGATCATGAATAATGATGAGACTATGATTACTTGTGATTAAGTTGAAAGAAGAAATTATTTAAGTTTAATACATGATTATGAAAGGGTGTGAATACCCATGCTTCTTGTACATGAAAGTTTATGATTTAGAGTTAGTAAGACCTCGATACCGGCATTATTGAAAGAAATATTTGAGATATGATTTGGAGATATGGCCATGGGGCTATCTCGCATTTGTTGATTAAGTCCGGTAGGAGGTAAAACTAATTCTTTGAATGGAAATTATTCATGTCTTGAACTTAAGAAAATTTAGGCACATAAGTGAAGATGTAGTAAACTTAGGAAAACGTAAGTGGGGTGCTCTATATAGTCGGCGGTGGACTCCAAGATTATAGACCCAGTTGGTGGACTGAGGTTGCCCTGTGGGAGACGGATAATTATATTTTAATCCGGGACTATGAGGACGGGTCAGCGGTGGACTCCGGGATCTTGAGTAGTCAGACGGATGGACTTTTGTGTTTACCGTCTCCAATGTATATATATATATATATATACTGGGCTAGAGGGTCACATACGGGACGATTCGCACGATGTGGAATCTGTTATAACAGCCGGCGGTGGACTCCAAGGCTGGGATTCAAATTTGTGGAATAGTCCGAACTTTGTTTTGCTACCGGGTAGTTTTCATGGTGAGGGATCGAGCCCTTTATTGTGGAGAACGTAGGCACTTACCCTCGGACCTATGTAGTATGGGATGCATAGAATCTGAACAAGTGTGCATTAGTGTCATCCTAGTGTAGAATTGTGTGCATTAGGCATTAAGGCATGACATACACTTATGTTTAGAATAATCACTTTTGACACTTTACTTGTTCATTCAATCTTTTTGTGATTTGTTAAAGTATGAGATCGTTATACTATTCCCGGCATAGAGAGGATAGCCGTGTATAACATTTTGTCAGTTGTAAGTAACTGACGTGCCCACAGATTGACATGCAGGTAATAGACTATTCATGGAGTTATAAAGTGGATATGCTGTTGCTGTTTAGAAGTTAAAGATGTTGCAAATGATGTTAAAGTCATACAAGTTGTATTTCATTGTTGTAATCTTTTAGTCTTCCACTGTGTAAAAACCAAGTGTAAAGAAACTCTGATGTATTGTGAATGCAAAGTTTTAAATTTCTTGTAAAATTGTATGAATTGAAGTAAAGATCCTGTGGAATCTCGAATTTGTCCTTATTTGGAATTCGGGACGTTACACATGGTGTATTGTATTGACTCCATCGGAAACATCTGATGGAGATATTGGCTCCAAATGATACGTCCTAGGAGATATTGGACACATGAAACCTACAGGGTTTGGCTGGTAGGAATAACGTATTGAATCATCTAAAGAAAAGCACATAATTTTTTTGTAGCTCATATTGCATTGGATTGGGTCATCGTACTAGGAAGTCAAAGTGCTTTTAATTGTGAATAATATTGCATTGCTTGAATTGCTGTACAGAAATCGATAGTGCTTTAATTGAGAATAACAGATCATCGACCCATTGTATAGAAAAGCATAACGTTTCATTTGAGAATAACATATCCCTCCCTTCGGAGCAGTGGAGCAGGTCTGGAACCAAATCAAGAATCATGTCCTTGCCATCCTCACCGCGGCCGTCGTGTCCACCATCTATACCATTGAGATTAACATTTTTTGATTTGATTAGTTTTTTATTTGGGTTGTTAATTGTTGTATCAAAAGGTTTTAGTGTGACTATTAGAATGGGTTTTATTTGGTAGCATTTTGTGTTCTATGAATGATGGATTTTGTGCATCTTTACTGCCAATGTCACTTACGGTATGGTTCTTAATTTCGTTTTCTTGATTTTTCTTTATTCTCAGTTGTTTAGTTGAAATGAATTTTATTTTTGTTGTGGTGGTTTGGTGGCATTGTATAGTATGGAGGAAGTTGCAGAGAATTTGAAAGCTTTGATCGAGCATGCAAATGAGTTCAAGATGCCGGAAAATGCCTCTTCTTTTCGGGTATGGAGTGGTGTTGGTGGTAGTTTCCGATACTTGATTGGAGTGGAGTTGATTGTGAATATGATTGACTTTTTTTTCATATGAGGAGTTTTAAATTTAGGTTGTTATTTGTTGTATCAGAAGGTTTTAGTTTTATTGTTAGAAAGGGGTTTTGTTTGGTAGATTTTGGTGTGGTATGAATGATGGATATTGTGCATCTTCTTTGGTGAAAGGTTTGATTTTTTTTGAATATTTTGGGTTTCCATATATTTTAATTTCTGAAACTAATTAGTTTAAGAGCAACTATAGTTACTTTTTTGTTCCCTTTTTATTTTTAGGGAACCATCATAGTTGTTTTAAGTACAAGTAAAAAATAAATAAATTATACAGTTCTTTTTAGCCTTATAGACAAAATGTTGATAACATTAAGAAACAATTATGAAGACAAAAATTAGAAGATACTAACTAAAATTGTGTTGTCATCTATATATAGATGTACTAAAAAACACTAAAATTATGTTGTCAATTATATTGAATAAAAATATAGAATGATATTAATATATTGTATTTGTCATCTTTTGATATAGCTTATTATCAATTATTGTTCCCTCACATTTCTGATGTTGAGAGGGAAGGCGGTTGAGAAGCACACGGTGGAGAAGAAGATAGCGGAGTACATCAGGTGTCCGACAACAGCCACAACCCAACTTTGGTAATTATTCGATTTTTTCCTTTTCCTTTCAATTAAATAGAAATATAGAATGATGCTGGTTGGTTTGAAAATGTGAATTTGATAATCTATAGATCTGTTATCTTTTGATTATATTGTAATCAAAAGAGTTAAGAGGCATCTCTAAATTTTTGAGTTTTATATAATTTTATGAGTCTCGCAAAATTATTTTAGTCTGTGCAGTTTGTACAGAATAACACTGATCACCAACTAATTTTCTTATAATTCAAAATGGTTCACGCCGAAATTTTTATTGAATATTTTTAATATTTTAATATATCTTTTGGTAAAGCATGTGCAATTTGCACAGAGGGTATACTAGTCTTTGAGATATATAACAATTGGAGCCTGTTATATATGCTTATTTTATGAAGGCAATAACTAACGATTCAACTTCCATAACATCTGTTTGAAGAAAAACAGTAGCTTCCATGAGTATCTAAACTTGATTGTTGTATAAAGTGGAGTTTGGGGGGAGTTCATTTTATCTTTCCATAATAGGCTGTGACCTAAAGAAGAGGATTTGAATTTCAAACATATTGGTCACTGTAACTACTAAGAGACTTATCATCATACTTTTATGAGCAGCAATGCTGCTGTAACCTGTTTCCCTAAATACGTATATTCTATGTATTATCTGAGTTTGGATTTTTTATAAAAAAATTAATTTTCTTAAATTCATTTTATTTCAAATGTATTTTGTATCTCCTGTTAAAATCCATTTCTTTTCGCTAATTGTATTTGTAGTTATTTTAAAATAAATTCTATATTGTAATGTAAATTACATTTTATTATAAATTATATTTTTTATTGGTTATTCTATTCTCTTATTGGATTTTATAACTCCAAACCCAAATCTTATAATTCTTAATGGATCTTTGAATAAAACCCATTAATACCCAATAAACCCTTTAATAAACCCTATTGAATCTTTTTCTAACAAACCTGTTACCCTATAATACCCCCCACCCGTCATCACCCTATAACCCTAATACCTATGCATATAAATACACCTGTTCATCTACCCTGTTCACCTCTCTAAACCTAGCCACTATTTCATTTAAACCCATCTCCCGATCAACCCTACACCCTGTGTTTACCCTTGTGCATCCCAAAACCCTAATAGCCTCAAACCCTTTACAACCCATCCCCTACCCCCAGTCATCTCCCGATCCTCTTGCTCCCCTTCAACCCTACCCCGGTGTTGTCATCCCCTCGACAGCAACCCCAGACCACTGCTCCTCCCTGCCTCCCCTCGACGACTGCGGCGTCCTGCACCTCCCGACCTTCCCCTGTGCTCCTCCCGAGCGCTAGCTAAACGACAACACAGCGACAGCCACGACAGCAGCATCCCCAGTCGATGCCCCGACCTCCTCATCGATGTGCTGCCCTCCTGCTGTGCCACCGCAGTGCAGCACCTCAGTGCTGTGACTCATCCGACACCATAACCCATAGCAGCCCTTGCTGTGTTTTTCCCCGATGCCAGCAACAGCAGCAGGAGCCGCTGTCGTCGCTCACGCCGTTAGCCCTCCTCCGTGCTCCCGCACCACTGCCCTCATCCCTGTGCACACCCCAGTCGCACAGCCTGACCCCGCTCGAGCCCCATTGTTGTTTGATCAAGAGATTTGATCTTTGAATTTGGGCCATCCGATCACCATCGTGATCACGATCATGATCATCAACATCATCAAAGCCTCCTTTGATCTTCAGCCATCCGATCTTGATCATCTTGATCATCCGATCAGATCTTGGTTGTCCGTTTGATCTAAACTTGATCTCTTGATTTGGATCGTCCGATCGACCGATCACACTTGATCTCGACCCTTGATCATCTTGATCGTCTCGTTCGTCTTCTACTTGGTCAGTTAAACATGTGATCAACTTTTTGTTCTCATTCATCAAATTGTCAATCATGGTATATTTACTCTTTTGGTACTCTTCTAATTCATATATATTTTATATTCGATCCCGACCGTTGGATCCATCTTGATCATCGAGATCCGTGCCGATCGTGTTCGTGCCCGGGAATCCATTCTCGTTATTCTCATTCTTTGTATCGTTTACGTCGTCAACTATAAGGCAAGTAACTTGTATTCTTTTTGTTGTATAATACAAGAACTAAATACCGCATGTTATGTAGTTGCTCAAGATCTATCCCATGCAATCCCTTGTTAAATCTTGTCTCTATGTGTTGATCCGCCCGTAGTTGTCACATCACACACATGACATGAAATAACTTAGATATAATAGATTCTTGATGTATACATTCATGTTGTTCATGACATATGAGGTGTTGTATGATCTTGCATGCTTGATGTATTAGTAGTAGTATAACTTGTTGTAGACTTGTTAAATACCCTATACCATGTTGCGTGGATATCTAGCATATCATATTTCGCATTTTGTTATGATTTGGATGAGTTCCATATGAACTAGTTGATTTTATACTTGAAGAAGATTTCTGTTTTTTGGTGTTACCCCATTTTTGTTCAGTATTTTATGCCCTATTACGGTCAGTATATGAAA
The DNA here is from genome assembly GCA_017893485.1 of Hemerocallis citrina. Classification (NCBI taxonomy): domain Eukaryota; kingdom Viridiplantae; phylum Streptophyta; class Magnoliopsida; order Asparagales; family Asphodelaceae; genus Hemerocallis; species Hemerocallis citrina. The sequence continues at coordinate 81,579,104 of CM030362.1, forward strand.
ATAATTTGTGAACATGAATTATAGAGAATTTTGTCTACTTTCCAGAATTTCTGACAGATCTCAGTTTTCATTTGTGAGTTGCAAGTTATTGATGTTTTACTACAGATGTGTAGAAAATTTCAGATTCTGTTTTATATGAATTCTGTATGGTAATTTATTTTTATACTGATGTTAAAAATAATATTTTGATCCAATATTTTGTTGAGTACAACCAGACTTGATTAGGATTAACCCCAAATTTTTGTAAATTTATTTGATGATTTTATAACGGATCTGGATTCCGATTTATATTTTGTAAGATATTGTTGTTTTAGTACTCTGTTGTATTTATGATTTCAGTTTACAAAATTTCTGTATCCTGATGTCTTCTGATTTTATTTGACTAAGCTATCTCTGTTGGAAAAATATGAAAAATTATTTGCTGATACTAAACATACTAGGGAATACCTCAGATTTTTGTTGGATTTAATCAGAGAGTTTTATGCCGTTTTCCTGTTTATGAATACAAACTTTTGATTTCTGGCTGAACAAGTTTTCTAGATACAATTCTGTTTTGAGCCATGTTTTTGTGAAATACCATATGACTTATATATATTTGCTGGATTCGGCCGGAAGTCTATTTTCTAGATTTTATGACGGCTCCAGATTTTCATTTTTGTGGCAACGAAAATCCAAGATTTGGTGCAGTACTGTCTTACTGGCCAGAATTAGAATTTTCGTTGTCTTAGTCTATTTTGAGCCTTTTGTCATTCGTTTGAGTTCGTTATTCAACTTGTACTTGTCTCTTATGGTCTCTCCATGTTTCTTGACTTATTTGTGCACGTCCATGTATGCTTGAATAATAATAACAAGAACTAAGCCGGGGTTTAAAGGGAAAGATCTAATAGTGGAAAATACAGCAACGTGTACTCGGAATGAGATCTATAGATCCTACATGATTACCTGATACTTGATACTTGGAGTTTGACACGTGATTACTTGACACTTGCATACTTGACACATGATACTTGGTAATTTGAGCTTGATACTTGATACTTGATTACTTGATACTTGTCCCTGAGTACACTGCCCTCTATGATCCACTATGAAATCTAAAACGTAACTGTTTGAATGTAGCAACCATGTGGTAAAAGTCTGGGATGCATGAAGTGCTACCTAGATAGATTTAATACAAGACTTGAAAACAACACGATCACTTGACACTTGCTATTTGTTACTTGTACATGATACTTGATTCTTGACATTTGTTACCTGTTACTCGTTTACATGATACTTGTCTACTTGACACTTGTTACATGTCACTTGTACTCTTTCATCTTACCATGCTAGTTATTCCTGTTCTTGACTAAAGTTAGTTCTCTATTTTATTGTTACATCCTTTCCATGCTATACTTGCTTCTGTTGTTACTCTCTCCTTATCTATTTTGTCTTTCCTATACTTGTGTCCACACTATAAGCGGTCCGTAACTTGCATTGACGGGCATTTTGTCTCTTTTCTTTTTCCTGCAATTTGTTAAATTGCAAATTATGGCGATCAGCTACCTGATGGAATAGGTGATCTGAGATTCTAGCTGGCTGGAGATTTTTGCTATATCTATTTATTTCTTGTTACTTATCTTGAATAATTGTAATTCGCTACATGGATATTTGTATTAGACTTTTTGTCCCAGACTTGTGTTTTGTTCCAGACATGACTATTTGAAATTCAGTATTCTTATTTCTTTTCAAGTAATATTGTTGACTATATTGATTCAGTTATGCATGCGTGGTTGACTATTTTTCTTATATATCTCTTGTTTATACTTGTACTCGTTGTAAAGATCCTGACAGCTTATGAATGGTAAAAGTCATTCGCTAGACTTAGTCACGTATCCGTATTCCGTATCTCCTTTTTGGGAAGCGGGGCGTGACAATTGCATTGTGGTTGGCGTATAGGTAGTAGAAAATATAGAGGAATTATGGGTTTTGTTGCCACACTTGGCTTCCTTTATAATAGTTATTACACAATTACTTTCGAACTTTAACCCCATTTAATAATCTTTGAAAGTTTTGATTCGAAAATTCTTATTAATTTTGTCTCTAATATAAGGGTTGCAAGGATTGGGATCCAACTTAACAAGATTTAGTTATAGATGAATTTGTAGGATTCATGAACTCACCAAGACATCAAGGATCCACTAGGAAATTCAAGTCAATCCCAAGTAAATTATCCAATTTGAATTTGGGTTTTGGATTATTTTATATTATCTCTGTTTTGTAATATAAGTTATTTCAAGTTTTTACATTCATATTAAACATCCTAAGTTAGTAATAAATATTTTTGATTATTCACGCTCTTAATAAGCTAGCTATTGTAAAATATCAAATTTGTCATTTTTTAAAATGAGCTAGTAATTTTTTAGATGAAAAATTAAAATGACCACACACGGCAAATTGGAATCTCATAGAAAAAGCATTTACAAAGGTTAAGTGTGATTTATTTTTATTTTTTTTTTCCTTCAAGAAAATCTAAAGCTACCCATATTGTTGGATTTAAAAAATTGCTATAAGGAGTATTTATTTATTCTTTTGAATGAGTTAATTAATGCCACTAGATCCACATAGATGGAGTATATGGCAACAAGATCTCAGACTTCAAAGATATACATGTAGGGTTATACAAAATCCAAACAATACAAGAGATCATATATGAAGAAGGATCTTTATTTCTTTTAAGAATTAATCATAATCATATATTTATTCAATGCAACCTGCCTTGATAGTGTTATTACAATTACAATATTTGGGTTGGCACTTGGAACTGCAAAGATTACATTCCACGTCCCTAACTTTATTTGGATTACCACACGTTGTGATTGTTGCTCTTCCCAAAAAAAAAAAAAGAATTAACTTATCTGGATCTCTCCAACAAATTCTCAGCATGTTCTTGCACCACCTTCCACCCGGTTCTCACATGACTCTCTTCCGTCAAAGTGGCCCCAACAGCGAACCGGATCATATAGACGCCGCCGATGACTGAATGAGTCATGTACAATTTCCCCGACGAGTTCACCGACTCGAGTAACCTCTTGTTCAACTCATTCAAACGATCCAGCGTCCCACAATGTTTCTCACCGGTTTTATTCAATCGGAAACACACCATCGCAAAATTCCTAGGGACAACTATCTCAAACCTCTCATCCATGGTCACTAACTCTTCAAAAAGTATGGCCATCATTACATGACCTCTTAAAAATTTTTGCAGGTTTGCTACACCGTAACTCCGCAGCACCATCCATAGCTTCATCGCCCTGAACCGGCGACTTAATGCAATTTGCCAGTCTTTGTAGTCCACCACCTGACTAGTGTCTGTCGCTTTGTTCCTCAAATACTCTGGGTTTGTCGACAGAGCGTTGACTAGTGCCTCCGGCTCTTTCACCCATAGACAACAACAATCAAGATTGGTAAAGAGCCACTTGTGAGCGTTGAAACTGAAGGAAGTAGCGTCCTCCACACCGTCGATAAAGTGGCGGAATTCCGGGCAGATGCACGCACTACCTGCATAGGCCGCATCCACGTGGATCCACATTCCGTAATCTCTTGCAACTGAGCAGAGACCAGCTAGTGGGTCCACTGCAGTAGATGAGGTGGTCCCCACAGTCGCACAGAGAAACAGTGGCACAAGCCCAGCATCCACATCAGCAGCAATAGCAGTCTTCAGCGACTGGGGAGAGAGTCCGAAAGCATCAGACCTAAAAGTTGTAATGGCCCGGAAATTGGCCGGATGAATGCCAGCAATCTGTGCAGCCTTTTGCAGCGCACAGTGTGTAAGCTCAAAAGCTCCTTGATGTTGCTCCCGGTGGAAGAAGACAATAATGAAGAGGAGAGGAAAATGTACTTTTATTCTTATTGATTGCTAATGTATTCATACAAGCAAGCCTTATATAGGAAAAAAAAAGAAACTAACGGATGAGCAAAGTTCTCTTAGCCACACTCATAACCTCAAGACTAGGTAGCCTCCTAAAGAATAGGTCAACAAGGAGCTAGTCTAGATTATTCCCAAAGAATAGGTAAACTAGAGCTAGTCTAGATTATCCACTAACATTCTCCTCCTTAATCTAGATTTGATCTAGGTTGATAACTCCAAGCATCTGCTGCATCTCTGCGAACTTCACTCTAGCGAGAGCCTTCGTGAGGATGTCGGCACGTTGTTTTCCAGTGCACACAAACTCCACCTTTATCTGCCCTCTTTCAACACACTCGCGAATGAAATGATAGCGAGTATCAATGTGCTTACTGCGCCCATGAAATACTGAATTCTTCATCAAAGAAATTGCAGACTTGTTGTCGACATAGAGCGTGACTGGCTTAGGTTCGCAACCAGTCACTTCACTAAGCAGATTCCTCAGCCACAAAGCTTGACACGCTGCAACCGTTGCCGCCATAAACTCAGCTTCACAGGAGGACAACGCGACAGTTTTCTGCTTTTGAGACGCCCAAGTGATCATGTTCTTGTTGAGGTAGAATGCCATTCCGCTGGTGCTCCTCCTGTCGTCGACATCTCCAGCTAAGTTGCTGTCGGTGAATCCGTACAGTTCATCTTCACCATGTCCTCTTTCATACATGAGTCCATACTCCAGTGTTCCCTTCACATATCTGAGGATCTGTTTCACAGCCTGGTGATGCATGGTTGTTGGCTTCTCCATGTACCTGCTCACCATTCCGACTGCATAACAAATATCTGGGCGAGTGTGAGTTAGGTACCTGAGACAGCCAATGATACGCCTATATTGCGTCGGATCAACTGGTGTTCCTTCAAGGTTCTTGCTGAGTTGCAGTTTTGCTTCCATAGGATACTTGGTCGGATTGCAATCTCCCATTCCAAACTGCTGCAATACTCTCTTCGCATATGCCGATTGCTTTAGTGTAATGCGTTCACCTTGTTGATCTACCTCTATACCAAGGTAGTAGGAGAGTAACCCAAGGTCACTCATCTCAAATTTCTGCATCATCTGCTGCTTGTAGGCCTTTACAGCAGTTGCTCTTGTGCCTGTGACGATTAAGTCATCAACGTACACTCCGACAATGAGTGCACCCTCTCCATTGCTCCTCGTGTACACAGCATGTTCTTGAGTGCATCTGATGAATCCCAGCTCCTTTAAGCAGTTGTCCAGGCGTGTGTTCCAGGCCCTCGGTGCTTGCCGCAAACCATAAAGAGCCTTGGACAGTCTATACACCTTGTGCTCCTGGTTCTTGACGATGAAGCCTTCAGGTTGAGCTACATACACCTCCTCTTTGAGGTCACCATTCAGGAACGCAGATTTAACATCCAAGTGGTGAACCTCCCATCCGTGCTGGGCTGCGAGGGCGATGATCAAGCGAACTGAGTCGAGTCTGGCCACTGGAGCAAACACTTCTTCAAAGTCCACTCCATGCTGCTGGACGTACCCCTTTGCCACAAGTCTAGCTTTGTGCTTGAGGATCTTGCCTTCACTATCTCTCTTCACCTTGTATACCCATTTTAAACCGATGGGTCTGTGCCCAGATGGTAACTCGGTAAGCACCCAAGTCCCATTCTTCTCGATGGCTTCCAGCTCCTTCTTCATAGCTTCCCGCCATTCATGTTCGAGTGTAGCATCTTGAAAGTTTGCCGGTTCTTCAGCCGACAAATACAGTATCTCTGGATCAAGAAATATCTCCTCAGTTTCAGCATAAATGTCGGCAACTGAGCGGTATCTCCTTGGCTCGCTCGAGTCAGCCGTCGGTGTGGGTGAGTTGCTAGAGGTTGAGGATGTGGTTTGTGGTGTAGTAGGCTCCCTTGACGCCATTGCCACTCCGTGCGTGATAGGTGTTGTCGGATCTCTCATGCCCTCCGGCGTGTGCACAGCCGCGTCCACTGCTCTCTGTGGAGTGATCATTGTCTCGACAACAGGTTCTTCGACTGAGAGTTCTACCCAGCCCTGTGGTTCAGCACTATCACCATTGTTCCAGTCCCATCTCCTTTCTTCCTCGAACACGACATCCCTGCTCACATGGATCTTGCTGTGTTGAGGATTGTAGAGACGGTGTGCTTTGCAGCCCTCTTCCACGCCAAGGTACACCAATGGCGTGCTTCGGTCATCAAGCTTCTTGTGATGAGGACCTGCAGTCTTCATGTGTGCAACGCATCCAAACATCCTTAAGTGTTCGAGGTTCGGTTTCTTACCGGTCCAGGCTTCATACGGCGTGATAGCACCGAGAGCTTTAGTTGGCAACCGGTTGAGTAGGTACACCGAATGTCTGACCGCCTCGCCCCACATGCTTCCAGGAACATGCATGGTCTTGAGCAAGCTCCTTGTCGTGGCCATCACGGTACGATTCCGACGCTCCACTACGCCGTTTTGTTGTGGTGTATATGGTGCAGTGAGGTGCCGTTGTATGCCTTCGCCTTCACAGAAGCTTGTGAATTCCTTGGATAGGAACTCACCTCCTCGATCAGTTCTTAATGTCTTTATCTTGCTGTCACATTCATTCTCTACAGCAGACTTAAATTTCTTGAAAGCATTAAAAGCATCACTCTTTTCTTTGAGCATATACACCCACATCATGCGACTGAAGTCATCAACAAGTAGAAGAAAGTACTTGTTACCTGCAAGTGTAGCGGGTGTAATCGGACCACATATGTCAGCGTGCACAAGTTGCAGTGTCTTCTCAGCTCTGAAGCTAGCCTGCTGAGGGAACGGTAGTCGTGCTTGTTTGGCGATGAGGCACCCTTCACAGATCTGGTTTGGGTGAGAAATCTTCGGCAGCCCGGTGGCCATTCCCTTTTCTACCATAATCTTGAGCGCGAAGAAATTCACGTGCCCGAGCCTTGCATGCCACAACCAGGCTGGGTCTTGTACTTTGGCCATCAGACATATCGGCCTGCAAGATTCAAGAGCTATCTTGTACAGGCGGTTAGGTGATCTCCTCACCTTCATCATCAAGGTACCGTTCCTGTCGAACACCCTCAAGTAGGAGCCGGCAATCTCCACCTTGCTTCCATCTTCTGTTAATTGACCAAGGCTCAATATATTACTTCTTAAACTTGGAATGAAGTATACCTCCGATAGAAGACGTTGTTCGCCGTTCTTGCATTGGAACAGGATTGATCCCTTGCCCTCAATCTGCACGGTTGAGCCGTCGCCAAACTTGACATTGCCGGTGATGTTCTGATCAAGGTCCTTGAACTTTCCTCGGTGGCCCGTCATGTGGTTGCTAGCGCCGTTGTCAAGGTACCACACGCCAGTGTCGGCCTGCGCTTCTCCAGCCCTGCGCAAGTCTGGTACTATCTTCTCTTCATTGAGCATGACGAGATCAGGCGTCTCCTCCTGAATTTCTCCCAGCATCAATGCGGTCTCATCATCTTGCGCTCGTGAGAGGTTCACCTCCTCATCATGGCGTTGATTGCGACACTCTGACGCATAATGCCCATAGTTTTGACAATTGAAGCACTTGATTTTTGATTTGTCGCGGTTGGAGCCTGAACCGCGAGTCCACTCACCCTCCTGGTGTTGCGCTATTTGGCCGCCACGGCCACCCCTGCCGCGCCCGCGACCACGACCACGGGGCTTGCCACGGCCCCGGTCATTGCTAGAGTGTCCCTTTCCTCTCGACAGTGAATCAGCGCCGCCTTTCTTCCACCGTGCCTGCCACTCAGAGTGAGTAAGCAGAAGTTGTTCGCTGTTGCTCTCGCCTCGACCGCGTATGCGTTCTTCGTACGCTTTGAGGCGACCGATCGCTTCCTCGACCGGCATGGTCTCCACATCCGCAAACTGCTCGATCACAGCAACGACCTGCAGGTACTTATCTGGGACGGAGACGAGCAGCTTCTTGACGATGACGACGTCCTCCATCTCGTCTCCTAATCCACGAATCTTGTTTGCGATGGTCGTCAATTTCCCTGCAAACTCATCGATGGAGTCTGTCTCCTTCATACGAAGATCCTCGAACTCACTCTTCAAGGTTTGAATCCTTGCCTTCTTCACTCGATCAGCGCCTAAGTACCTTGTCTTCAGACTTTTCCAAGCCTCCTGTGCCGTTTTGTGCTTTGCCAGCTGGAGTAGGATCTCCTCGGGGACAGCTTGAAAAATGCACGCCAATGCCATCTTGTCTTTCTTCTTTTCTACGACCACCCCGGCCGTGGGTTCAATGGCGTCCCAGACGCCTTGAGCCTCCATGAAAACCTCCATCTTGATCGCCCAAGTGGAGTAGTTGCAAGACGTCAGCATTGGGTAGTGCAAGGTTATGTTCCCCTCCTTTGTTGTTGGCGCCGACGAGTGCTCCACGATTGACATCTTGTCGAGCCGAAGGTACTTTGGCATAAACCTTGCTCTGATACCAAATGTAAGCTCAAAAGCTCCTTGATGTTGCTCCCGGTGGAAGAAGACAATAATGAAGAGGAGAGGAAAATGTACTTTTATTCTTATTGATTGCTAATGTATTCATACAAGCAAGCCTTATATAGGAAAAAAAAAGAAACTAACGGATGAGCAAAGTTCTCTTAGCCACACTCATAACCTCAAGACTAGGTAGCCTCCTAAAGAATAGGTCAACAAGGAGCTAGTCTAGATTATTCCCAAAGAATAGGTAAACTAGAGCTAGTCTAGATTATCCACTAACACAGTGCGTCTGATCTGATCCGTACACCACGAGCTTACCAATTTGATCCTTCCCGATCCGGTTCAACATTTTGTCTCTTGCAGCAGTCAATGTGCATAAAATAGCTTCGCATGTCGTGCCTTGCAGAACCCCACCACCTCCGCCAGAGAACATGAAGTACTTTGGCAGCTTCAACAATTTCCCAACCCAATCTGTAACGATCATCTCCAACTCGGTAGCAGCAGGGGACGCCATCCAATTAAAACACACGGCATTGAATCCCGTACTAAGCATCTCCCCGAGAAACCCAGCAGTGCTGCCGCTGGATGGGAAATAAGCGAAGTAATTAGGGTTCTGCCAGTGCGTGATGCCAGGGATGATGTGGTTGGTAATGTCGTTCAGAATAGTTTCGATGCATTCGGGCAGGTTGGGTGCAGAATCGGGCAGTCGGGTCTTGAGGTATCCGGGTTGGACTTGGCTACGGACCGGGTATTTGTCGATGTTCTCGTAGTATTCCGCAAGGAAGTCGATGACCATGTGGCCTTGTCGACGGAACTCCTTAGGGTCGAGAGGGTTTGGCGATAATCCTAGGGATTCAAGAGCATCATAGGGAATGCTGCCCATTTTGTGTTATATATATATTTTTGTAAGGAGATCGATCAGTAGGAGATTGAGCAATTGGTGAAGAGAGCATTGGTGGTTGAGGGGGTTTATATAGGAATAGCATGACTATAGCCAAGATCTGAGTTGGCTATAGGGGACCCCATGTGTTACTTATTTAAGATATTCGTAGATTTTTGTGTCTTCCCTGTGCTTTCATGAAACTGCTATGAATAGCAGAATATGTACGTAGTAGTTAATGATAGGTTGGAGAAATATACTATTTGTAATTTGTAAAGAAAAAATTATCCTGGCCCAAAAACACTTAATTATCGAATAAAACAATACCACTGAGTTGTGGTGTAGGTGAGGTTTATACTGAGCCTGAGTTGCAGTTTAGATTAGATTGTAACAACTTTGGGCTGAGTAAAAAGCAAGTCTCAGTTTGGAGACCATGCAATATTGTAGTCTTTACTAAAATGTAAACAACAAAAGTTATGTTTAGATATATTTTTTAAAGAAAGGGGTATATTCATTCTAACAAATCATTTATTTAAAAGGAAAAGTAAATCATACATAACAAATGTGCAAGTCCCTTTTTTCTAAGTCCCACTCCCATTCTAATAGGATAAAAAAATCTCTTTACAGAGATAAAAAAAAATAATAGGAGTTTAGAAAAGATTATGTGTTGTATATCCAAGACAAGATTATCCGCCTCATTATTAACTGGCTATCTATTTTGTCTTTAATATTATAATTCTTAAACATTAATAAAAATTGAGAAACACCACCAACTTTTTATATGCTGTAGCCTGTAGATGAATAATTGAACTTTTTTATCAAAATGACTCACTTTTTGAAAGTCTTTACCAAACGGGTCCATTTTCAACAATATTTACCAAAATGACTCACTCGCTATCTCAAGTAGAAAATTTAGTAAAAATATCCTCTCTGTTTGAGATAGCAAGTGTAGGCTTTAGGTATTTATTCACCACTTGAAGAAAACAAAAAACTTGAAGAAAAAAATATCAAACTAAGACTCGCTGTCTCAAACAGTGAGCGTAGTTGTACTACACATTCGAGATAGCAAGCATGACTTTGAATTAATTTTTTTTAATGTTGAATAAACTTTTTTTGAATGTAGAATATACATTGTTAGATAAATGTCCCTTCAAATGTTGAATTATTCATAATAAATTGTGGTGAAAAATAATATATATGTATACAGGAAAATTTGTTGCTGCATAATGCATTTGAAAATGTCAGAACTACTGTTAGTTCAAAAAGACCCGCTAGTTTAGTATTGATAAAATTTTTAGATTTTTCAAATTCTCTGTAAAAATCTCTACACACACATTATCTATCTGAGATAGCGAGTGTAGTATAATGACGCTCGCTAGATAGCGAGGGTATGTTTTTAATTTTTCCAGTCCCTGTAAAATTCTCTACACACACAGTCGCTATATGAGATAAGAGTAGTATAATGACGCTCGCTATCTAAAACAGCAAGTGTACATTTTTAATTTTTTCAGAGACTTCAAAGTCTCTGTAAAAATCTCTACACACACAGTCGCTATCTGAGTTAGCGAGTGTAGTATAATGAATGGAGAAATGAGTTTAGGGTTTTCAGAGTGGGAGGAGAGAAGCCCTATGATGGATGAAGTGAAGAGTTTGAGGTTTAGAAAAGATTTTGAGGGTGAGAGATCGAATTTGGAAGGTTAGAGTTTTGAGTTTCGGATTTAGGAGTAAGAGTGGAGAGAGGAATGAGAAAGAGAAAGTGAGAGTTGATAGTGCGATTTAAATAATAATAAAAAGCTTAGACGACACTCGATGTCTCCAATAACGAGTGTAGTACACGCTCGTTGTTGGAGACAACGAGTGTAGTTTGAGATCTTTTCACTCCAAAAGATTTCTCCAAGTTGGGGAGAAACACCTAAGCCTACACTCGCTATCTCAAAGAGCGAGGATACTTTCACCAAACTCGTTATATGAGATAGCGGATTAGTCATTTTGTTAAATACTTTCAAAAGTGGATTAGTTTGGTAATTACTTTCAAAAATGGGTCATTTTGGGAAAAAATCTGAATAATTTTCCACATCTCATGATTTTCATCCTTGTTGCCGACAGTCAGTGGAACATATTTTTGGATGTTTATAGGGAGAGTATGAATAACGTGAAAATCATTGAAAGTTCTTTGTAAAATATTTGGCTGTTTCAAACATATTTTTGGATGTTTACAGGGAGAGTATGAATAACGTGGAAATCATTGAAAGTTCTTTGTCAAATATTTGGCTATTGAAACAGTGAAAGCCATTTAAGGGGTTTAGTAAAAAGATGTTTCAATTTTTTTTCAGTCAAAGCTCGATGTTCCATTTACTGATACAAAAGGTTCACAGCGATGTAAACAACCCAGCAGGATCAGGGCCGTCCCCACCCTTGAGGCCGGTGAGGAGGCCGCCTCAGCCCCCGGCGTTTCTGCAATTTTAGGAGGTCCCATATTTGTAATTCCCTTATAAATATAGGCACATAATTTACGAGTAAAAAAATATTGTTATTAAGGGCTCCCAAAAATAATTATTTGAGCCTTTAAATTTTTCAAAAAAAAATATTTGGGTTTAGACTTTAAGACTTGAATTGAATTTGAGATTTTAAATTTGGATGATTTAAAACAAATTTATATATTTTTTACATATTTTGCTCTTAACAATGTACCAAATTTTTGTATACATGTTTTTTTTTTTTTTTTGTATGGAGAGCTCAATTTCGGGAGTTCGCCTCGGGTCCCCGGAAACTCAGGTCCGGCCCAGAGCAGGATCATCATGAAGGCATTATATTGTTGAGCCCCGATATCTGTAAAGTAAAAGATCAAGAAGACACATTTCTTTAATATATTAGAAGGAAAGTTGGGAAGAAAAATGCGTTGTTCATCCAAGTCCAATGCAAGAGCCTCAGATAGAATGCCATTATATTTACTTCATCAAAGCAATAAGCAAAAGCGGAAAGTTGGGAAGAAAAATGCGTTGTTCATCCAAGTCCAATGCAAAACCGGAAGTAGGGAAAACAGCAGGTTTTGCACCAATGTAATCCAACATGGACTAACTATTCCATTGAGGTAGCCCTATAAAGGAGATTGTGTAGATTGATGGATATGTCGGCTATTGCTAGTGTTTTTTTACTAGGATTTATTATTATTATTATTATTAATAGTACTACCTTGTCACTACCAATTACAGCTTTGAGAACTTTCAATATCGTCTTCTTGACATATCGTCGAACACATAATAGGAGCTCAAGATAAGGAGTTATCATTGAGACATTACCACAAATACTTGGCAGGTAGTTAGGAAATGAAGCAGAGAATGTGGAAACTTCAAACGAACACTTCTACACTCCGCTCTTCATCAACTGGATCCATCTCCATCAATTCTCCCTCATCTTCTTGATTTTCACCCTAACCTCTTCAAACTCAGTTGAGCCAAAATGATCAATCAATTCATCCACAAACTCTTCCCAATTCATCACACGCCATCTATTACTTAAATTGCTCCAAAGCTATCTATTACCTACGTTGCCCCAAAACCACCGACTCTCCTCTTGTTTTAAACCTAAAATGGCATATCGCAACCACTCCTCTTTAGGAAAATCATGAAATTCTAAGAATTGTTCACATTTTCGGATCCACTCTACTGGATTTTCTCCAGAAAAATTAAGAAAATCAAATTTGAGAGAGGTTCTTACAGTGGTGTTCGATTCTTGAACTGTCCTTGACGAATCATGCGTGAGCTGCTACAATTGTGCGATAATTTTGAGCTGAGCAGAGATGAATTCGCACTACAATTCCACGACCGGATCCTCTCCTTCGTCAACGTGCCTCCGACATCACGCTCGTCGCCGTTTATGAAAGCCGGCTCTGATACCAATTGTAAAGGGTTTGAATTTCCAGTTCGGTTGATTTCGGCCATTGAAGAGGAATCTAGGGTTTGGGAGGAAGAAGATATTTGGGAAATTTTCAGTTACTCAAAAGCTTAAATTCCATTTCGATTTCGGAATAGCCATTTCATAGGCTGTTACAGTGTATATCAAAACATGTGCATACTGCGGAAACTAGTTGACTTTATATAACAGTCCATTACAACTATCCCGCCCTTGTTTCATATGAAAACTCACGCGCTAAACCAAATACAGCATTAAACTCTATATTACTCTTCTAATTGAAGCACCGAACACCATTGCAAACCAACTGGAGCCCTGACAGAACGAATGCTAGGAACAATTACATAACTCCGCTTACCAAGTTACCAGTTACATAAATGATTTCTTCAAGTTTCTACACACTCTGAATCATTACCATGCTATTATTGTTCCATCCACTCTCTGTTGACCTGTCCCTAAAACCCAACATCTTGTTTATGGCGCTGACATAAGCCCTTACGCTAGAAACCACGACGTCCATGTCCGCCCCGGTGCCACTGCAGGAAAAAGAGAGAAATGTTCAACGTATTTAGAAAACACAGGGAAGTCAATAGAGAAGAACAATAATATGAAAATTAGTTGTTACAAGAAGAAACCAACCTGAAAGTACGTTGGACAGGCTCGCCGGTCAAAGCATGAGTAGACGTATGGCTATTATCTCCACGAATAACTACTCTTGTTGAAGCAATTGCATCGATGCCTTCTGTTACGGCAATCATAGAGTACTCTAGCAGAGATATTGGAATCTGTTATTTTTTTATTTAAAAAGGAAAAGAAAAAGGTAAGGAGATGCTACATGTTACTCAAGTAGTTAGAACTCAAAAGAACTTTTTATCTCCATCATACTACTCAAGTGGTTGAAAGAGGTTTCAAGTCTGAGCAGAGTAAAAAGTTAATTTGCCAACTAATATAAGAATAACAAGTAACAACAGCCATATCAAAAGAACCAGCCAGGAAGAAGAAAGGAGTAACAACCACCACGGTGGCATAGGCTCATTACAATCACCTATAAAGGTTAAGATGAACAAGAAATTGGAGGATAGATTTAAGCTGCCAAATATTTCTTTAATCTCCATTTCTGAAGCAAAATTTCTTTGAAAGAACTGAGATTTTCCCATGAGTTATTTCCATAAGGACAAGAGACGTAGAAGGAGCATTTATGATGGCTCAGGTATAAGGTCAAGTTACTAACTCCTATAATTTACCAAAGTCGTTTCATGCCATATAGACTTCTTGATACAAACTGATGTGGGTGAAAATTACAACTAATCGAGGCCGGCCGACTCCAACACGAATCTCAGAGTTCCTAAGTTGCAGGCCCACAACAAAAACATGGGCCGTCTTAAATCAACCCACGATTGAGACTGATTCGTTGCCCAAACAGAGGAGATCCACCAGATCCACCAGCCAATCATGATAGGCAATCAGATCCCCTAAAATAGGAAGATAATAACTGATTTGATTCCTTCATTAAGAGAATCTCCCAAATCAGTTAGAAAATCTCTAAAATTGCTCCAACTCAGGCCTATAAATACAGCCCCTATACAAGGTAATGAATTTTTGTCCACTAAAACCAAATTAATACTCAGAGTTACTGATTTTATCGTCGGAGGATCTGACGCCGAGAAAACTCTGAGTGTTTCATGCTTTCTTTCATGTTTTCGGCGGTATCTCAGCCATCAATTCCAAATCCAACCAGAAATATCAGCCTCTCATTAGGGCCGGCCCTGAGTTTATGGTGGTTTGAGGCGAACTCCCGAAATGGAGCCCCCATATAGAATTTATTTTTAAAAATGGTAAAAACCAAAAAAGTTTAGAAAATGTTCTTTTGCTACAATTCTGATAAAACCGATATATATATATATATATATATATAAATTAAAATATATATATACATATTTTAAAAATGCACATTGTTCAAGGCAAAATACTATATTTTATTATTACAATGAACAATACTTCTTCTCGCATTTCTTACATCAATCTCATTAATTAAATGTTCATAATCAAGCTTTTATTATTATTATTATTATTATTACAATAAAGAAATTGGAATGGAGATCGGGTTTAGAATGAAGATTGGGTTTGGGTTGGAGTGTCCAGGTCGGGTCAGGTCGGGTGTGGAGAAATAGATGAAGATTTAGGAATTGGAGAAATAATTCTCTATACAAACCCAAGCCCAACTAAAATAAGTCGGTCCAAGTACTACAACAACAACAACAACAACAACAAAGCATTTTTTCCAACTAGTTAGGGTCGGCTACATGAATCCTGGTTTTCCATTCTGCTCGGTTAAGTTCAAATTCTTATGTAAGGTCACAAGCTATCATATTTTTTCTCACCGTTTTCACCTAAGTTTAGGTCTTCCCCTACCCTTAACTCTACCCTCAATACTTATCAAATCACTTATTCTAACGGGGGCACTACTAGGTCTACGTGTGACATGTCCAAACTACTTGAGACGATTCTCGCCTAACTTATTTTGGATAGGAACTACTTTTAGCATATCTCGTATATGCTCGTTTCTAATTCTCCTTTCTGGTTTTACCACACATTCATCTTAGCATCCTCATCTCCGCTACACTTATTTTTTGGACATATTTCTTTGTTGCCCAACACTCTGCTTCATACATCATTGATGGTCGTCCTATAAAATTTTTCCTTCAAATTCAAATGTATACGTTTGTCACACAAAACACCACTAGCACTTCTTCACTTAGGCCACCCTGCTTGGATCCTATTTATAACATCTTCACCAAATCTCCCCATCACTTTGTATAATCGAGCCTACATATCGGAAACTGCCTCTTAGGTATCTCTTGACCATCGAGATTCACTACTTCCTCAGTTGTGTTCTGAATATCACTAAAATTACACTATATACTCAGTTTTAATTCTGCTTATTCTAAAGCCTCTAGCTTCCAATGTTTCTCTCAACAATTCTAATTAAACATTGACTCCTGCTCTAGTCTCGTCCACTAAGACAATGTCATCGGCAAAAAGCATACACCAAGGCACCTCATCTTATATTCCTCGCATCAATTCATCCAAAACCAAAGTAAAGAGATAGGGGCTTAAAGCCGAACCTTGGTATAAACCTACTGTGATAGGAAAATCAGTGGTCTCTCCTGTGATTATTCTAATAGTGGTCTTTACCCCTTCATACATATCCTTAATTACCTCAATATACCGAATAGTTACTCTTTTATTATTTAACACCCACCATACTATGTCTCTAGGAATTTTATCATATGCTTTTTCTAGATCTATAAACACCATATGACATATGTAGATTTTTTATATTCTCCCTATATTTTTTCACAAGTCTCCTCAATACATAAATTGCTTCCATTGTTGACCTCTCAAGCATAAATCCAAACTGATTCTCAAAAACTATAGTTTCTAGTCTATGTTCGATCACTCTCCCAAATTTTTATTGCAGGGCTCATTAATTTAATCTCTCGATAGTTAGAGCAACTTTGTATATCTCCTTTATTTTTATATATAGGCACTAAAATACTCTTTCTCCATTCATCGGACATCTTCTTAGTCCTCATAATCTCATTAAATAATTTAAAACCGGCCCAAGTACTAATTTAATAAAACAAAAGGCCAAACATATAAATTTGGGCGCCCCTAAAAAAATACGTGCAAAACACGTATATATAAATACAAGGAAAAAATTTTGGAGGCCCCTACAAATGCGCAAAATTTGGGGAGCGAGGCAGCCGCCTTGCTCGGCCCTGCCTCTCATCAAATCTAATCAATAGTGTGGATCTAAGCATTCTCCTTATATCAAGAACTCTTCATCTAGTGCCTCCCACACAGAAAAAAGCAGCATCACAAACAAAAAGATCAAATTGAACAAGAGATGGTGGATAGCTTTAAGCTGGAAAAATATATGTTAAATCCTTGTTTCTAACACAAGATTCCTTCTACAGGACTGATTTTTCCAGTATGAGTTAATTTCTATAGCCGACAGACAGAATGTTAATTTCTATAGCCAACAGACAAAAAGAACATGAACGACGATTCATTAATATTTCTATGACTCTAAACATAAGATTCAATCCCGATTCTGCATTGCTGTAGGCATACTGTTTAAAAGTACGATAACACTGTTCTTAAAACTAAAAAGCCTGCTTATCTCATCAACTCAAGCTTTCTAGCACACTTTCGCCCTGCTTAAGATTTACCATCGATAATATCTTTTGTGACTGCTTTTTAACAATTACATTACTACTTTCTGTTGTTAATTTGCTGAATTGTTTTGTGAGTTGTCGACTCTCAATTTATCTTTTATTTCGGAATTCTCCGGTTTTTTTATGAATTATGAACTTTTATGAAATAGGTTAGATTTGTGATGTATACAACAATGTTTACCACAATTGCAGCCTCAATGTGTTTTTCTTTAAAGAAAAATACCTCGACGTTTTTTTCAATATACAGTTTAATAACTTCAGAATATTCCCATATGATTACTATGTGATGCAAATTAAACAACTTTGCCTTTACACATAAATTAAAGGACCCCCCCCCCCCCCAAACCTTCTTCTTCTTTAATAACACTCCAGCCTAAAAAAAATTGAGAAAATTTTCTTTAAACTCAAAAAAATAAAGATCAATCAAATTGTATTATTTACTTCTCTCCAAAATACTAATTAGTGTTAAGTAAAACACAGGGAGGTATATATATCTTCAAGGGTGGTACAACATTAGGGTATTAATCAGTAAATTAGCCTTTTAAACATAACTTTCAGTTTTTCCCGCAGCTGAAGCCCTTGAAGCCTTAAACTTGCTATTTTAATGTGATTTTTGAAAGCAAAATAGCAAATTGTCACCGTACTTGTTTCTTTTTGAAAGTTTCTTTTTGATTTTTTTTTTTTTTTGAAGTATCACCTGAACTATGCTATCAACAGCTTTGTATGCGGCATCAACAGGGCCTGTCCCAACTGAACATGCAATCTTCTCTTCATTATCTGAGTTAATAAGCTTCACGGTTGCGGTTGTGAGGCCAAGTGTGCTGGATGTAACCTGCACATTTTACATCAAAAATATTTCCAAATTAATCTGGGAACATATTTAGCACAAAAAAGCAGACCATAAATTACATTAAATCCAAACCTGCAGATCTGCAAGTGACCAAATGACTTTAGGCTGGAATATTTCATGTGAAATCAGTGCTTCTATGTCATCGTCAGTTACCCGCTGTGAACACATAAAATGTTGTGTCAGGGTTAACATATAATGCATAAATTTGGTTCGTTTATATTAGGATATTGTGTGTGTGTGGGGTGGGGTTGGGGGGGGGGGGGGGGGGGGGGGGGAGTTCTTCTGTCCATTTAAAAGAATAGAACGTAAGGTAAATCTTAATGCAACCTAAAAAAAACATATGTTGTGACAACGAATGAAATGAATCTATTACGGCTAAATTTGAAAAAACATCCCTCAACTATATGCGTTTCCAAAAAGAAGCACCCTCAACTTTTTTCTCACTTTGGACCACCAAATTTTGTTAGGAAAAAAACTACCCTGAACTATATTATTGTAACAAAAAACAACCCAGAACTTTTACTTGTGAAACAAAAAGCACCCCAAAACTTTCATTAATGTTTGAAAAACCCACCTGAACTCTATGCATTTTGAATGGGTGTTTTTTGAGAAAAAAAGTTCAGGTTTAATCAACAACAAAAATAGTTGAGGGGTGTTTGATAAGAAACACATAGTTGAGGGGGTGTTTTTTCAAATTTAGCCTAAGATTAAACCTTATATATGACCTTAACAAATTACAATTTAATATCTATCATATGCTAAGCAATCAAATTGAATAAACCATTCCATGCTCTTGATCTTCATGTCAAAATAATATTTATACGAGAGAACTTGTAAAGAGGAACAGTTCTTAAACAATCAAACTATGAGTGAAACTTTGTTGTGAGAACTTCTAATGCAAGGGTAAAACATTCTTGTACATTTTCTTACGCATGCAGATCAATGGGCACGGAATTGATCATTCAATATGCAAACTTTTGTAGGTAGCATCAATCTTGTAAAAACCGAACCAGCCACCAAACCGAAAAGATGGCAGGTACGGTTTTTAGCTGGTCCAACCAGGTTCAATGACGGTCGGACCGGGTTCAATGACGGTTGGACCGGGTTCAGTGACAGTAGAGATCAATTTTATTTGACTATCAGTCATATACCTAACTATCAGTTTTATAACAAAATTCAAATACTGTCACAATGGAAGCCGGTATAATATGAATCTTATGAGCACACCGGTTTGGATCATGGCTTCCACATAGCACTGGTACAAAAATTCGATACCCAGACCTGACAAGACACTAGACCAGAACCGGCATGGTCTCTTGCGGGTCTAGTCCGGGTCCTAAAATAGCACTTGTTGGCCATTCGGGTCGGGTCCGGATTCTGGTCCTCTCAAAATGAACCCGACCCGAACTCAAACTCGGACCCGGACCAGACTAGTAACAATACACCCTATACCCTAAATCCATTATCCATTCTCCAAATCTAGGGTTAGCTCAGCTGCACACTGCTCTCCAATCTCTCTCCCTCCAAACCCTGCTCCGCCGTCCCCAAACCCCACCTCTGTCATCTCCTCCGCCCCTTCTCCTCAATCCCACAGTCCTACACTCCCACCCCATCCTCCCCCTCTCCTCCCTCTCAAACCCCACCCCCACCTATGTCGTCGCCGCTGTCTCCTCCGTTCATCCACTGCAGAACGCAAGTTCTCTTTTCAAACACAATTCCGAATAAAGGTCAAAAGTTCGATTTTTATCCCCTTTTCTCGAATCTAGGGTTCGAATTTTATCCCCTTTTCAAATGCAATTCCAACTAAGAGATGATTGTGATACTAACTTGTTCGGATTTCTGAAACTCGTTAGAAGATGTGTTGCATAGATGATCCCAGGTCTGAATTCTAAGCATGGGGTTTGTCTTATTCTGGTACGAGTCATTTAATCTGTCAATAATTGGTAAGAAATCCTATGGCTTTACAATTTGTGTTATATATCCAAATGAAGGAAATGAAGGATGTTACAGTGCTAATATATGTGATCTTTTTCGGGTTGAACCATTCGTGTCGTAGAGAACAACACTTACTGATTAGGAGGATCTCCGCTTTGAGCAGTTGACTGTAAGAATTTGCTGGATCTTGTATACCTTCATTGTGTAATTCATATATTCTGTAACTCTCATAAGTTGGTACATGATGACATGATGTATCATTTCATTTATGTTGTTACTGGTCCTGCTGTGACAACAACATCAACTCTCTATGTGGTAAAAATTAAAAAATATAATGATTTTGTTTGTATGGTGATTCCAATTATTGACAGAGAATGATGAACATGACAAGATTTAAATGAAATGTAAGAGCGGGGATTTAAAACTCTGTAATTTTGGGCATCTATATTTTTTAGGTTGCACCTAAACTTATCATCTGTGCTGTTAGTGATTTATGAACCTCATGTATGAAGCAATTGTTTAAATACTAATTGCTTGTTTGAATGATGAAGGTCGAGTAGTAGTATTGGAAGTTCAGGCTAATTTCATATATTAATTGCTTTTGATTCACAAATGGGTGTTATATGGAACGCAATTGGCTGACTGGCGTTGATGTGGGTGGAATTATTTGCCTCAGGACTGATCGGGGAGAAGGGTAGGGAGTGTTGGCTGTCCTGCTGAGATAATGGATTGTCAGGGTGATACTTCTCTCTATTATCTAGAGAGAGTTCTTGTATCTGTGACCTTTTGAAGTGAGCTTCTTGCGCAACTATGTACACTTGTTTATACATAATAAGCAAAACAATGATAGAAAGAAGAAAAAAAGAAATGGTCGATCACGCATTTAAGACCCCGACCTCGAGCACCTTGGAATTTTTAGTCCCATATCGGTGGGGAGTCAAGACTATCCAGCTTCCCAACTTACAAATTGGTGTGTTCTGCTACTAAGACCCGCACCTGGACCCGGACCTGTAGCAATTTTTTTGCGAGGACCCGGACCCGGTTCTCATTGATCCGGGTCCGGGTCTGGTTGCAGTATATGGACCCGTAAAGGACTGGGTCCGGGGCTAGATAATGAAGGACCCGACCTGACCCGATACCAATGCTACTTCCACACATATATATTTTTAAAATCTAGATAACATTTCTGAACTGGTATGTTCAAATTGAACCCATTTCGTACGGTTCAACAAAAAACCAACCAATTCACACCGGTTTATCCGATTTACATTGCAAGGCCGGCTCTAGGTAAACCTGGATCGGTACATTACCCAGTTGCAGTCGAACCTAGTCCGATCGGTCGGTCTGGTCCGGTTTTAACAGCATTGGGTAGTGTAGTTAAGCTAGTTATGTCCCGGGAGTAAAGAAGCCTCCCTATAAAGTGGGGTTATGTACCCTCGGAATACAATAAGTATCACCTCCATAAAATCATGCGTCACTTTCAAAATTTTGGTTAGGTAGTTTAAACTTTAAACTAAAATTACACCAAACTAAATTATATATATATATATATATATATATATATATATGGGAAAAAGAGGTATGAGCAACTTGCTCATTTAGTAAATAAGCAATTGATGATGTGGCGTACATGTGATGGAAAATCATTAAAATGGTTAGTTGTCCAATGTATCACATGCATTCTACATAATCAATTGCTCATTTACTAAATGAGCAAATTGCTCATATCCCTCTTACCCTATATATATATATATATATATATATATATATATAAAGAGTGAGAGAGTCCCCTTCCATTATGCACTAGGCCTCCATGTGCACTCGACCTTCCCACCTTCGTATTGACGATCTGAACCGTTCACATTGATCTACATATCTAAATTAGTCTAAATATGTAAAATCAAATCATTTGAAATCCATTTGCCCATCCATCATGTGATTATAAAAACAACGATTTTCAACTATACAATTGGTAACACTTCAATGAATAAGCAAATGAATTTCAAATGATTTGATTTTACATATTTAGACTAATTTAGATGTGTAGATCAATGTGAACAGTTCGGATCATCAATACGAAGGTGGGAAGGCCGAGTGCATACGAGTGCACACGGACGCCTATATATATATATATATATATATATATATATATATATATATATATATATATATATGAGCCTTCTTTCATTGCAAACGCTACTGTAACAGTTGCGAACGTGCACACCACTTAACCTGTCATCCCCAATGACGGGTTAAGGCAAAACACAACCAGTCATTGGGGATGACAGGTTATGTGTTTTGCCTTAACCCGTCATTGGGGATGACGGGTTAAGTGGTGTGCACGCGTTTGCACGACATTTACGTTTGCAACGGAAGATGGCTATATATATATATATATATATATATATATATAAGTTAAATGAATATAAAATAAAAAATCAAAATCAATGAATTCAAACTTTTGACTAACACTGAATTACATTTATATAGTTTTCAAGTTTATTTATTTAGCTAAGAAATTAGGTTATGCAATTTCAAACTAAAATGCAGTGAGATACAAAAGAATTACGATAAAGATACATAATTTTTCAAAATAATCATCATATCAGTTATCCAAATAAAATGGTAATGATGTAGATCTTATTAAATTAGTGAGAAAATGAGATAATATATTTTTATTATTGTTGTCAAAGTTATAAGATTAGCAAGCGCATTTTAAAATGAAAATAACTAAACAAATATATAAGAATTATATGTTATGAACTCAAAATTTCAGGCAAACATTATCAAATTATCCTTAAGTTATTAGAATCAAAAAATAATAATTTAACATTACCAAATAATCCTTTCAGTTCTTAGAATCAGGTAAAAAGATTACATATATTAATATAAAATATAACATGTACAATATGAATAAATTTAATAAACAATATGTAAATTCATTAAGAGGGTGTTTGGTTTCTTGAGTGTAAGAAAGAATGTAACATTAATGTCACGATTGCTTCCAATCATTATCCTCCAAACTTTTTAATCCAAATACCATTTCCCATCAATTTTAACAAACAGAAATTGGAGGGAAAGGGCATTAGAATCAAAAGTTTGGCGGGAATCATTGAAGACATTAATAACATTTAATTTCATATTATTTCTTACAATTGCGGTTGTTCTTTATTCTTAACTGTATGCGTTTAGCCAAGTGTAGCATGGGATAATGGCAACTCACTTTTTTCAAGTATTTATATATTTCTGTTCTTAAAAATTTATGATTTAAACATCTCAACCAAATTTCACCTTTTTACTACCTCGTCTTTCAAATTTAATTTAGCAGTTTTTTGACACATTGTGGCATAGTGGCAAAGTTAAATGGGGATGAAGATTGTGGCCCTCTGCTAGATATAAGATGCTAGTTAAAGGGGGATGAAAATTTCACCTTTTTACTACCTCGTCTTTCAAATTTAGTTTAGCAGTTTTTTGACACATTGTGGCATACTGGCAAAGTTAAATTGGGATGAAGATTGTGGCCCTCTGCTAGATATAAGATGCAATGCATACATATTCAGCTACTAATTGATAATGATTGGATAAACACTAATCAATCCTCACAACCATTCATACTTGTATCTTCATATATCTATACTGCGACTACTATATAATATATAATGCAACAAGGCGTATGTTTCATTAGCTGCCGCCTCCCTGGTTTATCACTCTTATATTAATTTATTAATAACCTAGATTTGTTTGCCCCGGACTGATGTTCAAAGTATGTACTTGGAGTTGGGAGAAAGAAAAAAAAAATTGATGGTATAATAGTAACATCCAGTGAAACATATGATAAGATTGTGAAATCAAACACATTCATTCAAATAAAAAGAACAACACCCCTCAAAATAAATTTATTACGCCATTAATAGTACATTATTCTTTCAAAACACATTAGATTCCTCCATGCTGTTCAAAAATCATAAAAGCTCACTTGCGAAGACAATACACATAATGAACAAAAGGGATACATGTTTGCAGTTTCTGTTATATAAATTGTCTTCGAATCTTTGTTTTCTTTTTCAACTCGATATAAAGAAACAAAATAAATTAAAAACAGAGTTACCAGCCTATAGGGAAGTCGCGCGGAACGCACTGCCCTAAGAGTTGATCCGCGGTCTTATGTGCAGACTTTTCGCAGATGCTCCTAGTGGTAAAACCCCCGGTATCACCGGCGTCTCGCTGTCGCACAGAACGTCGAGAGATCGACCCAAACTTTGTTCTTGCCCAGAACGGAACTGGAAAAACTGAAACCGGAAGCAGACAGAGAAGATGCGAAAGGTAGAAAGAGTTTTTTTTTAGGAGCAAATATTTTTCAGTCATGGTAAAGGGATGAGAAGATGGAAATATATAGGTAAAAAATCTGTGAACGTGTGGAGAGAAAGTGGGAGGATTTTCGGATCTGAGTAACTAATCCAACATTTTAGAAGGAAATAGTCAAAAGGAAAAAATAAATAGCAAAAGAAGTTTTTGGGCCTCAACCCGAACCCCGAACCGAACTGAACCGGGCCGGGCGGCGTGCGCGTGTGGCCCACGGGTTCTCTCCACACCACACAAGTCTACAATGGAGTAAAGGATTGATTGTATTATAGCCACTCACATGGCAAACATTTCCACCGATGTGGGACTAAAAGGAAGGAAGGGAATCTTGGTTTTGACCAAAAAACTTCCAACAATCCCCCCCCCCCAAAACCAAGATCCAAAGATAGTGATATCAAAAGAATAATGACGTAGAAGTCCTGGGCAAGAGTATACTATGCATAAATGAGATGGACTACAGCCTTGAATCTCACGTAGTGACTATTGTCTTTGTCTGAAGAAGTGCTTGATGGACTATGCCTTGAATCAGACTTCTTGAATCAGATTCAGAAAATAGCACACATAGTATGCTAGAGGTTCTTGGGTCTATCGGGTGGCGCTATTGAATGGCCATGCGCACTTTTTCCATATTCATGAGAGTTGTCTGGGATCGCCCTGTCCCATAGTCGCGGCCTTCACGACCTCTCATATAGGTAAGTCCTCAAAGGGTTGGTGATCGGAGTCAACCCTACATAATAATGCTCGGACCTATTAAGAGTTTAGAACTCATCCTGACCAGATCACACTGGAACACTGTCACTATAGGGATGGGATATCATTGTACAACCTCGTACAGCCACCTGGGCATTAATTTATGAGAATTTAATCTCTGAGTCAGTGTTCCATAATTGTCACTGAAGTCCAGCTTGTTTCTACCCATTGAACCGGCTTCTTGGGATCTCCAGTCAGACTCGGTTGGGTTGCCACTGCTGGTGACTTACTTATGAGCTTAACCCCATCCCCCTCGATGATTCTAGGATCAATGTCCTAGACAGACCCTTTGTCAAGTGGTCTGCAAGGTTCTTTTCTGACTTTATATAGTCAAGAACCACATATTTGCCTAATAGGCTCTTGATTGACTTGAAGCGCAGCTGCAGGTGCCTGTTCATCTTAGCATTCATAGAATCATGCTTTAGTAGTTCTATAACAGATTTATTATCACAGTTTATGGAAATAGCAGGAACAGGATTATTAGCAACAGGTATGTGCATAATCAAAATTTCTAAGTCATTCAGCTTCTGTACAAGTAGTGTCCAAAGCTATCATTTCAGAGTCCAGACTTTAAGAATATAACTTCCTTGAAAATAAGTAGCTCTTGGTCTTTCCTATTGGAAGATTAAATTAGTTAGGGCCTATTTGATAAGACATAAAATGAATCTAACCAGTTTGCATATATAACTGCATTTAACCAAGGTAAATCATTAACCAATGTTGTTGATAACTATATGCCTTCATGTAGACACTTCACAATATTCTAAGTTTCTAACTTCCAGACCTTCTTCGTATTCTTAGAAGCATGACTTTATACTCATTGTACTGTCATAGTATATACCTTTGCTAGATAGCACATTATGCTGAATGGTGTTACATTATCCCTGTTGAATGCTTCACATTATATCACAGCATGACTTTATCCTTGTTGTACTACATGGATGTTCTAAGACCAATCTCCAACAAGGTGCGAAGTTCATGAGCTATTTAAAGAGAGCTCTAGAAGAAGAAGCTCAATACATCATTTCAATTCCCACTCATAATTACTCCTAACATTAATCGACGTACTGAAGTTGTCAATCAAAAATAAGGGATCTCTTCAAAAATTTCCCTTATAGCCTTCTAAGGGATCAGTTACTAGCAGAAAGTGTGTACAACAGTTCATTCAAAAAACCCACACTACTATAAGCTCATTTGGGATTGTCAACAGATATGAACCCATGGAAACCTACACCTTAAGCACCTATGCCTAGGTTTGAGGTCTTCTATGTCTATTGCAATATTTGTCTATCATATATGTGATTGCACAATGAGATTCATTGAACAAAAATATTTCTCAACAGTATATCGTATGAATTTTCTTTTAGAGAATGAACAATATAACTTCATACATTTGTAACAAACTGTAAGCAGACTACAGGAATTAATTCCTGATCACCCAAATGAATAGTGAAGTTGGTGCATACTCATAGAACATAACCTAGCCTAGAAGATAGGCCAGAATGTCAGACCATATCAATGTTTGTGTTTCAAGATGCTAAGTTCACGTCAATGTAAGATTTTATGCTTTATGCCATTCTGTTTATATGATATCTTTGTGATTATTGAGATTTTGATCAGTGTAGTTAAAGGCTCGCCTCAGGCTCAAGGCTCATGCTAATATCAGTTTTAGCCTCAAGCCTCGGTTAAGGCTCTCCCTTTGTTCGAAGCTTCACTCAGGCTTGCGCCTGGACGCGCCTTAGCAAAGGCTCGAGGCTTGCGCCTCAAGCAAAAGGCGTGCCTGAACATAACAGACCCGACTCGACCCGTTTTCACAACCCGATCCATCTTCAACCCTTCTCACATCCTGTAACTCCCCCAATTCTCTTTCACCTTCTCATCCCTAATTTCAAACTCTAACCCTAATCTCCACATCTCTAACTCCTCAATCTGCAGTCCTCAATATACACTATTCATCATTCTCCTCCTCTCCCCTCTCAACAACATCAGCGGCATTGGCGAAGCAGCTCAGCGACGATACGATAGCATACAGCAGATCGGCTACGCTGACGACACTCCTACTCCTCAGTCTCCGGACTCCACTCCTATTCTGGTTTCTTTCCTTTCTGATTTTACACTATGGTTTCTTTCTTGGGTTTTCATCTATCTTTGCTTATGATGTTTTTGCAAATTACTTTGAAACAAAATTGTGAAGCTAGTTCATTTCATAATTTAATATTATCATAAAACCATGCCTTATTCAAACAATTGCATCATATCTCGGTGTATAGCATAGCCAAATTTTATGGTCGGCTAACTTTATGTTATTACACTAATATTTCAAAATATTTTAGTATTTTACTAAGACTGTAGTACTGTAATAATGTATGCTCATTACTGCAAAATTTAATTTGATACTATTGTAGTTTTATTGTATGCTCATTACTGTAATATTGTATGTTGTATGATAAGTATATTCGGTACTGTAATACTGTAATATTGTATGCTCATTACTATATGAAACTATGAATAAAAGGTTGACATAATATTAAAGTAGTTTTACAGAGGACAACATTGTATCACTTCTTCTTTGGGGGTAAGAAACACAATGTAGTTATACATTACAAAGTTACACATTGTAGTTTTACAAAAATGACAACTTACACAGTTATCTTGGTCATTGTATGATATGTTTTGTCGCTATGATATCTTGTTTATATAATCTTATTTATAAATTTTAAAAACCCCAAAAAATAATAGTACGCTTCGGTTAAGTGAGGCTTACGCCTCAAATTGCACCTTGCGCCTGAGGCTTTTTACGGGGTAGTGAAATTGCGTTGCGCCTTACGCCTTAGATTACACTGATTTTGATTACACACGCACACAACTAACCGTACACCTAAATGAACTTAAACTAAATGTTAATTGTTGATACAACAGCGAATACAACCTCTACCATGGCTTAATATTCGACCCCAAAAACTTCAAAGAATCATCTACCAACACCCAACAACAAAAACGCCATCCCTCTCTACCAAACATTATTCCCCAAACCCCCGCTCAAATCAAAGCAAAAGATTTCGTATTTTATGTCATAACTTTGTGTTTTTCTTTTTATTCCGCTGTTAGAGTTGTAGTCGGCCTTCTAGGTCCATTATTCAGAGGTTATGTTTTATAACTATAACTCTTTTTGTACGAGTATAAAAACTCTTTCATTTTTAGAAGTAAAATGCTACACTATTAATTTAGAAACGTAAGAAAAATATTTGTTTAGGAGAGATAAACAGTATTGTTTATGAAATTAGCTTAACAGTAGCTTAATGATATATGAACCCCATTTGGAAATAGTAATTGCAACGTCAGCATGCATTAAATCCTAGTAGAGGAATTCTGTATGAGATGGTCATGGAATGTCTTCTAATTCTCATTAGGAACAACTTTCTATGCATTTGAAATTTAGGAATATCACTTGTAAGTTGTAACACTTGTTAACATGAAATGTAGAAGCCATTCCTTTTCTCGTGGCTAATCTTACTTTACACTGTCTACCCTATGCATGATGTTATAAATAGTGCATATGGGAATATCCATACAAGCAGCATACTCATCCATCTGCACTAGGAGAATACACACATGCTATAATTAAAAGTGTAAGACATATTTGCCATTCAGAGATATCAGTGTCCTGTCTGGAATTAGCTTGACATCAGTTTGAATGATACATGGAAATCCATGTGGAAATAAGGATATGTACATATGTAGCTTGACATTGGCTGATATGTCATTTTGGAGGAAAAATGTTTAAGTAGAATGGTTTAGAAGATAATAATAAGATCACAACAGTAGAAACAATGGTAGAAAGACGCTTCTAGTTTTATTAGAAAAATAATTGACTGGTCACTATACTGAGGTGATGAGGAGTATGCATGATGCAGTGACTCTGTTAGAACAGAAGGTGTAGAGACAGAGTCGAGTATAAAGTTGGACTCAGGATCGACAACTTGACAACAAGTCAATCTTATTGAAGTACTTATTCATGAGCTTCTGGATATGTTTAAGAAGTGTGCATGGGTGACTGTAGATTGCTGATGATAATTAATTAATTAATGACACTTGAGATTGGATAATTTGTACAATAGATAAATTAGAAGATGCATTAGAATCTGAAGGATTGAAAACCAATAGTACCCAAATGTAGTATATGGAATGGAATGCTAAATCAGTAGAAATATGAGAAGGATTGAGGGTATAACTTGCATTGATGGGCAAAAAGTAAGTTATAATTTTCAACATCTAGGACAATCAATCCTATTGATGGAGAGTAAGGATATTGTCCACAGATTACATTTGGATAACAAATGTGGATATGTGTGACTCGAGTATTATGTGATGAATAGACATGAATTATAGAAGCATTCAAATAACTCAAATTTTGATTATCCAGTCAACTATCTATTACAAAGAAGGCATAATCTTTTGTGAAAGTACTATTAACTGGACGCCTAAGAAACCTCTTATTTAATTTCATATCAGTAAGCAAATGAAAACTAATAATTTCTAAGCTTAACTAACCTACTGCAAAGATTGAATATACAGTTACATATATTAATCTACTACTAAACCTAGATATTCTTTAATTAGTAAGGTGGTTGAAGAATCTCTCTAGTCTGGATCTGCAGCATAACCTCTACATTTATGAGATTTTGATTTTTAATCATGTGTATCTGCCTGTTCTGTTTTACTCTGCGCTTAAGATTGAATGTTCTATGTAGCTTGACATCAGGGGGACATATGTACATATGCATCTTCATCTATCACAATCATGGTTTACAATAAAGATGTTTGTAGATCTAATACAATGGTATATAGCTTGCCATCAGTTGATCATGATGATTTAGTCTTCAGAAAGAAAACAAAATGCCCATTTCAAAGCATTTTATGAAAACATTCAAGGATAAGAAGGCAATTATATTATGTTGTTTGAGGTCAAGGTTTTTGAATCTTGTATGGTGGAGTCTTAGCTATTTATAAGTTTTCATGTCAGATGGGTGCATGGAAGTTGGAGACCCCTAGTGGGGACATTCCACGAAAGGGTGTATGTTAGATGAAATATATATAGAAGATGCATCTAAATAATCACATTCGTATATGTTGATATAATCACCTAATTCAAATAACACTACATATTACAGAAATATTAGTATGTGGAAAATTGCATATAGACATTATACTTAAAATTAGATTCAATAACTAAATTATACAATTACACCTTAACAAGTACTACATGCATCTACATGCATCAGTTTCAAAGGAACAAAGAAGAATAGAAGTCTATGTTTCCTTCACAGGAATCACAGGAAAAGAAGTGAATGTTGGCCGATTCAATAAGCAAATCACCCAGACCTTTCTCTCCCTAGGGTCTAACAATTAAGTTCCCAGGTGAGTCTCTCTCTCTCTCTCTCTCTCTCTCTCTCTCTCTCAAAGTTATAAATTTTAGCCTAGTTGGATGTCTTTTGCTTTGGCTGCTATTTCTCCTTCTCTAGTTCTCTCTTATGTTGAAATTTCTGTATGAAATACAGTGATGTTTTGAAGTACTTTCTTAAGCTAAGAAATCAACACTGCAAATTGTAGCAAGTATCCTAATGATGTTCGGTTTCGGATACTTTTGCTTGCAGATAACTTCCTCTGGCTCTACCTAAAAGGCTACAGGGCAATGAAACACTAATAATTGTCTAACTTAGCATTTTCAATTGATTCCGTTCTTCCAGCAGCACAAGGAAAATAATACCTTTCACATTTCGGTGTCCCAACCCCAAAAATAATATCATCAATATCTTCTTCACATATCTCTTTCCAGAAATCTATTATCGAAGTCTCACAACCACATGAATACAAATAAAATTGAACCATGATTGAATAGCAACTCTCAACTCTTAGATTGTTATATAAATTGTCTTCGAATCTTTGTTTTCTTTTTCAACTCGATATAAGAAACAAAATAAATTAAAAACAGAGTTACCGGCCTATGGGAAAGTCGCGCGGAACGCACTGCCCTAAGAGTTGATCCGCGGTCTTATGTGCAGACTTTTCGCAGATGCTCCTAGTGGTAAAACCCCCGGTATCACCGGCGTCTCGCTGTCGCACAGAACGTCGAGAGATCGACCCGAACTTTGTTCTTGCCCAGAACGGAACTAGAAAAACTGAAACCGGAAGCAGACAGAGAAGATGCGAAAGGTAGAAAGAGTTTTTTTTAGGAGCAAATATTTTTCAGTCATGGTAAAGGGATGAGAAGATGGAAATATATAGGTAAAAAATATGTGAACGTGTGGAGAGAAAGTGGGAGGATTTTCGGATCTGAGTAACTAATCCAACATTTTAGGAGGAAATAGTCAAAAGGAAAAAATAAATAGCAAAAGAAGTTTTTGGGCCTCAACCCGAAGAGCAAATCGTATTGGCATTCGTGTCCGCAGGTGCGGGCGCGCACACCCGTGCCCACTACGCGCGCCGACCCGCACCGGGCGGCGGCGGCGGCGCGCGCGTGTGGCCCACGGGTTCTCTCCACACCACCAAGTCTACAATGGAGTAAAGGATGGATTGTATTATAGCCACTCACATGGCAAACATTTCCACCGATGTGGGACTAAAAGGAAGGAAGGGAATCTTGGTTTTGACCAAAAAACTTCCAACAGTTTCAACTAACAAACTGATTAAACTAGACTATAAATATAAAATATATAAGCACTTAGGCAAGTCAAGTCCACAGAGACATAAAATTTCCTCTTGGCAGCACAGAATTTTGAAGTTCCTTTGGTGGTAGAATTTGGTAGCCCAGGTGTTTTCTCACTGGACATGTAAACATCACCAATCACATTACATCAAAGTCGTTACAATACTTGAATTTCACAAAACAAGAACCCCTATGAAGCAAAACACAATATTCTGCTTATTAAAAAAGATAATAATATTAAAACCTATTGTAATATATCGCTACCAAATCGTATTATCGGCACACAAAACCACCTTCAGTTCAGGGGGTTTCGCAACAAACCACCTTTTTTTATTTTCCACATCAACCCACCACCCTCAATTATAGAACTATAGGCACATATGTTAGGGATTATGTGCCGGATCTTGTTGAGTGTTCGACACGATCAGTACAAACCACCAAGAAAATAGAAATCACACCAAACACACAAAGCACACAATATTTGTTCCGGTTCGGGTAAGTTCCGGGAGAGAAAAACCGAAATATTATTCAAATAGAGAAGATACAAGAGTTACAACTCTCACCACAACCCTCTCTCAAGCCTCATTGAAAATACTTGTTGTTTACAATGGAGAATTCACTCACCTCTAGATGAAGCAGTCACTTTTTCTATTCGGCACTCAATATAATCATTTTTTTCTTTTGGATGTTATATTGATTATATAGAGATCTAGAAAAACTCTAGTTGACTATACTTGATACAATAATAATCCAATGTATACTAAAGAGATAACCATACAATGAGAGCCGTAGACCTGGACAACAAGTCGGGCTTCAATCATTTCCACAAGACCCGAGCACGATACTGCCTTCAGCTGCGTGATGGTTGACTGCTCAAAGTGGCAGTCAACCATATTTGACTCCTGCCAAACCCGAAAGCTTGGCAGTCGACTGTCCAAGCGGATAGTCGACTATCTTGCTTTCAGTTGGTTGTTGTTGCTTGCTTCCAAACTTGTTTCCAATCGCCTTGATTCCTCTCGTTGCTTCCCTGTCTTCTCTTCACACAGAATTAGTATGCAAGACATATAAACCCAACAATCTCCACCTTGGATTGCATACTCATGAATCCACACCTGTGTGATTTAAACTCATCTAAACCATTTTCATCTCCTCTTGTAAACAACTCGGTTCAATGGCTTCTTCTGCTAGTTGAATCTACCTCCACCTGTTTTTCTCTAATTGTATGCCCCTTCAAGGGTACACCCTGTTATGTGTGAACACGAAGGTGTCACCCTCCACGCAAACTCTACCCAACCAAGGATCTCTCCACCATCCAACGAAATTCGAACATTGCAGTCTCGCTTCAGTTATTCTAGTGACGGCTTACCAGATGATGCTTTAGGAACAATGAGCTTCCAAACACTCGGCCGAGTTTTTCTGCTCCCACAGAACTGGTAAAGGTTGTGCTGACCCTGCCCAATCCCCCTCTTACCCTTGATCACCTTACGAGGACTCTTCCAAACTGTCAAAATTCCACCTTAAGCTATATACTTGCAACCTCCAGTCCCCAATGATATCAGATTCTGCTTCGTCAAAGGAATATGCATGACCTCTTCTAGTGTGAACCATTTACCATCTAGCTTCTCCAACACAATTGTTCCCTAACCCACTACTTCACAAATCTCACCAATCGTCATTCTCACACTACGACATGTTGTAAACTTATAAGTAGAAAACATCTCCCTTCCGAAACAAATATGAGAACTCCCAGAATCAAGAAACTAGCCCGAATTCACATCTAAAGAATTTGAAACAAGAAGACAATTGAAGTTATCACCAAATTCAGTGGCGCTAGCGCTCGCTAACTACATGTACACCCTTATGATTCAACCACTTACGACAATCTCTCTAGTAATGTCAAATTCCTTTGCAATTGTGGCAACAGATCTTACCTTTGTTTGTTATATCCCGTCCAATTGAAATCTCACCATCCACTGCCAAATAACTTGTAGAAATCGACATCGCTTTATGAGTCTCATTCCTAAGTTCGTCTTCCTTCAAACCCTTGATCACCCCAACTACTGTCTCAATGGCAAATTTTTTGTGAAGCATCATAGTTATCAAGTGATCATACGAAACTAGCAGTGAATATATCTTCGCTTGGATCATCCGCATTAATCATCTTCAGTTTAGATATTACTTTATTGAACTCCATAATATTATCTTGAAGATGGGTACCTTCCTTCATTGAGACGAAATAGTTCTCTTCCTCTAATCCGACAACGACGATCTAGAGTAGTCAGTTTTGAGTCTCACTCACAGACTCGCTACATTTGTCTAATCAAGGAAATTATACTTAACTTCGTCAGCCAATTACAGCCGGATTAAACTCAATGCCTTTAAACAAATCTCATCTTACTTCTTCTGCTTCATGTCGGTTGGCTTCCCTTTATCTCTATTTAGGCAATATGCAAGCAATTTTGAACCAATGTGTCATATCTGTCCACCTTCAAGAGATTAAAGTTGATCTTACCGTCAAACTACTTGATTTTCGAGCTCTGATCTTCAATCTTCTACGAGGAACTCAAACAAACTCACGAACCTACAGAAGATTTCTTACTTGATGCTCTGATACCAATTGTTAGAGATTATGTGCCGGATCATGTTGAGTCTTCGACACGATTAGTACAAACCACCAAACAAATAGAGATCACATAAAGCACACAATATTTATCACGGTTAAGGCAAGCCTTAATCCGGGGAAGAAAAACCGAGATATTATTCAATTAGAGACAATACAAGAGTTACAACTCTCACCACAACCCCCTCTTAAGCCTTACTAAAAATACTTGTTTACAATGGAGAATTCACTCACCTCTGAGATGAAGTACTCTTTTTTTCTATTCGATACTCAATATAATCATATCTTTTCTTTTGGTTGATAGATTGATTATATAGAGATCTAGAGAAATTCTAGTTTACTATACTTGATACAATAACTATCTGATGTATACTAGGAGATAACCATACGATAAGAGTCGTACAATCAAACTTGGAAAACAAGTTGGGCGTCAATCAGATCCACAACACCCGAGCCCGATACTGCCTTCAGCCACGCGACGGTCGACTGGCAGTCGACCATATTTGACTCCTGCCAAACTCGAGAGCTGAGCAGTCAATTCTCCAAGGGGGCAGTCGATTGTCTTGCTTTCGGTCCTTGTTGCTGGTTGTAGCTGCTTGCTTCCAAACTGATTTCCAATCGCCTCGATTCTTCTCGTTGCATCCCCGTCTTCTTTTCACATCAAATTAGTATGCAATACATTTAAACCCAACAACATACATAGCCTCTGCTTATTTTTGCTATCACCGTATCACATGTTGGTTCTTTTTTTTAATCCCTAAACTACCTTTGTCTTTTTTAATGTTCTTTTCGAGGAACAGATCTTCTTCATTTTTGGTTTACCGATAAGCTAATTGAAAAAAGAAAATGAGGAAGATGAAGAGGTTAAAATGGTGTTAAACAAAGTTTTCATTTTGTTTTATCTACGTTTTTAATAATGTTGTCGAGGGGCCCACGGCACAAGAGAGCAGTTGTGGCAAACTGTATAAGTGCAGGGATAATTTTAGACCTTTCACCCTTAAACTAACATAATTTCAACTCCGTAGTGTGGGTTTTTTCCAAAACATAATTAGAGTGGTGGATTGATGTGGAAACAAAAATGGGTGGTTTATTGACTGAGATGGTTTTCCAAAATTTAGCCCATATATATTATCTATCACAATTTTCAGAATATTATCAAATTGAATACAGAGATCACTTTTTCATGAAAATTACAGAAAATGAAAGGTTATTTATTTTATGAATGTATCACTTCGTGGTAAGGAAAATTAACTTTTTTTTTAAATATCATTTATATTTCAAATTATCTTTTTTTTTAAATAGTGCATAAATTTTGTAGGAAAAAAATTAAAAACAAGTTCTCAAAGAAAACACGTAAGATGGTATTTTAACTAGATTAATTAAACATAATATTGCAGATTTGGTCAGAGATCCATGTTGAGCAATTTATTCTGATCATCTAAGCTTATTGTGGAAACCAAACAGTTTAAGATTCAGATGTGATTTTAACCAAATAACCCAGTGACAAGCTTTCTCATTAATTCAATACTTCAAATTACTATAAAGAGAAGCATATAAATTAAGTAGGTAAAATATCAAAAACAGGTTCCCATAGAAAAACACTTGAGACTGAGAATTTGACAAGGGTAACTACACATAATATGGCTGATGAAATAATACATCCATGCTGAGCAATCTATTATTAATTTATGATCATTTGAGCATTTTTTCTGGAAAGCAAACAGTTTAAAATTCCGATGTGTTTAACCTAATCACACTGTGAGAAGCTGTCTCCTAAATCTGGATATCTAATAATTTACCATTCACCATTTTGCTGAATACTGGATTTATTTCAAAGATAACCTAGTACCAAACTTAAAGAATGGTATGGCATATTATGGAACAACACAAATAAAAGACGGGGGCGTCCTACAAGCTCATAGATCTTTTGATAATCAGATCAAATTACTCTCCTTTATCTCAAACCAAATCAAAATGAAACGATAACTTCATTAACAAATATTTAAAACGGACAAATAAAATTATCCTGTTGCACCTCACCTTCTTTTTTCCTGCGATTTCTTTAAAGCGCCTAAAGACATCATCAAGTTCCTTTCCGTCTATATTATAACCTAGCTGAAAAATAGAAAGACTATAAGACTTGAAAACTGCTTGAAGGCACTTGAAAATTGTTTAATAAAGACTATAAGACTTGAAAACATAATATTGTGAAGAATGCATACCTCAACAAGCTTAGATTTCAAAGCGTGACGGCCGCTGCAAAGACAAGGGGGGGAAATCATTAAAACAGACTTTTCAAGAGAAAATATTACCCCTTCCATTCTCCTAATTGCTTTTCTCCAGATAAATTGATCGAAGAAATAATTCATCACCCAAATAGATGTAACAGTGTAAATTAATCCATTTAATTCTAAGCTCATGCAACAAAAGAGAAACTCTCTAAAATTCTCCGGGACTTGAGAAAACATTAAAAAGGAAGAGATGATAGATTGATTGTAAAACTTGCAAATACAATCAACTCTGAATATTCCACAAGCAATAAGGAATAAAGTGAGATCATTGCTATAAGAAATCAGATATGAATACTTGTATACAAATAAAGGTAACAAGTGAAATAGAAAATTTTCCATACTACACAAAAAGAAAGGTAGTCCAAAATTCCCTAGGACTTTAAGAAAACATTACAAAGGAAGAGATGATAGATTGGTTGTTAAACTTGCAAATTACATTCAGCTCTGAATATTCCGCAAGCAATAAGGAAGACAGTGAGATTTTTGCTATAAGAAATCAAATACCATACTTGTATACAAATAAAGGCAACAAGTGAACTAGAAGAATTTCCATACTACACAGAATTGAAGGTAGTAAACAGATAATTTAAGTAAATATAAATTTGCAGATAAAGCAAACTATGCCTATGGCCAATCATATCTGAAGCAATTCGTACCTAAGCTTTCCAAGCACAATACCAGATTCATTGGACCTAGTCAACCCAATAACTTCAGGAGACATAATTTCATAAGTTCCTTTAAATTTAAGCATTCCATCCTACAATTATAACGTTCGAAATTTTGCTGTGAGAATAAATACAAATAAAATATATTGCACAAGATCAATATTTAATACAGGTTTCCATGATGCCACCAACCAGCAACAAAATGAGTTCAAAATAAACAAGTAACCATTTGAGGGGGGAAAAGACAAAAGTTAGTCCCTCTTATAAAATATTTTATTATGGTGGGCATAGCAAGATTTATGGAGAATGAAACATCAATATATTGAACTGCACATAAAATCCCTTCTATTGAATAATAAAAGGAATATTTGGTATGCCATCCCTATTGCCACTATGACCAGTTCGACATGAATCACAAAGACAATACCTGGTGAATGCCACTTTCGTGAGCAAAAGCATTAACTCCAACAATAGCTTTATGTGGCTGCACGTGCAATCCAGTATACTCAGACACCTGAAATAAAATCATTGTGCATCAAGCCAAACTGCCAAAGGTATCTACATGAACATTTCACATGTTCTCCAACAAAGAATATGAACTTACCATCTTGCTTGCCAGATAAATATGTTTTGTGTTGATCCCAGTGTAGAGACCTCCTACCAGGTCCTTGCGGCATTGTATGGCCATGACAACCTACAAATAACACATTTAATATTCCATGTGAAACTGAAATATTTTAAGCTAAAATATATTCACAATTGCACTATAAATGAACAGATACTAGCTCACAGACCAAACAAATAAAACATGAGCACTCACTCATGTACCCACACACCTCAACTTGGATCCTCATTTTGAATGATAAAACCAAATAACATATTCAATGATTATCTAGTAAAATCAATTAATGGTGGAATTAGGATGTAGTTGACTCCATATCGAATCATGGCAAATGATAATACTATATGAATGAGTATTAGAATTAAAACAGACATCTTAGAAAAATATTTAAACCGACTTAAGACATATTGCCACCCTCTGGTAGATAGATAGAGTTGTCTTCTAAAACTTTTCGGGAAGAGTTTCATGGAAAGCTCTATTGGTTGAAGATTTTGAGTAGGAATTAAGCAAGAGAAAGACAATATGAGGTGTTCGTGCAGAAATAACCTAAGTTTGGCCTACCTGAATCAAATCTGGATTTCTTTTTTTTTTTTTTACTCAAATCAAATCTGGAAGTTTGAAACAATCAATTTCTATATTTCTATCCATACATGAAATGCACCACCTAACAAAACACCAATAACTAAGGGGGAAATCCTTACTTCTTCCAATGAAGCATTTCCAGCTCTTTCACCAATACCATTAACAGTGACCTCCACTTGCCTTGCCCCAGCAAGAGCACCCTGTATTCAAATAATCAAGGTAGTCAGCATAAATACAAACCCAGAACCCATTTCCATTAAAGAAACTATCTCCATTAAACTTAGTTGAATTCGTACTTCTATTGTATTGGCTGTTGAAAGGCCAAGATCATTTTGGCAGTGTTGAAATAATTGCATTCTCAATACCGGGTGTGTTCTTTTTTATATCAGCAATCAACTTCCCAAACTCAAAAGGTAGAGTATAACCAACTGTGTCAGGAATATTGAGGGTTGTTGCTCCTGCTTTAATAACCTCCGCAAGAATATGATAAAGAAACTCTCTGTCCGACCTGGAGAAAAGGCACGGAACAGTCACAAATTATCAAATAACATGAAGCCAGTACCTCAAGTGACTATTCCTGTTACTATAATTCATCCACAGAGCAAACAGAATTCATCTTGTATGAAAGCAAAATAACTCAAAGGCATGACAAGGAAGTTGAAACTTAAGGATACTAAATTCCCCCATATATTAAAAAAATTATTATTGTGGTATACTCGATTTCTCAGCTTCACTAGCTTATGTTCTATTGTTTGTCTTGTCAGAAGTGCCTATGGTCACAAACTTTACTCGACACAACCTGATGTAGTACGTCACATTTATTTATCTCTAGAAATCGGAGGGTTGGTGGAGATTGTGACATGTCAAGTTGTAGAGTAAAGATTCTGCATAGCCAGTGCACACATCATTACCCTAAGTTGACAACAATTGCCTTAAAGTCATATTTTCTCTGACTAAGTCGTATAACTACTTTCCGACTTTCTGGAACAGATTCTTTTTTCTTTTAGCAATTTTGAACAGATATTTTCTCTTAACATATCAAACTAACTTCCTATTGTGTTAAATTTTGCCCAATTGCATCTCTATTTTAGAACCAAAAGCTCAAACTATTCTTGAAAATTTGTAAAAAGAAATCATTTTCAAGCATCCTCACTCACTACTGAGTTAAATTTCCTAACCTAGTTAAATTTTGCCCAATCACATTTCTATTCCACTAATTCTGCAGGAAAAAAATTATAAAAAAAATAAATCAAATAGAATGCACCTTCCAGCATCCTCAGGACTGAATTCGACATCCTCACACCCCAAACTCCTCGCATACGCCACCATACTCCTCGCAATGTTGACAACCTCCTCCCTACTCTTCCTCAACTTATGCTCCCAGTGAATATCACTCGTCGCAATAAACGTATGAATCCTCGGCCTCTCCGCATACTTTACCGCCTCCCACGCCTTATCGATATCCGCCTTGAAGCACCTCGCCAACCCACAAATAACCGGCACGTGACCGCTATCATCCTCCAACTGCCGGTTCCTGGAGATTCCGACCAGCTGACCTGCTAGATTCCGATCAGCTACAAACAGAATGGAGAAGGTCGGGATCGTTGGGAGTAGGGAGTAAGGGTTTGAGAGAGAGACTGAGATTTGGGAAGAAGATAGAGGTTAGGGATTTGGAGATTTGGGGAAGAAGAAGAAGATATTGAAGAGAAGATTAGGACAATTTTCATTCCTACCAACAACGTATTACAGATTGGGGATTTATAGAACATCCCAATTACAAGACACGTGCAAAGCACACTATGACTACAAATTCAACTAAGTGCACACTGCACGTAAAAACAAACAGACAGACACAAACAAAACAACAACAAACAGATAACAACGACAACGACAGACATGAGTAGAGAAGAAGGCTGTAGACTCCGGCGACGGTGGAACTGACTGCGTCCCTGACAACTCCACCCCCCTTAAAAATGAGCTTGTCCCCAAGCTCACAATCAGAAAATTCCTCCCAACATCAAATCCCCCAATTGCATAGAGTTTCTCATTTAGAACGGCCATTGAGTGGCATTTGCTTCTGCTTCACTTCCATGCTCATATACTGAAATTTCTTCTGACAGTCAATAAGAGGAAACCCCATCCTGGCAAGCAAAAGCTTCAACTTCTTCATACCATTATCACTCCATGTCTTCAACTTTGTCGCGATGTAAGAGGAACAAAGCATCGATTCAAACAAATCCCCCTTCCTTAGGAGCATCAGCCGTGGCTCATCTTCATATGCATGTCTTCTGTCTTCATCCATTGTAAGAGCTGCAGATGCAGCAGCTTCAGCAGCTTCGGCAGCATCTGTTAATTTTTCTGCAACCTCTTTTATGACAGAATCTCGAGCACGCAGTTCCTTAGCCAACTGCTGTAATTCCTCCTCTAAATTGCACTTCTCAACTAGACACTTCCATCTCAACTCAAATTCGTCAGCACTTTCAGACTCATTTACACATTTCTTGAATTCTCCTTTAAATGAAGAGTGTAATGCATATACATTAGACAACTTCTCCTTGCATTTGTTAAAAATATCTCTTCTGCAAAGCCGGTGGCAAACATTAGGGAAAACCCTAGAAGCTGCCATAGCCATGGCATCATTCCATGGTGTCACAAATGAAACTGGCCTTCGGCCACTCATTAAAGCAAACCAGGTCTCAAATAACCAACTAAAGAAAGCTTCACTCTCGTTGGTCATAAAAGCAGAACCAAAAACAATAACCTGTCTATGATGGTTCACACCCGTGAAACTAGCAAAAAGCACAACCCTCTCATTCCTTTTGCACGTCATGTCCAATATGACTGCATCCCCAAAGTAACTATAAGCCATTCTCGCCCTTGCATCTGCCCAGAATACATTTGCTACACAGTTGTTTCTGTCAAGTTGAACTGCATAGAGAAATGCGGGATTTTCTGCTTGCATTTTCTTAAGGTACTCCAAATAAACGGCATCACAACCCACAAAATCACTCAAAATAACATCTTCCTTCATCGACTCACTAAACCGACAATCCCCAGCATGAATATACCTCTCAACTCTCTTCTTGCTAAACTCTACCTTTCCACCAGGATCAAAAC
Organism: Hemerocallis citrina; assembly: GCA_017893485.1. NCBI lineage: Eukaryota > Viridiplantae > Streptophyta > Magnoliopsida > Asparagales > Asphodelaceae > Hemerocallis > Hemerocallis citrina. The sequence continues at coordinate 81,620,976 of CM030362.1, forward strand.
AGAGCCTCCTCTCTACCGTTGACTTTGCAACAGTCTGCATTAGGAATAGAAGCTTCATATAACTCTTTGGAACCCCAAACGCCTTCATGACAATTTCATTATCAAGGCTGAAATGTCCACCTACAACACTGACTAAGTTACTCAAAGGCAACAGGGTAGAAGAAAACAACCCCTTGAGTGCTCCTCCATCAATACTGATTGCAACTATGCTAGGTTTCTCATCTAAAGCTACTGTTGCTTTATCATCTTTTTGATTTTCACCTTCAACAACATCACAATCTTCGACTACAACATCTTCTTGAATTTTTCTTCCAAGCTCAGCATCATCAGCTTCAATTTCAAGAATACCCAATTGATCAATCAATTTCTCCTTTCCTTGATTTTCCAATTCATCAAACACTTTCGATGACTTATCACTTCTATAACTCTCCATTTCAAGATTCTCCAAACTATCAAAAACTACCCCATCCCTATTCTTTTCACAAGAAATATCATCAATCACATTATCTTCATCTACAACCATCGGTTTGTTAGAATCTTCCAACTCAGTAAAGTCAAATCGATCTATCAATTTCTCTAAGAACAGGGACCAAGACATTTCATGGATTCGTGGTTTAATATGTTTATAATACCACAAAGTTGCACTCCCACTTAAACCCAACCAAGCATATTTCAGCTTCTCTGCATCAGAAATTCTGTAAAATTCAAAGAAATGTTCTACTCCAAGTATCCAATTTGTTGGATCTCCTCCTTTAAAATTCGGTAACTTCACCTCTTTAAAATTCGGAAACTTCTTCTTAATTGGAGATTTATACATGGTTCCACCACCACCACACACTTCCGAATTAATAGAGACAAGATTAGACGACTTCTCATCATTATAATCTTCAGCATACTCTATACAAATGAGATATAGTGGTGCCAAACCCAATTCAAACCTTCCACTCAAGAAACAACTAGGACAAAAAACACAGTCGAATACCTTGTTGCTCTTGTATCGTTTATAGGAACAATCAGCTAAACAAATATTGCATTCATACTTTTCCATAGGAAATCTATCAAGATTAGAATTAGGGTTACCAGTCTCAAGGTATGCACCCGATTTCACCATTGAACTTGCCCCTGCCATAGATTTGAATGGCCGAATTGACTCCTTTGGATCAAGAACTGACTTGCTGGACTTCCTTGCCGCAGTTAACCCTCGACTTGATTCGAAATTTGCTGTAGTCAAAGCCAGCATCATCTTCGTTGGAACTGGAATGAGTCGGATTTGTGATAGAGGGAAAAAATCTGCTGACGTGGACTCTGGTGGGAAGAAGTCGGATGACTCAAGGGAGAAGGTGACGAAGAGAGGGAAGGGAGCGGCGGAGGCGGAGAAGTGCAAGAGGAGAGATCTGGACGACGGCGGGAGAAGAGGGGGAAGCGGAGGGTGCGCTGGAGAATCGATGCTCTGATACCAAATGTCAGGTTGCTGGAGATTCCGACCAGCTGACCTGCTAGATTCCGATCAGCTACAAACAGAATGGAGAAGGTCGGGATCGTTGGGAGTAGGGAGTAAGGGTTTGAGAGAGAGACTGAGATTTGGGAAGAAGATAGAGGTTAGGGATTTGGAGATTTGGGGAAGAAGAAGAAGATATTGAAGAGAAGATTAGGAGAAAGATTAGGACAATTTTCATTCCTACCAACAACGTATTACAGATTGGGGATTTATAGAACATCCCAATTACAAGACACGTGCAAAGCACACTATGACTACAAATTCAACTAAGTGCACACTGCACGTAAAAACAAACAAACAGACACAAACAAAACAACAACAAACAGATAACAACGACAACGACAGACATGAGTAGAGAAGAAGGCTGTAGACTCCGGCGACGGTGGAACTGACTGCGTCCCTGACAGTTCCCGACCTCGCGTGCGATGGATCGGACGGCCTCGAGGTCGTCGGGGGAGGATGCAGGGAATCCGGCCTCGATAATGTCGACGCCGAGGAGGGCGAGGTGGCGGGCAACGGCAAGCTTCTCCGAGGAGGTCATGGTGGCGCCGGGGGACTGCTCGCCGTCGCGGAGGGTGGTGTCGAAGATGCGAAGGTAGTTGGGGTCGGGGATGTGGTGAGGGGTGTACGGAGGGCGGGAAACTGAGCATTTGATGGAGGGGAAAGAATGGGGGTGAGGAGTTGAGAAGAAGATAGAGGGTTTTGTTTTGGGATGGGAGATTGATCGGAGAAAGCTAGGGTTAGGGTTTGAGAGGGTGAAGGAGATGGACATGGCGGCGAATTGGGAGTGAGTGAGATAGGGTTTTGGGAATTTTTTGCCGTACTAGGCCACTTTTTGATAGTATTTGCGTTTTTAGGCCAGGTCCCAAACTATTAGCGTTCATGGGCTAGCCTCTGCCACGTCAGCAGCGGCCGCTATTGGGAATAGCGGCCGCTTCATAGATACCAATTTTGTGCCCCCACACTTGGTTGTGTACGAAGGGGATCAGGAAATGAAGAGGTCGCTATTGGCACTAGCGACCTCTTCTAACTGAGGTCGCTAGTGGCAATCGCGACCTCAGATGGGCCCCCGAATGCTTCTAACTATGAGTCTTGGATGTTTATACTAAGGTCGCGATTACCAATCGCGACCACAGGTATGATAGGTCGCGATTGACATTAGCGATTATGCTGTTTGCCAAATCAGCTTATCCTCTGTGATGTTTATACTAAGGTCGCGATTACCAATCGCGACCACAGTTATGATAGGTCGCGATTGACATTAGCGATTATGCTATTTGCCAAATCAGCTTATGTGAAAGTGACTCATAATAGCCTACCACTATGGTCGCTATTGGGAATAGCGACCTCAGTTGGAGGAGGTCGCTAGTGGCATTAGCGACCTTCTTTACACATACTCAGCCCAATCCCCCCGTACTTTACGAAGTGTGGGAGTACAAATTTGGTGGATATGAAGAGGCCGCTATTCCCAATAGCGGCCGCTGCTGACGTGGCAGTGGCTAGCCCACGAACGCTAATAGATTGGGACCTGGCCTAAAAACGCAAATACTATCAAAAAGTGGCCTAGTACGGCAAAAAATTCGGGTTTTGGCGGCTGACGTGGATGGCGGCTGACTTTTTTATTTGGGGAAAATTAGGTTATCTTGTCGATACGGTAGGAGGAATGGATGAGTGCATATTGTATAACTAGGTTTTGCCGTTAACACGTGCCTACGACACGTCTTCGGAACCGTCTTCGGAACGGTGCACCTTGTTTGATCATATAAAATGATTTTGAAGGTCCAGCAAATTAATTGAAGTAGTAAACATAGAGCAAAAAACATATTATATAATTTTTTTGAATTATTTTTAAAAGTTTTTTAATTTTTAATTTTTTTATTTCTAAAAAAATTTTAAATTTTTTATTTTCTTAATTTTTTTGAATATAAGAGGGAGGGTAAGAGAAAGGGAGAAAAAAAATTTTAAATAAATATAGGAGTTGTTTTAGGTGGGAGATTTGAATTTGAGTTTTGGGGAAAACTTTTGAGGAGAAAATATGTTTTGTAAGATTAGATCTGGACCTTTGATTTTTGGGGGATTGAAAAAGAGCCACTTGATAGCTTTCTTTGTGTTTTATTATGTAGATATGGTGGGGCATATGTCCATTTGTTGATTACCGAATTTAACGGTATGCGTTCGAATTTTGCTTGTAAAACAATTTATTTTTATATAGATTGGCAATGAGTGTGTGCGCTCACGGCCTTCGTCTTGAGCATTGTTGTCCCCTTCTCTTTGATAAAATTCTTCCACGTTATGAAGGAAAGAGATGTTTTATCTTTGATCCGCCAAATTATTATTTGAATTTTACATTTGGAGAGGGAAAGAAGAAGATTGTGACTTCTAATTGAAAATTCAGTTTTAGTTTTGCAAAGTGAGTCTGGATAGCCTACTCATGACTGATACGGTGCATTATGACCTGGTTACCCATCCTCCAAAACATTGTTAGAAGATCCTCTTTTATCATATTGTATTTCTTTTATGCTTTTGTATGTTTTGTTTTTGTATTTTGTAATTACGTCTAATATCCTGGATTCATTTTATAAACTTCTTATTAATAAAATGGGTGGTTATACTTTATATTTTTTTTAATAAAAAAGACAAAAGTGAGTATGGATAGTTGCTTCTCGATTAAACAGTTCATGAGATTTTGGGTATTGTAGATAAAGTTTCATCCGGTGAGGTGTTTGTGGGTACTATGTTTCATATATTGCAAATTTTATGTACATAAATTATATGTAAGGAGAAAACTATTACTTTTCTAGGAGTCAATACTTACAAGTATGCGATTTTTTGGTCGTACTAGGCCACTTTTTGAAAATATTTGCGTTTAAGGACAGTTTCCAAACTATTAGCGCTCGTAGGCTATCTGTGCCACATCAGCAGCGGCCGCTATTCCCAATAGCAGCCTCTTTATTTTCTTTGCCGTTAAGGAAAATAATTGTCTTTATTCTAAGTTTTATGGGTTTTTTTTTTTATCTGTCACTATTCCTATGGGCGACCTTAGTTTAAATTCAGTCGCTAATGAGAATAGTGACCACTAATGCAGTGCGTACTCCACATTTAGCGAAATTTAGAGGCCCTCTCTCTTCTATGTAATTTTTATTAATAATAACTTAACTGAGGTCGTTATTGGGAATAACGACCTAGTATAAATGTGGTCGCTACTCCCAATAGCGACCACTAATGCAATGTGTTCTCCACACTTAGCGCAATTTAGAGACCTTCTCTCTTCTATATAAATTTTAAAAAGAATATTTTAACTGAGGTCGCTACTGGGAATAACGACCTAGTATAACTGTGGTCGCTATTCCCAATAGCGACCACTAGTGGGACCCAACCGCTAATAAGGTCGCTATTCCCAATGTGTCTCTCTCTCTCTCTCTCTCTCCACACTTCACTTCGATTTCTTCTTCCCCCTCTTCTTCGTTCCCCAAAACCCTAATCCCCAATACCTCCCCCAAATCATCAAATACTTTCAAAAACCCTAAAAATTTCAAGAAATCTCTATCACTATGACTCATCCTCCCCCACCTCCAAAATAAATAGTTTGTGAAATCCTAGGTTAATTTGCATAACCTTAGCCCCTCCACATTTAAATCATATATTCTCTCTCGTTGCTCCCGAGGGTTCCCTCCATTACAATTGTTCATCATCTCAGGTATCATCTACTCCACCTTTATGATATGTCAAAACAATATAGTTTATTTTATTATGAGAATAAAAGTTTATCGGGGCTTATATTTGTGTATTTTTGTGTATAAATTGTATGTGGATAGATAAAGAGAGATGGATGGTGGATTTGGTTTTTTTTTCTGGTGAGAAAATGTATGAACTAAAATAGGTAACGTGTTGTGAACGTGTGATTCTGAAGAAAATAACATAGGTTTTCTTAATTGCGAATAGATCGTTGCTTAATAGACATGTAATTATGTTTTGGTCATGATTGTATATTGAACCACAAATTCGTCTGTTAATGTATATGTATGGACTTTAAAATTCCTGTTTGGTTGTATTACGGGGGAGAAATAGTTCGAGACCCAAAGGTGGGAGCTTGTTATATAGGTGTTGAACCAGAAATACTTTGGGTATATCATAATATCAAAAAGCAAGAACTAGTAAAGAATGTCTACGAATTAACTAAATGGGATAGAGGTGAATGGAGTGTGAAAATCCTAGCTAGGTATGCAACTGGAAAAGGTGAAGGACAATATTTCATGGCGGTGCCTATAGTTGATGATGATTCTCTTATTGCTATGATTGCAAGATCACTTAATCTGAACTCTAGTTGGTCTGCAATGGAGTTATATATACAACAAATCAAGATTGTTGTAGGTCATCCACATGTTAGTCGTGTGTCATCCCCCATACCCGAAGTACCGGCCCCTGAGTTGAGTCCCAATCATCCTATTCAGTCGCATGTGGAATTGTCTCCGGCAGATGGTAACATATTCCCAATTCCAACACCATCAAATCCACCACAACATGGACTATCACCTCCTTCCAATTTGATTCGTCATTTTTTTGATAATGAAAACCTAAATCAATCCATCAAAAATGTTGTTGTTAACAATGAATTGTTAGAAGATGAAGAAGTTGAGGAAGATGTGGAATATGTAGAAGACAGTGAAGATGAAGAAAATTTGCATGTACATGATGTAAATGATAACCCTAACGACATTAATGATGTTCACAAGTTGGAACGAAATGTGGAACCGGCGGTCCCATTGACTGAAAGGCGACCTACCACTTTTCCTGAATTTGAATCAGTGGACTGGGTTAACAATACTAGAGTATATCATATCGGTGAAGAGTCATGCTCATCTGACACACACCAATTGTGCATTGACAGAAATTTTCAACCAAAGATCAAGTGGTACATGCCGTGAAAATGTTTTCCATCAAAGAACACCGATAGTTCGTCATAGTTAAGTCAAACAAAACTATATTTTCTGGAAAATGTAAAATGGCACAAAAGGTACGTAGTGTTGAGGAGGAAGCAGCGATTCCCGACGATGCAGAGTCGGGTTGTATGTGGAGATTTCGTGCAATTATTCCAACAGGGCAAACAAATTTTATTGTGAAGAAACTGGAAGGACATCATACATGTATCAATCCTACATTGACTCAAGATCACAGGAGAGTAGATTCTACACTAGTATCAAACTTGATTCTGATAGTTGTGAAGGCACGGATAGGATTAACTTTGAAGGCAATTATTGAGATAGTCTTCTTGAAGCAATTACAAGATATCTTACAACAAGGTTTGGCGAGCAAAACAAAGAGCTATTGAGCGAATGTTCGGTGGGTTTGAGGAAACGTATACGAAGCTGCCTTCACTTTTATCGGCAATACAATAACCAAATACTGGCACTTATGTCAAATGGGATAAGGTTCCGTCCGGTCCTGGTGAGGAGACATTCAAAAGAGTTTTTTGGGCATTTGCGCCATCTATTGAAGGATTTAAGTCCTGCAGACTTGTTATAAGTATTGATGGTACCCATCTGTATGGAAAATTTAAGGGTTGTTTATTTATAGCAGTTGCACCCGACGCTAGTGATCGTCTATTTACGTTTGCATTTGCAATAGTAGATGGAGAGAGTGTTGAAAGTTGGACTTGGTTCATGAGTTGCATTCGATGCTATGTCACCGACCGCCAAGGGTTATGCGTTATATCTGATCATCACGCTGGGATTTTGTCTTGCATGGAGCCGAGAACGGATCATGTAATGAGCCACATGCTTATCACCGGATTGCATGCGGCATTTTGCTACAAAATTTTATACCAAATTTGGTAAAAAGGAGTTAAGGAACAAGTTGAAGGTGGTAGCATGTCAAAATCAGCTAAAAAAACTAGCCAAAGAAATGACAGTTATTGAGTCAGTAAAATTAGAGGCATCAAATTGGCTCAAGGAGAAACCTATTGAGAAGTGGGCCCTTGCGGTAGATGGCAGACGTCGATATGGGATGATGAGTACAAATATTAGTGAATTTTTAAATTCTGTGTTGAAGGAAGTTCGTAGTTTACCCGTTACCGCTATTGTGGAGGTGATCTTCTATCGTATTAATAGCTACTTTACCGAACGTCGTCAATGGGCACAAAGGCTTATAAGTGATGGTAAAATCTAGACATCATGTGTACAGCTATTTCTCGATAAACGACGTAAGAGAGCTAACTTGCATGAGGCTATAATGTTTCACCATAATCCATGCGTATTTCAAGTTCGGACTGGTATTAAAGTTGAAAACAATCAACAAAAAGGTGGAAATTTACTTACAGTTGATTTGGGAGCGAGGACATGTACTTGTCAGAAGTTTAAGCTTTACCATATTCCATGTTTTCATGCACTAGCAGCTTGTGCATCTCAGGCAGTGGATTACCATCCTTATGTTGATCCATTCTATTCTACCGAACTGTTATTACTCACTTGGAGGCCCACATTCACTCCAATTAAAGACCAAGCATATTGGCCCACCCAATTGGGACCATCACTCAAGGTTGATGACATACTTAGAAGATGTAGGAAAGGTCGGCCTAGAACTACATGCATTCGGAATGACATGGATGTTATAGATGGGTCGGACACGGAGATAACTTGTTCGCAGTGTAATCAAATAGGCCATAACAAGCGTCGTTGTCCTTGGTGCTAACTCGTCGCAGGTATTTAAATTTTGCATACGATTTATTCTGTTATTATTTATTCTTAAATTGACTTGGTGCGATATAATAAATGCAGGACGAGGTGAACCAGGCAACGTGTAATACCCTGATTTTTCAAATATATGAAAGATTATTTATTTTATATATGGTATGCATGTGTAGTATGTTGACTATTATTTTTAGCATGATGTAAGAATATTATATTATTATTTTTTTCTAAGCCCAAATGTTAGTTTACTTATTTTTCTTTTGTTATCTTGGCCCAATTAATTTTAGCCCATGAAATTAAACCCTTTTATTATTTTCTACAACTTGTAATGTGTAGCATCTTTTTAAGACTTATTATTTATGTACAAGTTCTTGTAGGGGTGATTTGTGCATGCACGTGCATTTCACATACACGTGCATTGAGCACTATTCTTGGCCGGATTTGAGTAGAGAAGTGGGTGTGAGTCATGGGTAGTTATGTGGAGTGTGGGTGGTTATCACAACTCCCTAGTCCATCCTAGCCCTTGATCCTATAACTATCTACTAAATCCTAGCCCTCCATCCTACTCAAATTTGTATATAAATACCCCTCTCATTCCCTATTTCTTTTACACTAGAATCATTATTGTAAGAAAGGTATTTTGTGAGATAGTTGTGTGTGCTTTTCTGTGGAGGCCGAGTAGCATTTCTGAAGGCTTCGGTGTGGAGCAAGGAGCAAGGAGTGAGGAGTCGTCCACTACATTAAGGAGCTTTTGCTGGATTTCGATTATTTCGTCAAATAAGGTGGGTGTTTCTCAGGACTTCTAATGTAGATAATATGACATGATTTTGATGATTGCTACATGTTTATGAAAAGTGAATTCGAACATATTAGAATTTGCCTGAGTATGACTATGATGATGATTATGAAAGATAAATAGGGTAATAACGACACTGTAAATTAAGAATGATTTGGGTCTGAACAGTCGACTGCCAATTGGATGAGTCGACTGATACAAGACGTGTGCTCTCAAATTTTGTTAGAAAGTTTCATGATGTAGGGGTGTAATAACTAGAATGAAATAGAAATGCAAATTTGTATCTTCGATGTCGCATATGACTAAGAAGACATGAACATGTGGAAAGAAACTAGTGATAATTAGTAAAACTGAGAATGGCCTGTGCAGTCGACTGACGATGTGAACAGCCGACTGGTGCATTGATTAAATTATGATTATTCTGCAATTCCATGAAATGAGATATTCCATGTGTTGACCTAGTATAATAAATTGAGATTAACATCTCATCTCTGCAAGAAAGTTATGAATAAGTGTAAATGTATGTCTAGTATTTTCCTCGAGAGAAGGACAATATTAGTTACTTGAAATTCCGTGATTATGATGTTACTGAACAGTTAAGAAATTACACGTTTTGTGACATGGATATATTGTAATTTGACACCATGATGCATGAGTATATGGTGATTGATGGAAGAATAATCCCTTAATTTGAAATATGAACCTGTTCAGTCGACTTAATGCGAGTAGTAAGTCGACTGGGCTGAGCATGAAAATGTATATTATTAAGACTCGGTGCAGACGACTGATCTAGAGATAAGTCGACTGATAGATGAATGATGTTGAATATAGAAAGTTTCGGGACAGCCGACTGGTCATGTGCAGCAGTCGACTCTCCCGAGCAATTGTGAAGGGTTTGATTTGACTGAACAAGTCGACTGAACAATCTCCAAATCGACTGTCCAGAGTATATTTTGATATGTTAGAGATTTCATTTGATATGGTGTGGAAAGTTGTGAATCCTGTGATTAATGTTGGAAATCCTATTTTTGTTGCTGTACATGAAATGAATCATCATTTATTGAGAATTTATATGAAATGAAACATAGTTTTGAACCGAGAATTAAATGAATATGAAAGTTAAAGAACATGATATGCTGAGGCAATGATAAATGAATTCATGAGTAAGAAATGCTCAAATCGGAAATTGTGAATTGTAAGTTGAAATGGAGAGTAGCTAAGTCTCCCCCGGCATTGGAAATGAATGAATGAAATGAAAATTGAAAGGAAGGCCAAGGTTGGTCATGTGTAAATGAAATGAGTAAGTCCGGTTTGGTGGAGAGGCTAACTCTAGAGCTTCGATTTTTATTCATGATTCTAATGATTTTAGTACATAGTGAAGATGTGATGAAAGTGAGAGAAAACATAAGTATGAGAACTAGAGTTTACGGTGCGGGTGTGTGAGCCACAGAATGCATGCTTGATGAGTCAAGACATGGTGTGGGCACAACTCAGTAATGATCGGACTTTAGCCACGCTTGTGGGATATTTGGTGACTGCAAGAGGATCGTGTTCAGGGAGGAGGCTTGAATTGCCACAGAATGCATGCTTGATGAGTCCAGACATGGCATGGGGTTCCCCTCCAGGGTCCAGGATACGTGCTTGTACTCATAGATCATCTAGGATACTCACCGTAATTACAGTAGTAGATTAAGTCATGGCGAGGAATTGAACCCTACAAAAATGAAGTACGAATAAGAGGCTTGCCCTCGGACCTATGTAGTATGGGATGCATAGAATCCGAACAAGTGCGCATTAGTGTCATGTAAATTAAGTAAATGCATTAAGGATTAAGTGCATAATCACAACACGACATCATTAAGATTATTTCCTTTGTTTTATGTTTGATATGTGAACAAGTTTGTGATCTGTTAAGAAATGAGAATCATTATACTGTTTCTGGCATAGAGAGGATGGCCATGTATAATTATCGTCGGTTGAATAAACTGACGTACCCACAGTTTTGTATGCAGGATAAATGATCTGTTAAAGAGGAATTGATGCATAAAGATTTTACCATGTTGTTGTGTATTTATTCAAATGTTGTATCTTTTACTTCCGCTGTGCAAATGTAAATGTAATATATGATGTAACTCTGATGTAAAGTGAAAAGTTTAAATTTCCTTGTAAAATTGTACTAAAGAAAGTGAAAAGATCATGTAGAACATCTCGAATTCAGTGTATTTGGGATTCGGGGCGTTACACAACGAGTACACGTGGCCGAGGATGGCGTGCACTCACACGGGGTGCACGGCCTCCTAGAAGCACCAGAAGCACGAGCACCGAAGGTGAAGGGGTGTCCGGACACACAAATTTGTGAATATATTGGTCATTCATGTTGTATTCACTTGTTGTTATTTCGAAAGTTTTTGGTATATAATGTTGTATCAATGATGTCATAGTTTTTTTGCTATATAATGTTGTATCAATGATGTCATGGATTTTTGCTATATAATGTTGTATCAATGATGTCATAGTTTTTTGCTATATAAGAGCATCCATAGTCATTGATGGTCAAAATATGCATATATGGATAAATAGATATAGCAATTCGCCGTTTTAGTGGAGTCGTTGAATGCTATTTTTTAGCTTTTTAATTTAAAATAATAACAGACGGCACTTGAAGTGCCGGCACTTGAAGTGCCGTCGGAGGCGAAAAAAATTTAAAAAATATTAAAAAACGGTGGGACAACATGTGAAGTTCCGTCGGAGAGAAAAAAAAATGAAAATGGTGGGACGGCACTTCGAGTGCCATCCGAGGGAAAAAATTAGTCGAAGTGTAAAAAAAATTACAAAACAATTATATAAAATTACAAAAAAAAAATTTAGAAAAACATTACAAAAAATTACAAACAAATACGAAAATTACAAAAAACCCCTGAGAGGGTGGGACGGCATTTCAAGTGCCGTCCGAAAGTTTTCTTTGGTGTTTTTATTGCGAAATTAAATTTTTTATGGAGGGACGACACTTGATCAAGTGCCGTCCGACCATTAAAAAAAAATTTTTTTTTGTGCAACGGCACTTCAAGTGCCGTCCGACCATTAAAAATAATAATTTTTTTGGTGCGACGACACTCGAAGCTCCATCTCTTATATATGGATATTTCTTATTTCGTTTCTCATTTATAGCAATCTACTGTACCGAATTATGCATAATACGCATATTTGATCAACGACTGCAGCGCTCTTTTTGGCCAAATATGCATATTATGCATATTTAGCAAACAACTACAGATGCTCTAATGTTGTATTTTGAACATTTTGTGAATATGTTGGAAATGAATGAATTTCAAGTTTGGTGGAGTCTTTATGTAATTAGAGTTTATATAATGTTATATAATGTTAAATTTTTTCTACATAATGTTGTAACAGTTGAAGGTGATATGAGAAATTGTTGTGTATACGTGGTTGTAATCAGGGAAGCTGCTATGTTCAAATTTCATAAATGAATGACTATAACAGAGGTCGTTATTGAGATTAACGACCTTCATATATATGTCGTCACTGATACCAATAGCGATTAAACTGATACAACCTTTTAAGAAAATTCCAGAGAGCAAGCCAAATTGGACTATAACTGAGGTCGCTTTTGGGAATAGCGAGCGTAGTTATAGTCCATTTTTGTGAGGAAATTTCAGTGAGCAAGCCAATTTGGACAATAACTGAGGTCGCTATTGGGATTAGCGACCCTAGTTATAGTCCATTTTGAGACGAAATTCTATAGAGGAAGCCAATTTGGACTATAACTGAGGTCGTTATTGGGCTTAGCGACCCTAGTTATAGTTCATTTTGACACAAATTCCAGAGAGGAAGCCAATTTGAACTATAACTGAGGTCGCTTTTGGGAATAGCGAGCCTAGTTATAGTCCATTTTTGTGAGGAAATTCTAGTGAGCAAGCCAATTTGGACTATAACTGAGGTCGCTATTGGGATTAGCGACCCCAGTTATAGTCCATTTTGATACGAAATTCCAAAGAGGAAGCCAATTTGGACTATAACTAAGGTTGTTATTGGGCTTAGCGACCCTAGTTATAGTCCATTTTGAGACGAAATTTCAGAAAGGAAGCCAATTTGGACTATAACTGAGATCGCTATTGGGCTTAGCAACCCTAGTTATAGTCCATTTTGAGACGAAATTCCAGAGAGGAATCCAATTTGGACTATAATTGAGGTCGCTATTGGGCTTAACGACCCTAGTTATAGTCCATTTTGAGACAAAATTCTAGAGAGGGAGCCAGTTTAGACTATAATTGAGTTCGCTTTTGAGAATAACGACCCTAGTTATAGTCCATTTTTTTGAGGAAATTACAGAGAGGAAGCCAATTTGGACTATAACTAAGGTCGCTATTGGGCTTAGCGACCCTAGTTATAGTCCATTCTGAGACGAAATTCCAGAGAGCAAGCCAATTTGGACAATAACTGAAGTCGCTTTTGGAATAGTGACCTTAGTTATAGTCAATTTTTGTTCAAATTCCAGAGAGTAAGACATATTTGGACTATAAATGAGGTCGCTTTTGGGAATAGCGACCCTAGGTATAGTCTTTTTTTGTGAAAATTCCAGAAAGCAAGACATATTTGGACTATAACTGAGGTCGCTTTTGGGAATAGCAACCCCAGTTATAGTCATTTTTTGTGAAAATTCCATAGAGCAAGACATATTTGGACTATAACTGAGGTCGCTTTTGGGAATAATGACCATAGTTATAGTCGATTTTGAGAGGAAATCTTAGAGAGTATCAGTATTAGTATCAGTTCGATCGCTATTAGGATCAACAACCTGTGTAAACCTAGGTCGCTATGCCAATAACGACCTCTTTATAAAACACATATATGACAAATTTATACACTCCAACTTCCCTGTGTACATTCGCAACATCTTTGTTTACCAAATTATGCCACAAACAAGCATGTATCACATACATTTCATCAGAGAATAAAACAACGACTAATATAAAAAACAAGCATGATTACAACATATTACAAAATCTACATCAAAATATACATCAAAATAGCATGCAGTGATTATAAAACAACGACTAACATCTACGATGAAAGAACGACTAATATCACGAAATAGTCCCACCAACGACTAAAGAAACAACATAAGAATAAGTACGCCTAAAATGAGACGATATGATGGGGTGTGCATGCCGGGCTTCCTTCTTTTTCGAATAGCTTTCCACCTCGGGCCAACTTGTGCAACTTGTGTAACTTGTGATATGAGCATTTCATCGGGGATTTCTTCAATTTCATTATTAGTAGGTTGCTCCTCTACTTGTTGTTGAAAAAGCTGTTCTTGTTGTGCATTTACATCTTCATTGCCTTCATCTTGTGCATGTTCTTCATCAGGTTGCTCTTCTACTGGCGGCTCAACTCGTTGTCGTTGCCGTGTTGGATGCTTTATGACCTTCTTACGCCTAGATGTTCCGTAAGTCGGGGATGTCATCAATGCGTCAAATCTAGCCACCTTACCACCTCCTCTATTTGCAAACGACATGGTGGGAGAATCTCGCATGCAAGATCCTTTGCGGCTTGAGACACATTGCTTCGCAAAACTTGTGTGCATTTCCGGGCGATGACCCATACTTGGTCCATCTGCATATATCACAAACCAATAACATATCATATACATCGCAATGACGAGCAAATGTATTAATATAAATGTTTAAAATAAAATCAAAATTTCAAAATCACAAATGAAATATTATCATACAATTTTTTGAGTGGATGTCGCCCTTAGTTGATAAGTGGGTAGCGTAGAGGAATAGGCAGGATTGGGTTCAACCTCAGCACTCGGAATTGGTAGGAGGACCACTGCTGGCACAGAAGTACGAGGAGCTACATATAAACGTGTAATCCTCTAGTACCATGACATGTATATAGCGTGCAGTGATCCATTATGCAGAGGAATACCGGTAACAATAGTATCGTATCTTCGCTCATTCCACGCGTTACATGAGCTTGGTGATGGAAAGCCAATTATGATCGGGCACACGTCCAACCCCTTTGACCTTGTGTAAAAGAATGTCATACGTTTGTGAGGCAGGGATGGTTTGCTGAAGACCGAACTAACGAAGCACTCAATCCGGATAGTACATCTCGACAACACTGAAGTTCACGAGTGGGGCTTTCGTCAACCATAGCTGGCTATGTGCAGGATAAATAGGTGGTAGTCTCTCCAATCGATTTGGTGAGTACGGTGTCCATATGACGAACTCCTCTCTCAACATATCTAGCTCGTCCATGTAGTAAGTAACCACCCCACGTGGATTATCTCTCTACGTGTGACTCCCTGTCCAATACACACCGATAGGAGCCAACATTGCAGCATTCACTGCATCTATCAATGTAACACCCCGAATTCCAAATAAGGATAAATTCGAGATTCCACAGGATCTTTACTTCACTTCGTACAATTTTACAAGGAATTTAAAAACTTTTTATTAACAATACATCAGAGTTCGATTACAATTTTGTTTTTACACAGCAGAAGAATAAAATTTACAATGAAACATTTACAACATTTTTAAAATAAAAATAGCATCAGCATATTCACTTTATAGCTTCATGAACATCCATTACCTGCATGTAAGACTGTGGGCACGTCAGTCACTTACAACTGACGAAATGTTATACACGGCCATCCTCTCTATGCCGGGAATAGTATAACGATCTCATTACTTAGCAAAACACATAAAGATTGAATGAATTATAAAGTGTTAAATGTGACTACGCTAAACATGTAAGTGTATGTCTTGCCTTAATGCCTAATGCACACAATTCTATACTAGGATGATACTAATGCACACTTGTTCGGTATCTATGCATCCCAAACTACATAGGTCTGAGGACAAGCACCTACGTACTCCACAATAAAGGGTTCGATCCCTCGCCATGATAACCACCCGGTAATAAAACAAAGTTCAGACGTTCCACGAGTACGGATCCCAGCCCCGGGGAATCACCGCAACAAATCCCCCGCCCGACTGTTATACAGACTTCTCGTCGTGCGAACCTCCTGCAAGTGCCCCTCTAGCCCCGGTATACGTATATACATGGAGAACGATATACTATCCGCCCGACTACGCATAGTCCCGGATTTAAAATAAAAATTCGTCTCCCACGAGGCAACCACAGTCCACCAACTGGGTCTATAGCCCCGGTGAACCGCCGCAACAAGCCCACCGCCCGACTATATAGAGTGCCCCACCTACGTTTGCCTAGGTCTTACTACATCTTCACCTATGTGCCTAAATTTTCTTTAGTTCAAGACATGAATAATTTCCACTCATAGAATTAGTTTTACCTCCTACCAGACTTAATCAACAAATACGAGATAGCTCCATAGCCATATCTCCAGATCATATCTCAAATCTTTTCTTTCAATAATGCCGGTACCGAGGTCTTACTAACTCTAAATCATAAATTTTTATGTACAAGAAACATGGGTACACATCATGTCTTAATCTTATTACATTAATGTCTCTAACTTATCCATAATTTGTTCTATGTCTCATTTAGCATCAACACATGAATCTCTTATCAAAACATAATTTCGTTCATGAATTAACAACAATAATGAATTCATCACTTGCAATTCCATTTGAAATTTAAACTCATGAAAAATACTCCAAATAATTATTCATCAAACTGAGCGCATATGTACTCAACATTCATGCATAATCCCATCAAAAGAAATAAATTCTCACGTCAAAATTCTACTTTTCTTTTAAGAAGAAAAGAAAAAAAATCAATCATGTTACTAAAATAGTTGATTTTGATGACAATATCTCGATTTATCTTTTATTCCTCAAAATATGCATATAAATCTTCAATCTTATTTTTATTATAGATTCTCCATCACATTTTATTAACACTAGACTATTCTCCAAATTTTAATTGCATTTGACTCTCTCCTTGTCTATTTTGTCTTTCCTATACTTGTGTCCACACTATAAGCGGTCCGTAACTTGCATTGACAGGCATTTTGTTTCTCTTTCCTTTTTCCTGCAATTTGTTAAATTGCAGATTATGGCGATCAGCTACCTGATGGAGTAGGTGATCTGAGATTCTAGCTGGCTGAAGATTTTTGCTATATCTATTTAATTCTTGTTGCTTATCTTGAATAATTGTAATTTGCTACATGGATATTTGTATTAGGCTTTTTATCTCAGACTTGTGTTTTGTTCCAGACATGATTATTTGAAATTCAGTATTTTTATTTCTTTTCAAGTAATATTGTTGACTATATTGATTCAGTTATGCATGCGTGGTTGACTATTTTTCTTGTATATCTCTTGTTTATACTTGTACTCGTTGTAAAGATCCTGACAGCTTATGAATGGTAAAAGCCATTCGCTGGACTTAGTCACGTATCTGTATTCCGTATCTCCTTTTTGGAAGTGGGGCGTGACACTTGCATTGTGGTTGGCGTATAGGTAGTAGAAAATATAGAGGAATTATGGGTTTTGTTGCCACACTTGGCTTCCTTTATAATAGTTATTACACAATTACTTTCAAACTTTAACCCCATTTAATAATCTTTGAAAGTTTTTATTCGAAAATTCTTATTAATTTTGTCTCTAATATAAGGGTTGCAAGGATTGGGATCCAACTTAACAAGATTTAGTTATAGATGAATTTGTAGGATTCATGAACTCACCAAGACATCAAGGATCCACTAGGAAATTCAAGTCAATCCCAAGTAAATTATCGAATTTGAATTCGGGTTTTGGATTATTTTATATTATCTCTGTTTTGTAATATAAGTTATTTCAAGTTTTTACATTCATATTAAACATCCTAAGTTAGTGTAAAAGTAATAAATATTTTTGATTATTCATGCTCTTAATAAGCTAGCTATTGTAAAATATCAAATTTGTCATTTTTTAAAATGAGCTAGTAATTTTTTAGATGAAAAATTAAAATGACCACACACGGCAAATTGGAATCTCATAGAAAAAGCATTTACAAAGGTTAAGTGTGATTTATTTTTATTTTTTTTTTCCTTCAAGAAAATCTAAAGCTACCCATATTGTTGGATTTTAAAAATTGCTATAAGGAGTATTTATTTATCCTTTTGAATGAGTTAATTAATGCCACTAGATCCACATAGATGGAGTATATGGCAACAAGATCTCAGACTTCAAAGATATACATGTAGGGTTATACAAAATCCAAACAATACAAGAGATCATATATGAAGAAGGATCTTTATTTCTTTTAAGAATTAATCATAATCATATATTTATTCAATGCAACCTGCCTTGATAGTGTTATTACAATTACAATATTTGGGTTGGCACTTGGAACTGCAAAGATTACATTCCACAACCCTAACTTTATTTGGATTGCCACACGTTGTGATTGTTGCTCTTCCCCAAAAAAAAAAAAAGAATTAACTTATCTGGATCTCTCCAACAAATTCTCAGCATGTTCTTGCACCACCTTCCACCCGGTTCTCACATGACTCTCTTCCGTCAAAGTGGCCCCAACAGCGAACCGGATCATATAGACGCCGCCGATGACTGAATGAGTCATGTACAATTTCCCCGTCGAGTTCACCGACTCGAGTAAGGTCTTGTTCAACTCATTCAAACGATCCAGCGTCCCACAATGTTTCTCACCGGTTTTATTCAATCGGAAACACACCATCGCAAAATTCCTAGGGACAACTATCTCAAACCTCTCATCCATGGTCACTAACTCTTCAAAAAGTATGGCCATCATTACATGACCTCTTAAAAATTTTTGCAGGTTTGCTACACCGTAACTCCGCAGCACCATCCATAGCTTCATCGCCCTGAACCGGCGACTTAATGCAATTTGCCAGTCTTTGTAGTCCACCACCTGACTAGTGTCTGTCGCTTTGTTCCTCAAATACTCTGGGTTTGTCGACAGAGCGTTGACTAAAGATTGGTAAAGAGCCACTTGTGAGCGTTGAAACTGAAGGAAGTAGCGTCCTCCACACCGTCGATAAAGTGGCGGAATTCCGGGCAGATGCACGCACTACCTGCATAGGCCGCATCCACGTGGATCCACATTCCGTAATCTCTTGCAACTGAGCAGAGACCAGCTAGTGGGTCCACTGCAGTAGATGAGGTGGTCCCCACAGTCGCACAGAGAAACAGTGGCACAAGCCCAGCATCCACATCAGCAGCAATAGCAGTCTTCAGCGACTGGGGAGAGAGTCCGAAAGCATCAGACCTAAAAGTTGTAATGGCCCGGAAATTGGCCGGATGAATGCCAGCAATCTGTGCAGCCTTTTGCAGCGCACAGTGCGTCTGATCTGATCCGTACACCACGAGCTTACC
The DNA here is from genome assembly GCA_017893485.1 of Hemerocallis citrina. NCBI lineage: Eukaryota > Viridiplantae > Streptophyta > Magnoliopsida > Asparagales > Asphodelaceae > Hemerocallis > Hemerocallis citrina. Next base: position 81,640,308 of record CM030362.1, read on the forward strand.
AATTTGATCCTTCCCGATCCGGTTCAACATTTTGTCTCTTGCAGCAGTCAATGTGCATAAAATAGCTTCGCATGTCGTGCCTTGCAGAACCCCACCACCTCCGCCAGAGAACATGAAGCACGTTGGCAGCTTCAACAATTTACCAACCCAATCTGTAACGATCATCTCCAACTCGGTAGCAGCAGGGGACGCCATCCAATTAAAACACACGGCATTGAATCCCGTACTAAGCATCTCCCCGAGAAACCCAGCAGTACTGCCGCTGGATGGGAAATAAGCGAAGTAATTAGGGTTCTGCCAGTGCGTGATGCCAGGGATGATGTGGTTGGTAATGTCGTTCAGAATAGTTTCGATGCATTCGGGCAGGTTGGGTGCAGAATCGGGCAGTCGGGTCTTGAGGTACCCGGGTTGGACTTGGCTACGGACCGGGTATTTGTCGATGTTTTCGTAGTATTCCGCAAGGAAGTCGATGACCATGTGGCCTTGTCGACGGAACTCCTTAGGGTCGAGAGGGTTTGGCGATAATCCTAGGGATTCAAGAGCATCATAGGGAATGCTGCCCATTTTGTGTTATATATATATTTTTGTAAGGAGATCGATGAGTAGGAGATTGAGCAATTGGTGAAGAGAGCATTGGTGGTTGAGGGGGTTTATATAGGAATAGGATGACTATAGCCAAGATCTGAGTTGGCTATAGGGGACCCCATGAGTTATTTATTTAAGATATTCGTAGCTTTTTGTGTCTTCCCTGTGCTTTCATGAATCTGCTATGAATAGCAGAATATGTACGTAGTAGTTAATGATAGGTTGGAGAAATATACTATTTGTAATTTGTAAAGAAAAAATTATCCTGACCCAAAAACACTTAATTATCGAATAAAACAATACCACTGAGTTGTGGTGTAGGTGAGGTTTATACTGAGCCTGTGTTGCAGTTTAGATTAGATTAATGTAAGAACTTTGGGCTGAGTAAAAAGCAAGTCTCAGTTTGGAGACCATGCAATACTGTAGTCTTTACTAAAATGTAAACAAAAGTTATGTTTAGATATACTTTTTTGAAAAATTTGCCGTACTGCCCCTTTTTTGAAAATATTTAACGCATTGTCCTACTTCCCAAAACAATTAGCGATATGCCCTTATTTAGGACACGTCAGCAACAAACGTTATTGAGAAAAACGGCATAGGTTATTTTGATGCCGTTCTTCCCAATAACGGTATCTGTTTGCAAAAAAGTTTCATGTCGTTATTTGGAATAACATCATCTATTATTTTTGTCTAAATATCGAACAGTCTCAATTGTGAGCTAAGAGAGAATTGCAAAATGAAAACAACTAATGCCGTTCTCTCAGAGAACGGCATCGATTATACTGATGCCGTTATTTTGAATAACGGCATCAGTTATATTCGTTTTGCACAGTTTCCTATAATCAAAAAACCCCTTCTGCTTTCTTTTGCCTTACGATATCTTCTCTCCTTCTCTCAGACTCCCAAAACCCTAAACCCAAAAAAAAAAAAAATCGAAAATCCGAAGTATTTGAGTGATTTGTAAGTTGTCAATCATAAATTAGACTTAGACTCTACTCTTCAATCTCTCATTGAGAATTCCAAATCAATCGGAATCGAAATTTGTGGTAAGTTTCAAAAATCCCTAAATTTTTTTTTGCAATGTTGGTTTTGATCTATGAGAGATATATGCATTGGTAGTATAGTACAAGTGATGTAGATTTGTGTTATTTAAGTAGTAATTTTGGAAAAGTAGTTATGGTTTGTTGGTAATCTAGGGTATGTGAAATTTGGATTGTTGAAAAAGATGCAATTGTTCAAGTTGTTAGGAAAACAAAGAATATAGGGAGATACTTTGTGGGGGTGTTTTCGTTGTCATTGTTATGATTGCAAGTAGTTGAAATGTGTTGAAGATCTATGTATACATAATGCTGAAGTAAAGTTGAAGGCAATGCGTGAGGATAAAATCCATTTTTTCGAAATGTGATGAATGATTTGAGGAATTAGGAGTTAACCATGGATAAAGTGTCGAAAAGCTGAAATACACTGAACTATGGATAGAGTTTGTTATTGTTGACAGACAATACTTGGATTTGAGGAATAAGGAGTTTGTGATGAATTATACTTAGTTTATTTTTAAAATTCTCTTTCGAAAATTGTTGTTGATTAGTGTTTGTTATTGTTGACAGGCAAATGGATCCTACACAACCATCTTCTTTCCATGATGTGGGTGCTTCATCCAATACTTCGTATGGACCATGGGGACATTCGGGTCCAATAGATCCTACCGTTCTATATCTGCAAGAAGATCACATATCACAGGCGGTTTGGAAAGGAGGTGTAGAAAAAATGAGTTTCCGAATGCACACCATCATGGTGGCGCACCCCCGTACTCAAAATTACTTGTTAAGCAGCGAATTTTACGGAATGTCGAAGCTGGCGAAAATTAAATGTGACCACACCCTACTTACTACTTTTGTGGAGCGATGGAGGCCGGAGACCCACACGTTTCACTTACCAGTTGGAGAGATGAAGATAACCCTACAAGATGTAGCCATCATTACGGGTCTTCTAATCGATGGGGTCGCCGTCACGGAGAACTTGATGTTCAATAAAGTTGTGTTGGTACGAGATTACCTTGGGCAGGAGGTGCCTGAAGATGATAAGGGAGTGTTCGTTGGGAAATCAATTAGGCGTTCTTGGCTTGATGGGGAGTTCACTAATCGAATGCCAGACGTACCAACGGACATCCAACTCCAGAATTATACCCGCGCTTATCTGTTGTCGATGATTGGAGGGATTCTATTCCCTAATTCTTCAGGTGATGTACTGCATCTCATGTACCTTTCACTGATTGCTGACCTACAAACAGCTGGCCGATATAGTTGGGAAAGTGCGGCTCTGCCCTCCCTCTATCGTGCTCTCTGTAACTGTTCGATGGGGTCGATCCAAATGACCTGGCCGATGTCTATATTGCAAATATGGTGTTAGAAACGAATACACCTCGACCGACCCTGGGTAACGGTACTTTCAGAAAGTTGGAGAGTACAACAGGAGAATCCCGTGCTGAGAGCTCCTTTTGGTGCCTACTGGACGGGTAAGCTCACATGGAGGGATAACCCACGTGATGTCCTCTCCTATTATAGGGACGAACTCAATCAGTTGAGAGAAGAGTATGTCCACTGGACCTCGTACACAGAGGATAGGCTACAACGTCTACCCCCCATTTGCACTGCCAATAATCAGTTGTGGTTGATATTAGCTCCACTTGTAAACTTCTCGATTGTAGAGTTTTATTACCCCGGTCGCGTTCTCCGCCAATTCAATGCACAGCAGCCCTTCCCCGTAAACTCAATGTACGACCGTAGACTTCACAATACTACGGGTCAAGGTAGTTTACCAAATATGGATTGGGCCGATCACCACCGTGCTCATGTAGCATGTTGGAATGAACAGAAGTACGAGTTGGTCGTAGAGGGTATTGTGCCGTACAACGGATCAATGCAAACCGCATATATGGCATGGTACCGTCGCATCACAAGGTTGTATGTAGCACCCAAAACGGATCTTCTCACGGGTATCCAACAACCGATACCCGCGCACCAAGTGGAACCACCACCCGCACATTCCACATCGCAACCCATGTATCAACCGAAAGCTTCCTCGTGCCGTTTAATTGTAAAGTAATTTTATTGTCAATTAAATTTATTCCACTGAATTTTGTTTATGCTTGTTTAATGGTAAAGTTTGGTTTACTACTAATAATTTATATTCCTAATATTAGGGGTGGGCATCGGTCGGTATCCGACCTAATATGGATCATCCACCACCGATCCAAAGAAGGTCGGTTTTTTAATTTTCTCATCCGCAACCAATCCGAACCTTAATTGGATCGGTTTCCATCCAAGCCGATTAAGCTCGGTTTGGATTGGATTGGATGGTCGGTTTGGCGTGCTACTTTTCACCTTCAACATCATTCATAATTTTGTTGAAATTTAAAAGATTAACTTCAATCAAACTTAAGAAATAACCTGCTATTTGTTATTCAGAAATGAATTTAAAATGAAGATTCATAAAACCAAGAGTTGTTAATAAATTTTGCACTAATTGTTTGAGATTTGACGTTTAAATAGGTGAGATAAACTACTTTTTCACTTGAATACTTCTGTAATTTTAGTTTATTATCATAAAAGAAACATTAAATAACCATAGCTAATTGAATTTCACGTACAATAAAAAAAGATTTAGATTACAATTTCTACTTGACTTGATTAAAGTAACTATTAAATGTTACATCAACTTCATAATTCTATTAAGTTGTGACACACTGTGAATCAAGCATTTCTCAACAACATAAAACAAAGGATTATGGAAAATCAAAACATAGATAGAACAATTGCTCGGTTTGTATTAAAGAAATTAAAGAAGACTGTTTATATCTCTAAGAAAATGAGAAATGACTATTTTTATTGTAATATCCCGTATTTCTGAAATATATATATGGTTTGAAATATATATAATAAAAGAATTTGAGACTTGGTCCTATAGAATTATTCTATGGGATGGATTTATAAAGGATTTATTGAATTGGTTTGTAAATGGGATTTGTGAAACCGGTTTGTTTGAAAGTGGTGGGGGGGACCCACCGATTGAGAAGAAGCACAGCATAGTGCTGTGCTTTGTTGAGATTGATTCTCCCTTGGGGAGTGACGTGGCACCTAGGGAGAGGATACTCCCTAGTGTGTACACGGATATGGAAAACCGGGATTTGCTAAGGGATTTAATCCCACATCGATTATTTCGAATAATAAAATACTATATAAATAATATGTGCCAATGATCATTAGTCACCAATTCGGTTAACCACTTTTTGAGAGGCAGCCTGTGGTGGGCAGTTGTACTACATAGTATCTAATTTGTCTATAAAATTGTATAAATTGTCCGAGCTCGGGGCAGGGGCGTTACAAATGGTATCAGAGCCGACTTTCGACACCGAGGGTGTAGGAGCAGTGAGTTATGGACCACCAGATTTGCGGCGGAGAGTACCCTGATTTCTGAAGGGGGGTGTATGTAATACCCTTGAATTGGTTTGTAAATGGGATTTGTGAAACCGGTTTGTTTGAAAGTGGTGGGGGGGACCCACCGATTGAGAAGAAGCACAGCATAGTGCTGTGCTTTGTTGAGATTGATTCTCCCTTGGGGAGTGACGTGGCACCTAGGGAGAGGATACTCCCTAGTGTGTACACTTTGTCTATAAAATTGTATAAATTGTCCGAGCTCGGGGCAGGGGCGTTACATTTATATTCAAGAAATTAAAGGAGAACTATATTTTTTTATGGACTTATGCATAGAGGTTCGGTCGGTTCGGTTTCATCGGTTATTTGAAAGTCCCATCCAACAACCAAACCGGTCCAGTTGGTTATTGAAGATCAAGAACCGAACCAATCCAAACCCCCAATTGGTTCGGTTAAAAACCGGTCAGTCCGGATTGGATTGGTTCGGATTGGTCGGTTCGGATAATAGTTGTCCACCCCTACCTAATATAGATCGACAACACATGGGACATTGCGAGAAAATGTGCGGGTGTCTTGAAGAGCAACGCTTGGCACGAGATCTCCTATGCACTTGTCATACTTGTCTTGAAGAGGTTGGAGATGATTCACGCTTCAATGACCTTATGCGGTCGACCGAAGTACCAACTCAACAAGTCCGACCTAGCGTTAGTCGAGCTCCACCTCCACCACAACAAGCAGTGGAAGCAGGAGACCCCCCCCCCCCCCCCCCCCCCCCCGCACCTCAAACTCAACCACAAACTCCTTCACATCATCCAAGAAGGGGTAAGACAGTTCGCTTCCCTGCTACACAAAGTGAATTGGCAAATCCTGAGATTGAAGTAGGTGGAGGTGATGAAGAAGAGTTGGTCCAAGTGCACCTGAAACTCAAGAGACCCGGGAACGTAGGAGGAAAGTCCCGATTCGAAAGAGGAGACCACCCCAACAGTATACGCCTAGTTAGATTTTACAATTAGTGAATTTTATGTTTAGCTTATCAAGCTTTTGATGAGGTGTTTATGTAATACTAGACTTTCATGTTTTTGAGTAATTCCAGACTTTATGTTGATGTTTATGTAATTGATGAGGTGTTTATTGTGTTGCAAATGTATCACATTGACCCAACTTGATTAACATGTTTTTAATGTGGTGAATTGAATTTTTGTTATTTAATGTGCAATTATATTATATGGAAAATCTGAGTTGATGAGTTGATGAGTTCATGAGATTAAAAAATTTATGAGGAGTTGATATGGTTTGTGCAAGTACCCAAGTCTGTGCATGTTTTGCTGTGAATTTATGAGGAGTTGAAGTGGTCTGTGCATGTTTTGCTGTGAAAAACATGATCAAAAGATGTCGTTATTGCAAATAACGGCATATGAATCCTGTAACGTTATTGCGAATAACGACATCAGTTTAGAGGAAAAATTAGAAAAGTTGGTCTAGCTGCCAAAGTTTCTGTCTTCACAGTCGTTATCCAAGATAACAGTATGCTTAACTGATGCTGTTATCTTGAACAACGGCATCTTCATAGAATCCCCTTCACTCCAAGATAACGACATCTGTTGAGATTTCTAATACGTATTCCGTTCTCCAAGATAACGGCATCTTTTAATCATGCCGTGTTCCAAGATAACGGCATCTATTTACAATGTCATTCTTCAAGATGACGGCATCTGCTATGTGTCAAAAATTAGAATTTTGAGACTTCTGCCATTCTTTCTATCTTCATAGTCGTGCTTCTGAATAATGGCATCTTCTTACTATGCCGTTATTCGCAAGAACGGCATCTGTTATTTAAATAATTGTGCATGTTTTTTTGTGCATGTTATGTGAAGATATATTACTTAAATCAAAATTACTCATATCCAACAAATATTCATACCACAAATCTCATTCCTAACATTTTATACTTAAATTACACAACAAAAAGATTCAAGTACATCCCCTTTACCAGCAACATAACGGGCTCTGAGTTTCATACTCATTTCACTTCTATCCCAATTGGTGACTTCATATATCTTATCTATTAATTCTGCGTACGTAAAGTTGGGGGGAGCCCAAATAATTACCGGCTCAACATCACAATAAGAATATCCAATCTTGGGATCCTTAATTACTTCACCCCCAAAATATAACTGTTACCGCTAAATCTGGTGTGGGGGTAAACAGATAATATTTGTGGATTCTTAGAAAAACTGAATAACAACACATAACCTTTTCCGCCGGAGTTTGACCGTTGACTCCCGCCGTTCACCTGCAAAAAGTGCGAGACACCGGGGTTGATCCCGGCGACGCACCCTTCGACGCTCAAGTCAGTAATCAAGAATGATTATGAGAGAGCGTAAATTGGCAAAAGATTGATTACCTCTTAATGATGGTGGATGGGGGGTATTTATAGTCCCCTTAGGGATCAGATTAGGAATGTAATCCCCGATTCCCAGTGAAAGGATAGATATGAATCAGGGCCGTTGATTAGGATTAATCAGAAACCCTAATTCTATCCTGCTGGACCGGGTTCATTTCGGGTTGGGACCCGTACCCAGTTGAGATGGATCCCTTCGTGGGTTATTGGGTCTTGAAGAAAGACTCAGTTCCCATTTCAGACCCGTTTGTAGGTGAAATTACCATTTTACCCCCGAGCTTTAAGATTCGTGTCCGATTTAAATGGCCCCAATTTAATCCCATTTTTAGCCATATCACGAGCCTCCCATTACTGGAGACTGAGTTTTACAGTCTTTGAGGAGTAGTTTTGTTGTTCTAATGGCGTACGGGATTTTATCGGTGTTCTTAAGGGAGTTTGGATCTTGCTCGGGGTGTAATGGTGTTATTCTGGGCTTGTAAAATGCCCAAAAATATCCTTAGAATTTTCTGGATTTTTGGTGATTTTTCCAGATTTTTCTGAGTTTTTCCTCATTTTTTTGAATTTTTTATTCATTTTCCGAATTAAATAATTAATTATCAAAAATATTAATTAATTATTCTAATTTAATAATTATTTTTCAAAATTTTAAAATAATTTTCCGAATTAATAATTATTTTTAGAATTTTTTAATTAATTTTTTTCGATTTTTCAGTATTTTTCGGATTTTTTTAAATTATAAATTCAATTAAATAAATTAATTAATTAATTAAATATTACCTGGACACGTGGCGCGTTTCTGAGCGTCGATCATGATCAATGTGTGCGCATCGCAAGACAGATCATGTTCTGGACACGTGGCGCGTTTCTAAGCGTCGATCATGTCGTGGCGCGATTTTTGAAAAGATCGGACAGCTCGTGTAGGTCGGCATCATTTTTCTCCCATTTCGAGCTCGGATCAGGTGTTGCTCGGATTCCGACCAACTTCGCCCAGTTTTCGTATAGCTCGGAATCCGACCCTGGGAGTTGAAGCCACGTGGCATCGCCACGTGGCATATACATATTTTTTTTTTCTTTTTTTTTTTTTCTCTCTTCTTCTTCGCACTATTTTTCTTTCTTCTCCCCGTCTTTTTCTTCGACTTGTCGTTCCTTCCCGCTTCGACATCGGCCACGCCGCCTTGCCCCCGACCTTGCACCCTCTCCGACCTCGTCTGGCGCAGTGGAGAGGTCGAGCTTGGAGGGAGAGGAGCTCGTTGGCGAATACTGCGAGCTCGGCGAGCGAAAGACGAGGGGGTGCTCGGAGAGCTAGGGAGAGCTTTGGTCGAGGAGCTCGCGACTTGGAGGCGAGCTTGGAGCCTCAGGAGTTCGGCCAGGGCAAACGATCGCGCTTCGAAGATGGAGCTCGGTTGAGGGAGACGAGGGAGGCATCGGAGCTCGGAGGTGGGCTCTGTTCTCGGAAGAAGTTGACGAAGCTCTTCGTTGGAGCTCGCAGCGGAGGCGAGCTCACCGTCGGAGCTTGGCGCAGTGGTGAGCTCGCGAAGGGATCCGCTCGACGCAGTGGTGAACGTTCGAGCTCGTCGATGTGTTGGGTTTTGGAGCTCGACGACGGAGGGAGCTCGGCGGTGGGATGGGGTCGAGCTCGGCGATGTGCGGCAACGATGGGTTCGTCGAGGAAGGTGCTCGGAGCTCGGAGCTCCGGAGTGGGATCTCGGCATGGCGAGGAGTTGGTGGCTCGGCGCTTCGACGAAGGAGCCCGATGAGCGGAGTGGAGCTCGAAGGTGGTCGTCGGAGGTGAAGCTCGGCACGGCGAGGGGTTGGTGGGTCGAGCTCGGTTTTTTCTTTTTTTTTGTTCTGATGGGTTTTGGCACCAGTTTGTTGAAGAAGAGGAAGGGGAGAAAACTGTTTGTTCGGGTTATTGGGTCCAAACGGGTTTGGACCCGACCCGTTAGCCCATCTCTACCCTCTCTTCACGTTCTTGTTTTTTTTGTTCGGCGATCCGAGCACAGATTTAGAGGAGCATTTTTTTTGGCCATTTTACATCTCGGTAGGACAGTAGCTCGGATTGTAGACCCGAGCTACGTGGCTCGATCTGGGCGGTTGATCACGATTGTGGCACAAATCACGAGACAAGAGGCTCAAATTTCGAGAAAACGTTATCTTGTCGTTTTGTGGGCGTGGCGTGATCTGAGCCGTCTGATTGAGACCTTGCACAAATTTTGGGGAGAAAATTGTTTTTCTCCAATTCGCAGCTCGGATGGCTAGTTGCTCGGATTTGTCGATCCGAGCTACGTGGGGGAATCTAGATGGTTGATCATGATCATGGCGCGAATCCCGAGGCGATAGTTTTTGCCATTTTCTTGCTCGGTGCAGCTGTGTTGTGATCCACTTTTCCAGTGCTACAGAGGTCCGATCGGGGCGTGCGACCCCTCGTTTCGAAGCTAACTCGAAGATCTACAACTTCTCTTTAGGAGTGGGATGAAGATTCACCCTCCTTCTTGGTCAAAATAGCCCCGCAACATCCTTATATTCATGAAGTTGAAGAGTGTTTTGGTCTTGGGGATTTTTGAAGAGGAGCTCCACTCCTAGGGGCGGAGAAGATGTGCTAGGAAGACCCTCGTAAGAGCCATGGAAAGACCCATTCTTTGAGGTGAGTGCAATGAGCAACTCTGTAGGAGAGTTTTGAGCTCCAAACTCGCTTAGAAGAGGCCTGCTTTGGAGGCAGGCGGAGCGAAGAGCTTGGCTCTGGGAGAGAGCCATTTGGGAGACAAGTTTGAGGAGCAACTCTAGAAGAGAGTTTGTGAGCTCCGAACTCGTTGAGAAGATGTCCGCCTTGGAGGTGAGCAGAGCGAAGAGCTTGACTCTAGGAGAGAGCCATTTGGGAGACGAGTTTGAGGAGCAACTCTAGAAGAGAGTTGTGAGCTCTGAACTCGTTGAGAAGAGGTCCGCCTTCGAGGTGAGCGGAGCGAAGAGCTTGGCTCTAGGAGGAAGCAATTTGGGAGACGAGTTTGAGGAACAACTCTAGGAGAGAGTTTTGAGCTCCGAACTCGTTGAGAAGAGGTCCGCTTTGGAGGGAGCGAAGCGAAGAGTTGGCTCCGGGAGAGAGTCATTTGGGAGACGAGTTTGAGGAGCAACTCTAGGAGAGAGTTGTGAGTTCCGAACTCTTCGAGAAGAGGCCCGCCTTGGAGGTGAGCAGAGCGAAGAGCTTGACTCTAGGAGAGAGTCATTTGGGAGACAAGTTTGAGGAGCAACTCTAGGGGAGAGTTGTGAGCTCCGAACTTGTTGTTTAAGTGAGATTCAACGGTTGTGGGAGCAGTTTCGAATGGCGAACCACTTCTAACTCGCTTAAGAGCAAGTTATTTGAAGCGGAATCGAGCCAAGTATTGGACTCCGAACTCGTCATTTGAGAGAGTATCAACGGTTGTGGGAGCAGTTCCAAATGGCGAACCACTTCTAACTCGCTTAAGAGCAAGTTATTTGAAGCGGAATCGAGCCAAGTGTTGGACTCCGAACTCGTCGTTTAAGAGAGTATCAACGGTTGTGGGAGCAGTTCCGAATGGCGAACCACCTCTAACTTGCGTAAGAGCAAGTTATTTGAAGCGGAATCGAGCCAAGTGTTGGACTCCGAACTCGTCGTTTAAGAGAGTATCAACGGTTGTGGGAGCAGTTCCGAATAGCGAACCATTTCTAACTCGCTTAAGAGCAAGTTATTTGAAGCAGAATCGAGCCAAGTGTTGGACTCCGAACTCGTTGTTAGAGGGGGTTAATGAGGTGTAGGAGCAATTCCGAATGGCGAACCACTTCTTACCCGCTTATGAGCGAGTAATTTGAAGCGGAATCGAACCAAGTGTTGGACTCTGAACTCGTTGTTAGAGCTTAGTAAGTTGCGGGAGCAGCCATGTAGAAGAGGCTGGACTTTGAACTCACCATTTAGCGAGTCGTGACTCGGAGAGATAGAGATGGAGCAAGAGCAATAATTCTCAATGAAAAATGTAAAGTTTTTATTGAGATAAACTAAGTGGCCGCTCCAATTGGGCGAGCCATTATTACATGCTATTGGCTGGGTTACAAGCATCGGCCTTATTGAAAATCAAGATCCTACTTCTATAATAAGGTGAAGACCTCTTGGGAGGAGCTGGGAGGTTCTGAGTCTTGAAGCTCGGCAGGCCTTTCTGTTCGTTTGTAGGATCCTCAAGGGGAAAGCTCGGCCCCATCTTTTTGGACGAACTTGGTCAGGTGCCCCCGCTGTATGAGTTCTTCGATCTCCTCCTTGAGAGCCTGACAGTTATCCGTGTCGTGGCCGTAGTCCCTGTGAAAGTGGCACCACTTATCCTTGTTCCTCTTCTTGCCAGGGGTATTCATTCTAGGGGGAGCACGGAGTAGCCCTTCTTTGTCCACCTCCATAAGAATTTCTGATATATTAGCAATGAGGGGGGTGAACTTCTCAAAACGAGGTCGGGCAGCGCTGGTCATTACCGTCCTTCTGGAATTTTTGGGACCCTTCTTCGCTTGTGTTCTTCCGTTTGTCCCCGGAAGATGTCTCCTCAAGGGTAGGGGGTTGAAAGCCTCTTCCGCTCGTATGTACTTCTCCACCCTAAGTAAAAGTTCTGAGAAGTCCCGAGGAGGCTTCTTGGCTAGGGACGCCCTGAGGTTGGCATTAGTGACGTTGCGCTCGAATACGGTAGAGGCTACTGATTGGTTGAGGGAGGGAATGGACCGGGCTTCGGCGGTGAAGCGTCGAACGTAATCCCTCAGACGTTCACCCTTTTCTTGGTTGAGGGTCACCAGGGATACACTTGTTTTCTCGACCTGGTAGCTACTCACGAAATGAGCAAGGAAGAGCCCTTCGAACTGATCGAATGAGAAGATGGAGGCCGGGGCGAGTCGAGAGTACCATTCTCTTGCAGGCCCCTTCAACGTGGCAGGAAAAATCTTGCAGAGGAGGGCGTCTGAAGCATGGTGGATCATCATGAGAGTTTTAAAACTCTCTATGTGATCCGCGGGGTCTGACTCCTCGATATATGACTCGAAGTGAGGCGGCTTGAAGTTCTCTGGGATGGGGACCTCCATGATGGTGCAGGAGAATGGAGGTCTGCTCGGGCAGAGGTTTATCGCCAGTTGCTCTTCTTCCCTGTCAATTCGACCGAGGCGCCTCTCCATCTCGGGGAGACGGCGGTAGACCGAGTCTTCTCTTTGATCATACCGTGCCGAGCCCCGGGACTCATCTTCGTACGAGGGTGGACTGGGGCTGCGGCGATGGTAGCTTGGAGATGGATGAGGACCGGGAGTGTGAAGGCGGTGGCTCCTAGCTGGCTCATGAGTAGGTGGCCTCTGGTTATTCTTTGGGGCAATATTGAGGGCCCGTAAGACTGTCGCTTGGAAGTCTTGAAGATCTGCCTTTGTGACTGGTGCCTCTCCAGCTTGGCGGTCCCTATGTGTGGCTCGGCTTACTGGAGAATGAGTTCTCCGTCGATGACGCTGAAGGGACTCCCTTCGCCCTCTTCGAGTAGGGGACCTTCTGTAGTCTCGGCGATAAGGAGATCGCTCATTTGGACGTTGTTGGTGGGAGGCTCCCTCTCAGGCCCGCCTTTCATCCAAACAGCGGTGAAGATCCTCTTCCTTTTGCCGATTGATGATGGTATTTCGAAGGTCAGAAGCTCGGGAATTATGGGATGCCATGAGTCGGAAGAGGGGTTGTGTATTGGGATGCGGTCCTGTTGAAGAGGTTGCTTCTGAGGATTGGGACACGAGCCCCCCGCATCGGCATTCTGAGGCCCGGATGGACCCAGGGGGGTTGGATATTCTGAGGAGGGAGTTGGTCCAGCCGCAGGGGGTCCTCTGCCTGAGGAGGAAGTTGCCCCTGCTGCTGAACGGGTTGGAGGGGGACCTCCTGTTGTGGTTGAGGAGGGGTAGGCCCACGGTTGGACACCCTGGTTCTGAGTTTCCTTCGAGGCATGGCTGGAGAAGATCTGATCTCTGGGAAGAGGAAGGGTTGCTATTCGTTGGTTCCCACAGACGGCGCCAATCTGTTACCGCTAAATCTAGTGTGGGGGTAAACGGATAGTATTTGTGGATTCTTAGGAAAACTGAATAACGACACCTAACCTTTTCCGCCGAAGTATGACCGTTGACTCCCGCCGTTCACCTGCAAAAAGTGCGAGACATCGGGGTTGATCCCGGCGATGCACCCTCCGATGCTCAAGTCAGTAATCAGGAATGATTATGAGAGAGCGTAAATGGGCAAAAGATTGATTACCTTTTAATGATGGTGGATAGGGGGTAATTATAATCGCCTTAGGGATCAGATTAGGAATGTAATCCCTAGGACTAGATTAGGAATGTAATCCCTAATTCCCAGTGAAATGATAGATATGAATCAGGGCCGTTGATTAGGATTAATCAGAAACCCTAATTCTATCCTGCTGGACCGGGTTCATTTCGGGTTGGGACCCGTACCCAGTTGAGATGGATCCGTTCGTGGGTTATTGGGTCTTGAAGAAAGACCCAGTTCCCATTTCAGACCCGTTTGTAGGTGAAATTACCATTTTACCCCCGAGCTTTAAGATTCGTGTCCGATTTGAACGGCCCCGATTTAATCCCATTTTTAGCCATATCAATAACCAAATAGGGATATCAAATTCCATACCTATGCATAAAAATTCAAACATATTCAAGTCATTCACTACTCACAATAAGCATAACATGAGATTACATATCAAACATACGGTTAAGATAATAATACCTTCAAATTAAACCGTACCACCACTAGCTTCAAAATTCGTTGTGAAGGAAGATTACAAATGAGAGTGGGAGTAAGGAGGTAGGATGTATGAAATTTTAAAGAACTCGAATTGTTGGAATTTTTTGATTTTGGGATCTAGGGTTTGTGGGTAACAGGAGTGATGAGAGAGAGAAGATTACGAATCACAAGGGGAATGAGAAAGGAGAATGGGGTTTTTTATTATAGGAAACTGTGCAAAACGAATATAACTGATGTCGTTATTCAAAATAACGGTATCAGTATAATCCTTGACGTTCTCTAAGAGAACGACATTAGTTGTTTTCATTTTGCAATTCTCTCTCAGCTCACAATTGAGACTGTTCGATCTTTAGACAAAAATAACAGATGTCGTTATTCCAAATAACGGCATGAAACTTTTTTTGCAAACAGATGCCGTTATTGGGAAGAACGGCATCGAAATAACCTATGCCGTTTTTCCCAATAACGTTTGTTGTTGACGTGTCCTAAACAAAGGCATATCGCTAATTATTTTGGGAAGTAGGGCAAGGCGCTAAATATTTTCAAAAAGGGGGGCAGTACAGCAAATTTTTCTATTTTTTTTAAAGAAAGGGGTATATTCATTCTAACAAATCATTTATTTAAAAGGAAAAGTAAATCATACATAACAAATGTGCAAGTCCCTTTTTTCTAAGTCCCACTCTAATAGGATAAAAAAATCTCTTTACAGAGATAAAAAATAATAGGAGTTTAGAAAAGATTATGTGTTGTATAAAAAAATTCGGTTGGAAATGATTGTCACACAAATTCAAACCATAATATAGTGTGAGCAGTAAACTCGAAAGCTCTCTCACTTTATCCAAGACTAGTAATTTTCCCGTGCAATGCATGTTTTGATACGAGGTTGGAGTTGAATGTGCGATACATGTAAGTCGGTAGTAATCAGCACTTGTGATGAATGCGTTTAGCTTTAAAAAAATTGGAGTTGAACGGGCACTGCACGCAATTTTAAATTTTTTAAAGGAAAAATATTGAATTGTACGTACGGTGTTGTGTTACGAAATAGATTTGAAGTTGCACGTGCGACGTACGTATTTGCTTTGTAACAAAAAAATTTAAAATTATTTGTTTGGTTAAAGAAAAAACTTTCATTTACACGCGTGATGCACGTGTTAATTAATAGAGTTAGAGTTACACATGCAACGTAGGTGTTTCATTTGTGAAAAAAAAATATTTAAAAAATATTTGTTTAATTACAAACTCAAAGTGACAAAGTGACAAACTCTCCCATTAATAATAAATAATAATAATAATAATAATAATGATAATAATAATATATAATATATAATCTCTACTACTATAATGGGAGAAGGCCTTAGTGTAATTTGTCTTTAACCCAACCCGTGCAACGCACGTGCTAGTAGATTTTTTTTTACCCTTTTCATTCCCCCAATTTTCTCCACGTGCACAGCACGTGTATAATACTAGTATAATATATATATATATATATAATAGTAGATTATCCGCCTCATTATTAACTGGCTATCTATTTTGTCTTTAGTATTATAATTCTTAAACTTTAATAAAAATTGAGAAACACCACCAACTGTTTATATGCTGTAGCCTGTAGATGAATAATTGCACTTTTTATCCAAATGACTCACTTTTTGAAAGTATTTACTAAACTCGTCCATTTTCAACAATATTTACCAAAATGACTCACTCGCTATCTCAAGTAGAAAATTTAGTAAAAATATCCTCTCTGTTTGAGATAGTAAGTGTAAACTTAGATGTTTCTTCACCACTTAGAGAGAAAAAACTTGAAGAAAAAAATATCAAACTAAGACTCGCTGTTTCAAACAACAAACGTAGTTGTACTACACGTTCGAGATAGCAAGCATGACTTTGAATATATATTTTTTTAATGTTGAATAAACTTTTTTTGAATGTAGAATATACATTGTTAGATAAATGTCCATTCAAATGTTGAATTATTCATAATAAATTGTGGTGAAAATATGGAAATAAACCATATATACAGAAAAATTTGTTGCTGCATAATGCATTTGAAAATGTCAGAACTACTGTTAGTTCAAAAAGACCCGCTAGTTTAGTATTGATAAAATTTTCAGAGATTTCAAATTCTCTGTAAAAATCTCTACACACACATTATCTATCTGAGATAGCGAGTGTAGTATAATGACGCTTGCTAGATAGCGAGGGTATGTTTTTAATTTTTCCAGTCCCTGTAAAAATCTCTACACACACAGTCGCTATATGAGATAAGAGTAGTATAATGACGCTCGCTATCTAAGACACCAAGTGTATGTTTTTAATATTTTCAGAGACTTCAAAATCTCTGTAAAAATCTCTACACACACAGTCGCTATCTGAGATAGCGAGTGTAGTATAATGAATGGAGAAATGAGTTTAGGGTTTTCAGAGTGGGAGGATAGAAGCCCTATGATGGATGAAGTGAAGAGTTTGAGATTTAGAAAAGATTTTGAGGGTGAGAGATCGAATTTGGGAGGTTAGAATTTTGAGTTTTGCGATTTAAATAATAATAAAAACCTTAGACGACACTCGATGTCGCCAATAACGAGTGCAGTACAACCACGCTCGTTGTTGGAGACAGCGAGTGTAGTTTGGAATCTTTTCACTCCACAAGATTTTTTCAAGTTGGGGAGAAACACCTAACCCTACACTCGCTATCTCAAAGAGCGGTGGTACTTTCACCAAACTCGCTACATGAGATAGCGGATTAGTCATTTTGTTAAATACGTTCAAAAGTGGATCAGTTTGATAAATACTTTCAAAAGTGGGTCATTTTGGAAAAACAATCTGAATAATTTTCCACATCTCGTGATTTTCATCTTTGTTGCCGACAGTCGGTGGTACATATTTTTGGATGTGTATAGGGAGAGTATGAATAACGTGAAAATAATTGAAAGTTCTTTGTCAAATATTTGGCTGTTTCAAACATATTTTTTGGATGTTTATAGGGAGAGTATGAATAACGTGGAAATCATTGAAAGTTCTTTGTCAAATATTTGGCTATTGAAACAGTGAAAGCCATTTAAGGGGTTTAGTAAAAGATGTTTCAATTTTTTTTTCAGTCAAACCTCGATGCTCAATTTACTGATACAAAAGGTTCACAGCGATGTAAACAACCCAGCAGGATCAGGCCGTCCCCACCCTTGAGGCAGGTGAGGAGGCCGCCTCAGCCCCCGGCGTTTCTCCAATTTTAGGAGGTCCCATATTTGTAATTCCCTTATAAATATAAGCACATATTTTACGCGTAAAAAAATACTGTTATTAAGGGCTCCAAAAAATAATTACTTGAGCCTTTAAATTTTTTTTTAAAAGTTATTTGGGTTTAGGCTTTAAGACTTGAATTGAATTTAAGATTTTAAATTTGGGTGATTTAAAACAAATTTATATATTTTTTACATATTTTGCTTTTAACAATGTGCCAAATTTTTGTATACATATTTTTTTTTTTGTGTATGGAAAGCTCCATTTCGGGAGTTCGCCTCGGGTCCCCGGAAACTCAGGTCCGGCCCAGAGCAGGATCATCATGAAGGCATTATACTGTGGAGCCCCGATATCTGTAAAGTAAAAGATCAAGAAGACACATTTCTTTAATATATTAGAAGGAAAGTTGGGAAGAAAAATGCATTGTTCATCCAAGTCCAATGCAAGAGCCTCAGATAGAATGCCATTATATTTACTTCATCAAAGCAATAAGCAAAAGCAGGTGGGGAAAACAGCAGGTTTTGCGCCAATGTAATCCAACATGGACCACTTATTCCATTGAGGTAGCCCTATAAAGGACATCGAACTATGCGACTGTGTAGATTGATGGATATGTCGGCTATTGCTATAGTGTTTTTTTACTAGGATTTATTATTATTATTATTATTATTAGTACTACCTTGTCACTACCAATTACAGCCTTCAGAACTTTCAATATCGTCTTCTTGACATATCGTCGAACACATAATAAAAGCTCAAGATAAGGAGTTATCATTGAGACATTACCACAAACACTTGACAGGTAATTAGGAAATGAAGCAAAGAATGTGGAAACTTCAAACATAAGAACACTTCTACACTCCGCTCTTGATCAACTGGATCCATCTCCATCAATTCTCCCTCATCTTCTTGATTTTCACCCTAACAACCTCTTCAAACTCAGTTGAGCCAAAATGATCAATCAATTCATTCACAAACTATTCCCAATTCATCACACGCCATCTATTACCTGCATTGCTCCAAAGCCATCTATTACCTACGTTGCTCCAAAACCACCAACTCGCATCTTGTTTAAAACCTAAAATGGCATATCTCAACCACTCCTCTTTAGGAAAACCGTGAAATTCCAAGAATTGTTCACATTTTCGGATCCACTCTACTGGACAGAAAAATTAAGAAAATCAAAATTGAGAGAGGTTCTTATAGTGGTGTTCGATTCTTGAACTGTCCTTGACGAATCTTGCGTGAGCTGCTGCAATTGTGCGATGATTTTGAGCTGAGCAGAGATAAATTCGCACTGCAATTTCAACAACCGGATCCTCTCCTTCGTCAACGTGCCTCCGACATCTCGCTCGTCGCCGTTTATGAAAGCCGGCTCTGATACCAATTGTAAAGGGACTGAATTCCGAGTTCAGTTGATTTCGGCTATTGAAGAGGAATCTAGGGTTTGGGAGGAAGAAGAAGATATTGGGGAAAATTTCAGTTACTCAAAAGCTTAAATTCATTTCGATTTCAGAATAGCCATTTTATAGGCTGTTAGAGCATCTGTAGTCGTTGGGGAGAAAAATATGCATATATGCATATATAAAAATAGCAAAACTTGCTGCAGTCGTTCAAAAGCTATTTTTTAGTTTTTTATGAATAAATCCAAGGGACGGCAAATGAAGTGCCGTCCAAGGGATTAACGTTATTCAACCATAAAAATTCGTCCTCGGAGTGCAAATAAAAAATTGCAAAAAAATATAAAAAATTACAAAAATATTTTAGAAATTACAAAAAAATTACAAAAAATTACAAAAACATTCCAGAAATTGCAAAAACAAATACAAAATTACAAAAACATTTGAAAATTTGCACAAAAAAAATATAAATTTGCAAAAATCTCCGGGCGGCACATGAAGGGCCGTCCGAGATAATAGGAGGCATGGGACAGCACATCCGAGGGATTTAAGCCTTTTGGGGTTTTTTTTAATTGAAAAAAAAATAAAAATAAAAATAAAAAATCAAACAACGGCACTGGAAGTGCCGTCCGACGATAAAAAAAATAAAAAAAAATTGTTGGAACGGCACATCAAGTGCCGTCCCTCATATATGAATAATTCTCAATCTTGCTCTCATTGATACCAATCGACTGTAGCAAAATATGCATAATATGCATATTTGGCCAACGACTGCAGCACAGTTTTGAGCCAAATATGCATATTTTGCATATATAGCAAACGACTACGGATGCTCTTACAGTGTATATCAAAACATGTGCATACTGCGGAAACTAGTTGACTTTATATAACAGTCCATTACAACTATCCCGCCCTTGTTTCATATGAAAACTCGCGCGCTAAACCAAATGCAGCATTAAATTCTAATATTACTCTTCTAATTGAAGCACCAAACACCATTGCAAACCAACTGGAGCCCTGACAGAACGAATGCTAGGAACAATTACATAACTCCGCTTACCAAGTTACCAGTTACATAAATGATTTCTTCAAGTTTCTACACACTCTGAATCATTACCATGTAATTATTGTTCCATCCACTCTCTGTTGACCTGTCCCTAAAACCCAACATCTTGTTTATGGCGCTGACATAAGCCCTTACGCTAGAAACCACGACGTCCATGTCCGCCCCGGTGCCACTGCAGGAAAAAGAGAGAAATGTTCAACGTATTTAGAAAACACAGGGAAGTCAATAGAGAAGAACAATAATATGAAAATTAGTTGTTACAAGAAGAAACCAACCTGAAAGTACGTTTGACAGGCTCGCCGGTCAAAGCATGAGTAGAAGTATGGCTATTATCTCCGCGAATAACTACTCTTGTTGAAGCAATTGCATCGATTCCCTCTGTTACGGCACTCATAGAGTACTCTAGCAGAAATATTGGAATCTGTATTTTTTTTATTTAAAAAGGAAAAGAAAAAGTTAAGGAGATGCTACATGTTACTCAAGTGGTTAGAACTCAAAATAACTTTTTATCTTCATCTTACTCAAGTAGTTAGAACTCAAAAGAATTTTTTATCTCCATCATACTACTCAAGTGGTTGAAAGAGGTTTCAAGTCTGAGCAGAGTAAAAAGTTAATTTGCCAACTAATATAAGAATAACAAGTAACAGCAGCCATATCAAAAGAACCAGCCAGGAAGAAGAAAGGAGTAACAACAACCACGGTGGCATAGGCTCATAACAATCACCTATAGCTTATTAAAAGTTAGTCCTATCATCGTGATGGACAAAAACAAAAAGGTCAAGATGAACAAGAAATTGGAGGATAGATTTAAGCTGCCAAATATTTCTTTAATCTCCGTTTCTAAAGCAAGATTTCTGTGAAAGAAGAGAGATTTGCCCATGAGTTATTTCCACAAGGACGAGAGACGTAGAAGGAGCATTTATGATGGTTCAGGTAAAAGGTCAAGTTACTAACTCCTATAATTTACCAAAGTCGTTTCATGCCATATAGACATCTTGATACAAACTGATGTGGGTGAAAATTACAACTAATCGAGGCCGGCCGACTCCAACACGAATCTCAGAGTTCCTAAGTTGCAGGCCCACAACAAAAACATGGGCCGTCTTAAATCAACCCACGATTGAGACTGATTCGTTGCCCAAACAAAGGAGATTCACCAGATCCACCAGCCAATCATGATTGGCAATCAGATCGCCAATCATGATTGGCAATCAGATCTCCTAAAATAGGAAGATAATAACTGATTTGATTTCTTGATTAAGAGAATCTCCCAAATCAGTTAGAAAATCTCTAAAATTGCTCCAACTCAGGCCTATAAATACAGCCCCTATACAAGGTAATGAATTTTTGTCCACTAAAACCAAATTAATACTCAATGTTACTAATTTTATCGTCGGAGGGTCTGTCGCCGAGAAAACTCCTAGTGTTTCATGCTTTCTTTCATGCTTTCTTTCATGTTTTCGGCGGTATCTCAGCCATCAATTCCAAATCCAACCAGAAATATCAGCCTCTCATTAGGGCCGGCCCTGAGTTTATGGGGGTCTGAGGCGAACTCCCGAAATGGAACCCCCATATAGAATTTATTTTTTAAAATGGTAAAAACCAACAAGTTTAGAAAATGTTCTTTTGCTACAATTCTGAAAAAAAAGATATATATATATATATATATAAATTAAAATATCTATATAATAAAACACAAAGAAAGCTATCAAGTGGCTCTCCTTCAATTCCCCCAAAAATTAAAGGTCCAGATCTAACCTCACAAAACATATTTTCCCTCCAAAAAGTTTTCCGCCAAAACTCAAATTCAAATACTCCCACCCAAATCTATTTATTTAAAAAAAAAATTCTCGCTCTCTCCTTCCCTCTTCTATTTAAAAAATTAAGAGAATAAAAATTTTAAAAAAATTTTAAAATTAAAAAACTAAAAAATTAAAAACTCCTATATTTATTTAATTTTTTTTTCTCTCTCTCTCTCCCTCTTCTATTCAAAAAATTAAGAGAATAAAAATTTAAAAAAATTTAAAAAAATTTAAAATTAAAAAACTACAAAAAATTATAAAATTATAAAATTAAAAACTTTTAAAATAATTCAAAAAATCAAAAAAAATCATATAATATGTTTTTTGCGGGATCCCCAAAAGTTTCTCATATAATATGTTTGCTACTTCAATTAATTTGCTGGACCTCCAAAACTATTTTATATGATCAAATAAGGTGCACTGTTTCGAAGACGTGTCGTAGGCACGTGTCAACGGGCAAACCTAGTATATATACATATTTTAAAAATGCATATTGTTCAAGGCAAAATACTATATTTTATTATTATAACGAACAATACTTCTTCTCGCATTTCTTACATCAAACTCATTAATTAAATGTTCATAATCAAGCTTTTATTATTATTATTACAATAAAGAAATTGGGATGGAGATCGGGTTTAGAATGAAGATTGGGTTTGGGTTGGAGTGTCCGGGTCGGGTCCAAGTGTCGGGTCGGGTGTGGAGAAATAGATGAAGATTTAGGGATTGGAGAAATAATTCTCTATACAAACCCAAGCCCAACTAAAATAAGTTGGCCCAAGTACTACAACAACAACAAAGCATTTTTCCCAACTAGTTGGGGTCGGCTACATGAATCCTGGTTTTCCATTCTGCTCAATTAAGTGCAAAATCTTATGTAAGGTCACAAGCTATCATATTTTTTCTCACCGTTTTCACCTAAATTTAGGTCTTCCCCTACCCTTAACTCTACCCTCAATACTTATCAAATCACCCATTCTAACGGGAACACTACTAGGTCTACGTGTGACATGTCCAAACTACTTGAGACGATTCTCGCTTAACTTATCTTGGATAGGAGCTACTTTTAGCATATCTCGTATATGCTCGTTTCTAATTCTCCTTTCTGGTTTTATCACACATTCATCTTAGCATCCTCATCTCCGCTACACTTATTTTTTGGACATATTTCTTTGTTGCCCAACACTCTGCTTCATACATCACTGATGGTCTGACAGTCGTCCTATAAAATTTTTCCTTCAAATTCAAATGTATACGTTTGTCACACAAAACACCACTGGCACTTCTTTACTTAGGCCACCCTACTTGGATCCTATTTATAACATCTTCACCAATCTCTCCATCATTTTGTATAATCGAGCCTACATATCGGAAACTGCCTCTTAGGTTTCTCTTGACCATCGAGATTCACTACTTCCTCAGTTGTGTTCTGAATATCACTAAAATTACACTTTATATACTCAGTTTTAGTTCTGCTTATTCTAAAGCCTCTAGCTTCCAAAGTTTCTCTCAACAATTCTAATTCAACATTGACTCATGCTCTAGTCTCGTCCACTAAGACAATGTCATCGGCAAAAAGCATACACCAAGGCACCTCATCTTGTATTCCTCGCATCAATTCATCCAAAACCAAAGCAAAGTGATAGGGGATTAAAGCCGAACCTTGGTATAAACCCACTATGATAGGAAAATCACTGGTCTCTCCTGTGATTATTCTAATTGTGGTCTTTACCCCTTCATACATATCCTTAATTACCTCAATATACTGAATAGTTACTCTTTTATTATTTAACACCCACCATACTATGTCTCTAGGAATTTTACCAAATGCTTTTTCTAGATCTATAAACACCATATGACATATGTAGATCTTTTTTATTCTCCCTATATTTTCTCACAAGTCTCCTCAATACATAAATTGCTTTCATTGTTGACCTCTCAAACATAAATCCAAACTGATTCTCAAAAACTATAGTTTCTAGTCTATGTTCGATCACTCTCCCAAATTTTTATTGCAGGGCTCATTAATTTAATCTCTCGATAGTTAGAGCAACTTTGTATATCTCCTTTATTTTTATATATAGGCACTAAAATACTCTTTCTCCATTCATCGAACATCGTCTTAGTCCTCATAATCTCATTAAATAATTTAAAACCGGCCCAAGTACTAATTTAAAAAAACAAAAGGCCAAACATATAAATTTGGGCGCCCCTAAAAAACACGTATATATAAATACAAGGGAAAAAATTTGGAGGCCCCTAAAAATGCGCAAAATTTGGGGAGCAAGGCAGCTGCCTTGCCCGGCCCTGCCTCTCATCAGATCTAATCAACAGTGTGGATCAAAGCTTTCTCCTTATATCAAGAACTCTTCATCTAGTGGCTCCCACACAAAAAAAAGCAGCATCACAAAAAGATCAAATTGAACAAGAGATGGTGGATAGCTTTACGCTGGAAAAATATATGTTAAATCCTTGTTTCTAACACAAGATTCCTTCCACAGGACTGATTTTTCCAGTATGAGTTAATTTCTATAGCCGACAGACAGAATGTTAATTTCTATAGCCGACAGACAAAAAGAACATGAACGACGATTCATTAATATTTCTAAGACTCTAAACACAAGATTCAATCCCGATTCTGCATTGCTGTAGGCATACTGTTTGAAAGTACAATAACACTGTTCTTAAAACTAAAAAGCCTGCTTATCTCATCGACTCAAGCTTTCTAGCACACGTTCGCCCTGCTTAAGATTTACCATCAATAATATCTTTTGTGACTGCTTTTTAACAATTTGCATTACTACCTTCTGTAGTTAATTTTCTGAATTGTTTTGTGAGTTGTCGACTCTCAATTTATCTTTTATTTCGGAATTCTCCGATTTTTTTATGAATGTTGAACTTTTATGAAATAGGTTAGATTTGTGATGTATACATCAATGTTTACCACAATTGCAGCCTCAATGTGTTTTTCTTTAAAGAAAAATACCTCGACGTTTTTTTCAATATACAGTTTAATAACTTCAGAATATTCCCATATGATTACTATGTGAAACAACTTTGCCTTTACACATAAATTAAAGGACACCCCCCCCCCCCCCCAAAACCTTCTTCTTTTTTAATAACACTCCAGCCTAAAAAAAATTAGAAAAATTGCTTTTAACTCAAAAAAATTAAGATGAATCAAATTGTATTATTTGCTTCTCTCCAAAATTAGTGTTAAGTAAAACACAAGGAGGTATATATATCTTCAAGGGTGGTACAACATTAGGGTATTAATCAGTAAATTAGCCTTTTAAACATAACTTTCAGTTTTTCCCGCAGATGAATCCCTTGAAGCATTAAACTTGCTATTTTAATGTGATTTTTGAAAGTAAAATAGCAAATTTTCACCGTACTTGTTTCGTTTTGAAAGTTTCTTTTTGAATTTTTTTTGAAGTATCACCTGAACTATGCTATCGACAGCTTTGTATGCGGCATCAACAGGGCCTGTCCCAACTGAACATGCAATCTTCTCTTCATTATCTGAGTTAATAAGCTTCACGGTTGCGGTAGTGAGGCCAAGTGTGCTGGATGTAACCTGCACATTATACATAGAAAATATTTCCAAATTAATCTGTGAACATATTTAGCACAAAAAAGCAGACCATAAATTACATTAAATCCAAACCTGCAGATCTGCAAGTGACCAAATGACTTTAGGCTGGAATATTTCATGTGAAATCAGTGCTTCTATGTCATCGTCAGTTACCCGCTGTGAACACATAAAATGTGTCAGGGTTAACATATAGAATGCATAAATTTGGTTCGTTTATATTAGGATATTGTGTGTGTGGTGGTGGGTGGGTGGGTGTGTATGTGGGGGGGTGGGGGGGGGGGGTGTTGTTCTTCTGTCCATTTAAAAGAATAGAACGTGAGGTAAATCTTAATGCAACCTTTTGCCACAAAAAAAACATATGTTGTGACAACGAATGAAATGAATCTATTACGGCTAAATTTGAAAAAACATCCCTCAGCTATATGTGTTTCCAAAAAGAAGCACCCTCAACTTTTTTCTCACTTTGGACCACCAAATTTTGTTAGGAAAAAAACTACCCTGAACTATATTAATGTAACAAAAAACAACCCAGAACTTTTACTTGTGAAACAAAAAGCACCCCAAAACTTTCATTAATGTTTGAAAAACCCACCTGAACTCTGTGCATTTTGAATGGGTGTTTTTTGAGAAAAAAAGCTCAGGTTTATTCAACAACAAAAATAGTTGAGGGGTGTTTGATAAGAAACACATAGTTGAGGGGGTGTTTTTTCAAATTTAGCCTAAGATTAAACCTTATATATGACCTTAACAAATTACAATTTAATATCTATACATATGCTAAGCAATCAAATTGAATAAACCATTCCATGCTCTTGATCTTCATGTCAAAATAATATTTATACGAGAGAAAACTTGTAAAGAGGAACAGTTCTTAAACAATCAAACTAGGAGTGAAACATTGTTGTGAGAACTTCTAATGCAAGGGTAAAACATTCTTGTACATTTTTCTTACGCATGTAGATCAATGGGCACGGAATTGATCATTCAATATGCAAACTTTTGTAGGTAGCATCAATGTTGTAAAAACCGAACCGGCCACCAGACCGAAAAGATGGCAGGTACGGTTTTTAGCTGGTCCAACCGGGTTCAATGACGGTTGGACCGGGTTCAGTGAAAGTAGAGATCAATTTTATTTGACTATCAGTCATATACCTAACTATCAGTTTTATAACAAAATTCAAATACTGTCACAATGGTAGCCGGTATAATATGAATCTTATGAGCACACCGGCTTGGATCATGGCTTCCACATAGCACTGGTACAAAAATTCGATACCTAGAACTGACAAGACACTACACCAGAACCGGCCCGGTCTCTTGCGAGTCTAGTCCGGGTCCTAAAATAGCACTTGTTGGCCATTCGGGTCGGGTCCGGGTCCTTGTCCTCTCAAAATGGACCCGACCCGAACTCAAACTCGAACCCAGACCAAAAGGTTAGGTTGCGTTTGGTTTGTTGTTTTGAAAACAGTTTTCTAAAAACAGTTTTCTGAAAAGAGTTTTCTGAAAACAGTTTTCTAAAAATGAGAGGGTAAAAGCTGTTTGGTAATAATTTTTTATGAAAACAGTTTTTTGAAAATGATTATAATGTATGTATAGATTTGGTTGTATGTATATACTGTATACAGTATATATACTCTGATACATACATGTTCTATACATATACATACATACTGATATATAATAATATAAAAAAATTTATTATAATAAACATATTTAATAATATACATATATATAATAATATATAATATTTATAATAATATATATGTAATAATAATATATTCTAATTATATATTAAACAATTTATTATAATAAACATACTTAATTATATACATCTATATAATAACATATAATAATTATAATAATATGTATGTAATAATAATCAATTATAATTATATATTAAAAAATTTATTACAATAATAATAAATTATATAATAATATATATAATAATATATAATAGTAATACATAATAATAATAATATATATTATAATAATAATAGATTATTATAATAGTATATATAAAATAGTGTGTGTATATATATATATATATATATATATATATATATATATATATATATATATATATATATTAAAAATAAAAATAATATAATAATAATATAATATATAATAATAATAATAATAATAATATATGTAACAATAATATATTATAAATATATATATAACAATATATTATAATAATAGTATATTATATAATAATATATATAATAATATATAATAGTAATATATTATATATTAATATATATAATAATATATAATAGTAACATATAATAATAATAATATATATAATAATAATATAATATAATAATAGTATATATAAAATAGTATAAATAAAATAATAATATATATAATAATAATATATATAATAATAATAATATAATAATAATAATAGTATATATATAATAATAGTATATATAAAATAATAATATATTATAATAATTGTATATCTATATAATAAAACACAAAGAAAGCTATCAAGTGGCTCTCCTTCAATCCCCCAAAATCAAAGGCCCGGTTCTAACCTCACAAAACACATTTTCCCTCCAAAAGTTCCCCCCCAAAACTCAAATTCAAATCCCTCCCAAAACAACTCCTTTATTTATTTAATTATTTCTCTCTCTCTCTCTCTCTCTCTCTCTCTTTATATATATATATATATATATATATATATATATATATATATATATATATATATACCCCAATTTATAATTATTTTTCAACATATACTAATGAAAACATGGACTTTTATTTACAACTAATTATTGTCATACTATTCAAACTTGAGCAATATAATTGATGATTTACTATTTACAAGGCTTTTCATATGCTGTATCGTTCTGAATACGTGCCGTAGGCACGTACCACGGGCAAATCTAGTTATATAATAATATAAAATAATTTATTATAATAAACATATTTAATTATATACATATATATAATAACATATAATAATTATAATAATATACATGAATAATAATATATTATAATAATATATTAAATAATTTATTATAATAATGATAAATTATATAATAATATATATAATAATATATAATAGTAATATATAATATTAATAATATGTATTATAATAATAATAGAATATTATAATAATATATATAAAATAGTATATATGAAATAATATATATATATATATATATATATATATATATTAAAAAATAAAAATAATAATATAATATAATAATAATAATAATAATAATAATAATATATAAATATATTTAGAGAGAGGATGTGAAAAAACAGAAAATAGTTGAAGTGGAGTTTTGTGAAAACTGTTTTCATAAAACAACCAAACCAAACGGGTTTTGGGGTTTTGAAAAACAAAAAAAAGAAAAAAAACAACAAACCAAACAGACTTAGTGTTTAACCAGACCCGACCCGGACTAGTAACAATACACCCTATACCCTAAATCCATTATCCATTCTCCAAATCTAGGGTTAGCTCAGCTGCACGCTGCTCTCCAATCTCTCTCCCTCCAAACCCTGCTCCACCGTCCCCAAACCCCACCTCTGTCATCTCCTCCTCCGCCCCTTCTCCTCAATCCCATAGTCCTACACTCCCACCCCATCCTCCCCCTCTCCTCCCTCTCAAACCCCACCCCCACCGATGTCGTCGCCACTCTCTCCTCCGCTCTCTCCTCCGTTCATCCACTCCAGAACGCAAGTTCTCTTTTCAAACGCAATTCTGAATAAAGGTCAAAAGTTCGATTTTTATCCCCTTTTCTCGAATCTAGGGTTCGAATTTTATCCCCTTTTCAAACGCAATTCCAACTAAGAGATGATTGTGATACTAACTTGTTCGGATTTCTGAAACTCGTTAGAAGATGTGTTGCATAGATGATCCCAGGTCTGAATTCTAAGCATGGGGTTTGTCTTATTCTGGTATGAGTCATTTAATCTGTCAATAATTGGTAAGAAATCCTATGGCTTTACAATTTGTGTTATATATCCAAATGAAGGAAATGAAGGATGTTACAGTGCTAATATATGTGATCTTTTTCGGGTTGAACCATTCGTGTCGTAGAGAACAACACTTACTGATTAGGAGGATCTCCGCTTTGAGCAGTTGACTGTAAGAATTTGTTGGATCCTGTATACCTTCATTGTGTAATTCATATATTCTCTAACTCTCATAAGTTGGTACATGATGACATGATGTATCATTTCATTTATGTTGTTACCGGTCCTGCTGTGACAACAACATCAACTCTCTATGTGGTAAAAATTAAAAAATATAATGATTTTGTTTTTATGGTGATTCCAATTACTGACAGAGAATGATGAACATGACAAGATTTAAATGAAATGTAAGAGCGGGGATTTAAAACTCTGTAATTTTGGGCATCTATATTTTTTGGGTTGCACCTAATCTTATCATCTGTGCTGTTAGTGATTTATAAACCTCATGTATGAAGCAATTGTTTAAATACTAATTGCTTGTTTGAATGATGAAGGTCGAGTAGTAGTATTGGAAGTTCAGGCTAATTTCATATATTAATTGCTTTTGATTCACAAATGGGTATTATATGGAACGCAATTGGCTGACTGGCGTTGATGTGGGTGGAATTATTTGCCTCAGGACTGATCGGGGAGAAGGATAGGGAGTGTTGGCTGTCCTGCTGAGATAATGGATTGTCAGGGTGATACTTCTCTCTATTATCTAGAGAGAGTTCTTGTATCTGTGACCATTTGAAGTGAGCTTCTTGCGCAACTATGTACACTTGTTTATACATAATAATCAAAACAATGATAGAAAGAAGAAAAAAAGAAACGGTCGATCACGCATTTAAGACCCCGACCTCGAGCACCTTGGAATTTTTAGTCCCATATCGGTGGGGAGTCAAGACTATCCAGCTTCCCAACTTACAAATTGGTGTGTTATGCTATTAAGACCTGGACCCGGACCTGTAGTAATTTTTTGCGAGGACCCGGACCCGGTTCTCATTGATCCGGGTCCGGGTCTGGTTCCAGTATATGGACCCATAAAGGACCGGGTCCGGAGCCGGATAATGAAGGGCCCGACCTAACCCGATACCAATGCTACTTCCACACATAAATATTTTTAAAATCTAGATAACATTTCTGAACTGGCATGTTCAAATTGAACCCAGTTCATACGGTTCAACAAAAAACCAACCAATTCACTCCGGTTTATCCGATTTACAACGCAAGGCCGGCTCTAGGTAAACCTGGATCGGTACATTACCCAGTTGCAGTCGAACCTAGTCCGACCGGTCGGTCTGATCCGGTTTTAACAACATTGGGTAGTGTAGTTAAGCTACTTATGTCCCGGAAGTAAAGAAGCCTCCCTATAAAGTGGGGTTATGTACCCGTGGAATTCAATAAGTATCACCTCCATAAAATCATGCGTCACTTTCAAAATTTTGGATAGGTAGTTTAAACTTTAAACTAAAATTACACCAAACTAAATAAGATAAAGATATATATATATATATATATATATATATGGGGAAAAGCGGTATGAGCAACTTGCTCATTTAGTAAATAAGCAATTGATGATGTGGCATACATGTCATTGGAAAATCATTAAAAGGGTTAGATGTGTAGATCAATGTGAACGGTTCGGATCATCAATACGAAGGTGGGAAGGCTGAGTGCACACGAATGCACACGGAAGCCTAGTGTACAACGGAAGGGGACTCTATATATATATATATATATATATATATATATATATGTATTGATATGGCTAAAAATGAGATTAAATCGGGACCGTTCAAATCGGACACGAATCTTAAAGCTCAGGGGTTAAACGGTAATTTCACATACAAACGGGTCTGAAATGGGAACTGGGTCTTTCTTCAAAGCCCAATAACCCATGAACGGATCTGTCTTACTGGGTACGAGTTCCAACCCGTTACGAACCAGTTCAGAAGGATAAAGAAGAATTCAGATTCATAATTATCCCTAACAAGTGATCTTAACCGCTTCTATCCATTCGCACCGGGAAGTAGAGATATGTTCTTATCTTGAAACGGATTCCTAAGGCGACTATAAATACCCCTCTCCCCCCACAGTTACCAGGTAATCAATACTTTTCCAATTAAAGCTCTTTTATAATCATTCAGATTACTGACAAGAGCGTCAGAGGGTGCGTCGGAGGGATCCATCCCGGTGTTTCGCACTTTTTGCAGGTCAACGGCAGCAGCAAGAATTTAGTCAACATATTGGTGAAGGTCAACAGGTCAACAGGTTTGCCTTGTCGTTTTCTCAAGAATCCACAAATTCTATCTGTTTGATCCCACACCAAAATCAGCAGCAACAGATAGGCACCGTCTGTGGGAAACGAAGAAGCAACCCGACCTAACTTCATCAGCGAGACTAGTTTCAAGCCATGCATCCAAAACAGAAGGGGAAGGCAGCGGTCTCCAGCCGAAGAACCACTTCTCTTCCTCCTCTCCCTCCTCCAGCTCAAGCTGCTCCTCCTCAACAGGCCCCTCCAGGGTCTCGAAGGACTGCCCAGGGGAGCTCTCGTCAGAGTCGTCCGAAGCAACATCCTCCTCATGACCATGTCGCGGGTCCCACAATCCTTCAGTTGAATCTATGGCTTCTCGAAGCCCTCCTGAGCGGGATCTTCGTCAAGTGATTGCCGACCGCCAAAAGGGGGGTCGACCTCCGAACTCGCCTGAATGGATGGCGAGCCCTTGCGGGAGTCCATCAACCTGAGCACCCAGGGGCCTCAAGAGTCCGGACCCCCCGCCGACCGAGGACCAGAAGATCCCCTCCCCCCGAGGCGGCGAAGAGAGTCCCCTCAGCGTCATCGGCGGAGAACTCATTCTCCAGTAAGTCGAGCCACACATAGGGACCGCCAAGCTGGAGAGGCACCAGTCACAGGGGCGGAGCTTCAAGACTTCCAAGCGATTGTTTTACGGGCCCTCAATATCGCCCCAAACAACGACCAGAGGCCACCTACTCATGAGCCAGCTAGGAGCCACCGCCTTCACACTCCCAGTCCTCGTCCATCTCCAAGCTACCATTGCCGCAGCCCCAATCCAACCTCGTACGAAGATGAGTCCTGGGGCTCGGCGAGATATGATCAAAGAGAAGACTCAGTCTACCGCTGTCTCCACGAGATGGAGAGGCGCATTGGCCGAATTGACAGGGAAGAAGAGCAACGTGCGATAAACCTCCGCCCGAGCAGACCTCCATTCTCCCGCACCATCATGGAGGCCCCCATCCCAGAAAACTTCAAGCCGCCTCACTTCGAGTTGTATACCGGGGAGTCGGACCCCGCGGATCACATAGTGAGTTTCAAAACTCTCATGATGATCCACCATGCTTCAGACGCCCTCATCTGCAAGATCTTCCCTGCCACGTTGAAGGGGCCTGCGCCAGAATGGTACTCTCGACTCGCCCCAGCCTCCATCTTCTCATTCGATCAGTTTGAAGGGCTCTTTCTTACTCATTTCGTGAGTAGCCGCCGGGCCGAGAAAACAAGTGTATCTCTGGTGACCCTCAACCAAGAAAAGGGTGAATGCCTAAGGGATTACATTCGACGCTTCACCTCCGAAGCCCGGTCCATTCCCTACCTCAACCAATCAGTAGCCTCTGCCGCATTCGAGCGCAACGTCACTAACGCTCGCCTCAGGGCGTCCCTGGCCAAGAAGCCTCCTCGGGACTTCTCAGAACTCCTACTTATGGTGGAGAAGTACATACGAGTGGAAGAGGCTCCCAACCCCCCTACTCTTGAAGAACCATCTTCCGCGAACAAACAGAAGAATACAAGCGAAGAAGAGTCTCAAAAATCCCAGAAGGACGGCAATGGCCAACGCCGCCTGACTCCTCGGTTTGAGAAGTTCACCTCCTCATTGCTAATATATCAGAAGTCCTTATGGAGGTGGACAAGGAAGGGCTATTCCGCGCTCCTCCTGGAATGAATACACCTGGCAAGAAGAGGAACAAGGATAAGTGGTGACGCTTTCACAGGGACCACGACCACGATACGGATGATTGTCGGGTTCTCAAGGAGGAGATAGAAGAACTCATACAGCGGGGACACCTGACCAAGTTCGTCCAAAAAGATGGGGCCGAGCTTCCCCCCTGAGGAGCCTACAAACGAACTGAAAGGCCCGCCGAGCTTCAAGACTCAGAACCTGAGGCCGTCTTCCACCTCATCCAAGGAGGTCCAATGGAGGGAGAACCCAGCTCCTTCCAAGAGGTTTTCACCTTATCGTAGAAGTATGATCTTGATTTTCAATAAGGCCGATGCTTATAACCCGACCAATAGCATGTAATAATGGCTCGCCCTATTGAAGCGGCCACTTAGTTTATCTCAATAAAATTTTACATTTTTTCATTGAAAATTATTGCTCTTGCTTCATCTCTATCTCTTCGAGTCACATCTACGACTCGTTAAATTGTGAGTTCAGAGTCCAGCTTCTCCTACATGGCTTCTCCCACAACTTACTAAGCTTTAACAACGAGTTCGGAGTCCAACACTTAGCTCGATTCTGCTTCAAATTACTCGCTCATAAGTAGGTAAGAAGTGGTTCGCCATTCGGAATTGCTCCTACACCTCGTTAACCCCCTCTAACAACGAGTTCGGAGTCCAACACTTAGCTCGATTCCGCTTCAAATTACTCGCTCATAAGCGGGTAAGAAGTGGTTCGCCATTCGGAACTGCTCCCACAACCGTTGAATCTCACTTAAACAACAAGTTCGGAGCTCACAACTCTCTCCTAGAGTTGCTCCTCACACTCGCCTTCCAAATGGCTCTTTCCTAGAGTTAAGCTCTTCGCTCCGCTCACCTCCAAGGTGGACCTTTTCTCAACGAGTTCGGAGCTCACAACTCTCTCCTAGAGTTGCTCCTCACACTCACCTTCCAAATGGCTCTTTCCTAGAGTTAAGCTCTTCGCTCCGCTCGCCTCCAAAGCGGACCTCTTCTCAACGAGTTCGGAGCACGACTCTCCCCTAGAGTTCCTCCTCACACTCGCCTCCCAAATGACTCTCTCCTTGAGTCATGCTCTTCGCTCCGCTCACCTCCAAGGCGGACCTCTTCTCAACGAGTTCGGAGCTCACAACTCTCTCCTAGAGTTGCTCCTCAAACTTGTCTCCCAAATGGCTCTCTCCTAGAGCCAAGCTCTTCGCTCTGCTCACCTCCAAAGCAGACCTCTTCTAAGCGAGTTCGGAGCTCAAAACTCTCCCCTAGAGTTGCTCCTCAAACTCATCTCACGAATTGCTCTCTCCTAGAGCCTTGTGATGTTCTTCACTCCGTTTGCCTCACGAGTGCCCTTCCTCTCAATGGGCTCCGAGCTAGAACTCTCCCCAAGAGTTGCTCTTTGCACTCACCTCCAAGAATGGATCTTCCCATGGCTCTTACGAGGATCTTCCTAGCCCATCTTCTTCGCTCCTAGGAGTGAAGCACCTCTTCGAAGATTTTGAAGACCAAAACACTCATCAACTTCATGAAGACAAGAATGTTGCGGGGCTATTTTGACCATGAAGAAGCGTGATTCTTCAACCCATTTCTAAAGAGAACTTGTAGACCTCCGAGTTAGCTTCGAAACGAGGGGTCGCACGCCCCGATCGGACCTCCGTAACACCGGAAAAGTGGATCGCAACACAGCTACGCCGAGCTACCGAGCTACAACGCCGAGCTACCGGGGCACCGACCTCCGTATTGGGGAAAAAACACCCCCGAGCTCCTTGGACCGTCAGATCGTCCAGATATCCGCACCATGGCTGATGGATGACTTAGATTTTGCCACGTCTCCACAAAACGACAAGATCACGTTTTCTCGTGATCTTGGCCTCTTACCTTGTGATTCGCGCCATGATCGTGATCAACCGTCCGGATGGAGCCACGTAGCTCGGATCTGAAATCCGAGCTACCAAACTACAAAATGGCCAAAAATGTACCTCAAAATCCATGCTCGGATTCGCCGAACAAGCAAGCAGCCAAAAAAAAGGAGAGAAGGACTAACGGGTCGGGTCCAAAACCCGTTTGGACCCAATAACCCGAACGCCTCTCCTCCCCTTCCTCTTCTTCAACCGATTTGGCGCCAAAACCAACAAAAAAGAAAACCCACGCAGGCTCCGCTCCATCCTCCCTCACTCCGTCTTCGAACTCTCGACCTCACCGCCAGTCCACCGAGCTCACCTACTTCGTCAGGCCATCGCCATTCTTGGCCTCCGTACACCGAGGAACCCACGTCGACCTCCCTCGCCATTGTGGAGCTCTCCACGAGCTCCGACTCTTCGACGAAGCTCGAGCAACCAACGAGCTCCATCAAGCTCCTCACCCCCTCCTCCGTCGTTGAAAGCACCTTCGATGAGCTCCGAGGTCGAGCTCCCACGTTAGCCGAAGCACTTCGACCTCACTCCACGGCGTCGAGCCTCCACAGACGAAGCTCGAGCTCCCCTCGACGACCTCACTCCACTCCATCGAGCTCTCTCCACCCACGAGCTCACCTCCGCTGCGGGCTCAAACGAAGAGCTCCGTCACAACTCCACCCCACCCCCCCCCCGGTCGAATTCTTCCCCAGCTCCGTTTTCATTTTAGAGCTCCAATGGCGAACCACAGTCGAGCTCCAATGGCGAACGCCCCGTTTGCCGTTCATCCTCGTTCATCGAGCTCTGTCAAGATCCTTATCGACTCCGAAGCACGCCCCGACTCACTTGCGAAAGTCCGAGCTTCGACTCCGACGCGCCGAGCTCCTCGTCACCTTCACCGAAGAGCTCCACTAAAGCTCACCTCCACTCTCGCTGACCTTCAGCGTCAAGCTTTGGAGCCGAGCTCCGTTTTCATCACCATCAGCGAGCTCCCCATCACCATCTGCTCGCCCCCAAAGAATCCCTTCGCCGAGCTCGTCTCAAGCTCGCCTCCACGTCGCGAGCTTCACGACGAGACAGAAGAAAAAGAAACAGAGCAGATGAGAAAGAAATAGAGCGGGAAGGAAAGAAAGAAAGAAAGAAAGGAGAAAAAAAAAGGTTGTGCCACGTGGCGGTCAACGCCTCCGTTGACCGTGCCACGTGGCGTCTTCTGAGAGGTCGGCGTCGGTTGCCGAGCTACCGACCCACCGAGCTCGAAATTGGAGAAAAAACGCTGCCGACCTACACAAGCTGTCCGATCATCTCAAAATTCACGCCACGACACGATCGACGCTCAGAAACGCGCCACATGTCCAGAAAAAGATCTGCTTTGCGATGCGCGCCATCTGAACATGATCGACACTCAGAAATGCGCGACATGTCCAGGTAATATTTAATTAATTTATTTATTTAATTAATTGAATTTATAATTTAAAAAAATCCGAAAAAATATTTTAAAATTGAAAAAATTAATTAAAAAATTCTAAAAATAATTATTAATTCAAAAAATTATTTTTAAATTCTGGAAATAATAATTATTAAATTAGAATAATTAATTAATATTTTCGATAAATAATTATTTAATTCGAAAAATGAATTTAAAAAAATCAGAAAAAATCTGGAAAAATCACAAAAAAATCCAGAAAATTCCGAGGATATTTTTGGGCATTTTACAAACCCAGAATAACACTGTTACACCTCGAGCAAGATCAGTACTCCCTTAAGAATACCGATAAAATCTCGTGCGCCATTAGAACAACAAAACTACTCCTTAAAGACTGTAGAACTCGGTCTCCAGAAGTGGGGGGCTCGTGATATGGCTAAAAATGGGATTAAATCGGGACCGTTCAAATCGGACACGAATCTTAAAGCTCAGGGTAAAACGGTAATTTCACATACAAACGGGCCTAAAATGGGAATTGGGTCTTTCTTCAAAGCTCAATAACCCACGAACGGATCTGTCTTACTGGGTACGGGATCCAACCCGTTACGAACCAGTTCAGAAGGATAAAGAAGAATTCAGAATAATTATCCCTAAGAAGTGATCTTAACCGCTTCTATCCATTCACACCGGAAAGTAGAGATATGTTCTTATCTTGAAATGGATCCCTAAGGCGACTATAAATACCCCTCTCCCCCCACTGTTACCAGGTAATCAATACTTTTTCAATTAAAGCTCTTTTATAATTATTCAGATTACTGACAAGAGCGTCGGAGGGTGCGTCGCTGGGATCCATCCCGGTCTTTTGCACTTTTTGCAGGTCAACCGCAGCGGCAAGAATCCAGTCAACATATTGGTGAAGGTCAACAGGTCAACAGGTTTGCCTTGTTCGTTTTCTCAAGAATCCACAAATTCTATCTGTTTGCTCCCACACCAAAATCAGCAGCAACATATATATATATATATATATATATATATATATATATATATATATATATATATATATATATATATTATATATATATATATAAATGAATATAAAATCAAAAATCAAAATCAATGAATTCAAACTTTTGACTAACAGTGAATTACATTTATATAGTTTTCAAGTTTATTTATTTAGCTAAGAAATTAGGTTATGCAATTTCAAACTAAAATGCAGTGAGATACAAAAGAATTAAGATAAAGATACATAATTTTTCAAAATAAACATCATATCAGTTATCAAAATAAAAT
This sequence comes from Hemerocallis citrina, assembly GCA_017893485.1. Taxonomy (NCBI): domain Eukaryota; kingdom Viridiplantae; phylum Streptophyta; class Magnoliopsida; order Asparagales; family Asphodelaceae; genus Hemerocallis; species Hemerocallis citrina. Next base: position 81,678,116 of record CM030362.1, read on the forward strand.
GGTAATGATGTAGATCTTATTAAATTAGTGAGAAAATGAGATAATATATTTTTATTATTGTTGTCAAAGTTATGAGATTAGCAAGCGCATTTTAAAATGAAAATAACTAAACAAATATATAAGAATTATATGTTATGAACTCAAAATTTCAGGCAAACATTATCAAATTATCCTTAAGTTATTAGAATCGAAAAATAATAATTTAACATTACCAAATAATCCTTTCAGTTCTTAGAATCAGGTAAAAAGATTACATATATTAATATAAAATATAACATGTACAATATGAATAAATTTAATAAATAATATGTAAATTCATTAAGAGGGTGTTTGATTTCTTGAGTGTAAGAAAGAATGTAAAATTAATGTCACGATTGCTTCCAATCATTATCCTCCAAACTTTTTAATCCAAATACCATTTCCCATCAATTTTAACAAACAGAAATTGGAGGGAAAGGGCATTAGAATCAAAAGTTTGGAGGGAATCATTGAAGACATTAATAACATTTAATTTCATATTATTTCTTACAATTGCACTTGCAAGCAACCGAACACATTGTAAGTGATACCTAATCTTTATTCTTTATTCTTAACTGTATGCGTTTAGCCAAGTGTAGCATGGGATAATGGCAACTCACTTTTTTCAAGTATTTATATACTTCCGTTCTTAAAAATTTATGATTTAAACATCTCAACCAAATTTCACCTTTTTACTACCTCGTCTTTTAAATTTAATTTAGCAGTTTTTTGACACATTGTGGCATAGTGGCAAAGTTAAATGGGGATGAAGATTGTGGCCCTCAGCTAGATATAAGATGCTAGTTAAAGGGGATGAAAATTTCACCTTTTTACTACCTCGTCTTTTAAATTTAGTTTAGCAGTTTTTTGACACATTGTGGCATACTGGCAAAGTTAAATTGGGATGAAGATTGTGGCCCTCTGCTAGATATAAGATGCAATGCATACATATTCAGCTACTAATTGATAGTGATTGGATAAACACTAATCAATCCTCACAACCATTCATACTTGTATCTTCATATATCGATACTGCTACTACTATATAATATATAATGCAACAAGGGGTATGTTTCATTAGCTGCCGCCTCCCTGGTTTATCACTCTTATATTAATTTATTAATAACCTAGATTTGTTTGCCCCGGACTGATGTTCAGAGTATATACTTGGAGTTAGGAGAAAGAAAAAATTGTTTGATGGTATAATAGTAACATCCAGTGAAACATATGATAAGATTGTGAAATCAAACACATCATTCAAATAAAAAGAACAACACCCCTCGAAATAAATTTATTACGCCATTAATAGTACATTATTCTTTCAAAACACGTTAGATACCTCCATGCTGTTCAAAAATCATAAAAGCTCACTTGCGAAGACAACACACATAATGAACAAAAGGGATACATGTTTGCAGTTTCAACTAACATAAACGGATTAAACTAGACTATCTATATAATAAAACACAAAGAAAGCTATCAAGTGGCTCTCCTTCAATCCCAAAAAAAATCAAAGGCCTAGATCTAACCACACAAAACATATTTTCCCCCCAAAAGTTTCCCCCCAACACTCAAATTCAAATCTCCCACCCAAAACGACTCCTATATTTCTTTAATGTTTTTTCTCTCTCTCCCCCCTCTCTCTTCTATTCAAAAAATTAAGAAAATACAAAATTTTTAAAAAAAAATTGAAAATAAAAAAAATTTAAAAACTAAAAAATTTAAAAATTTAAAAACTTTAAAAATAATTCAAAAAAAATGAAAAAGTCAAATAATATGTTTTTTGCTCTATGTTTGCTACTTCAATTAATTTGCTGGACCTCCAAAACTATTTTATATGATCAAACAAGGTGCACCGTTCCGAAGACGTGCCGTAGGCACGTGTCAACGGGCAAACCTAGTAAATATAAAATATATAAGCACTTAGGCAAGTCAAGTCCACAGAGACATAAAATTTCCTCTGGGCAGCGCAGAATTTTGAAGTTCCTTTCGTGGTAGAATTTGGTAGCCCAGGTGTTTTCTCAGTGGACATGTAAACATCACCAATCACATTACATCAAAGTCATTACAATACTTGAATTTCACAAAACAAGAACCCCTATGATGCAAAACATAATATTCTGCTTATTAAAAACGATAATAATATTAAAACCTATTGTAATATATCTCTACCAAATCGTATTATCGGCTCACAAAACCACCTTCAGTTCAGGGGGTTTCGCAACAAACCACCTTTTTTTATTTTCCACATCAACCCACCACCCTCAATTATAGAACTATAGGCACATATGTTAGGGATTATGTGCCGGATCTTGTTGAGTGTTCGACACGATCAGTACAAACCACCAAGAAAATAGAAATCACACCAAACACACAAAGCACACAATATTTGTTCCGGTTCGGGTAAGTTCCGGGGGAGAAAAACCGAAATATTATTCAAATAGAGAAGATACAAAAGTTACAACTCTCACCACAACCCTCTCTCAAGCCTCACTGAAAATACTTGTTGTTTACAATAGAGAATTCACTCACCTCTAGATGAAGCAGTCTCTTTTTCTATTCGGCACTCAATAGAATCTTTTTTTCTTTTGGATGTTATATTGATTATATAGAGATCTAGAGAAACTCTAGTTGACTATACTTGATACAATAACTATCTGATGTATACTAAAGAGATAACCATACAATGAGAGCCGTAAACCTGGACAACAAGTCGGGCTTCAATCATTTCCACAAGACCCGAGCCCGATACTGCTTTCAGCTGCGTGATGGTTGACTGCTCAAAGTGGCAGTCAACCATATTTGACTCCTGCCAAACCCGAGAGCTTGGCAATCAACTGTCCAAGCGGATAGTCAACTATCTTGCTTTTGGTTGGTTGTTGTTGCTTGCTTCCAAACTTGTTTCCAATCGCCTTGATTCCTCTCGTTGCTTCCATGTCTTCTCTTCACACAGAATTAGTATGCAAGACATATAAACCCAACAATCTCCACCTTGGATTGCATACTCATGAATCCACACCTGTGTGATTTAAACTCCTCTAAACCATTTTCATCTCCTCTTGTAAACAACTCAGTTCAATGGCTTCTTCTGCTAGTTGAATCTACCTCCACCTGTTTTTCTCCAATTGTATGCTCCTTCAAGGGTACACCCTGTTATGTGTGAACACGAAGGTGTCACCCTCCACACAAACTCTACCCAACCAAGGATCTCTCCACCTTCCAACGAAATTCGAACATTGCAGTCTCGCTTCAGTTATTCTAGTGACGGCTTACCAGATGATGCTTTAGAAACAATGAGCTTCCAAACACTCGGCCGAGTTTTTCTGCTCCCACAAAACTAGTAAAGGTTGTGCTGACCCTACCCAATCCCCCTCTTACCCTTGATCACCTTACGAGGACTCTCCCAAACTGTCAAAACTCCACCTTGAGCTATATACTTGCAACCTCCAGTCCCCAATGATATCAGATTTTGTTTCATCAAAGAAATATGCATGACCTCTTCTAGTGTGAACCCTTTACCATCTAGCGTCTCCAACACAATTGTTCCCTCACCCACTACTTCACAAATCTCACCAATCGTCATTCTCACACTACGACATGTTGTAAACTTATAAGTAGAAAACATCTCCCTTTCGAAGCAAATATGAGAACTCTCAGAATCAAGAAACTAGCCCGAATTCACATCTAAAGAACTTGAAACAAGAAGACAATTGAAGTAATCACCAAATTCAGTGGCGCTAGCGCTCGCTGACAACATGTACACCCTTATGATTCAACCACTTGCGACAATCTCTCTAGTAATGTCAAATTCCTCTGCAATTGTGGCAACAGATCTTACCTTTGTTTGTTATATCCCGTTCAATTGAAATCTCACCATCCACTGCCAAATAACTTGTAGAAATCGACATCGCTTTATGAGTCTCATTCCTAAGTTCGTCTTCCTTCAAACCCTTGATCACCCCAACTACTATGTCTCAATGGCAAATTTTTCATGAAGCATCATAGTTATCAAGTGATCATATGAAACTGGCAGTGAATATATCTTCGCTTGGATCATCCGCTTTAATCATCTTCAGTTTAGATATTACTTTATTGAACTCCATAATATTATCTTGAAGATGGGTACCTTCCTTCATTGAGACGAAATAGTTCTCTTCCATTACATTTGATCTGACAACGACGATCTAGAGTAGTCAGTTTTGAGTCTCACTCACAAACTCGCTGCATTTGTCTCATCAAGGACATCACACTTTACTTCGTCCGCCAATTACAGCCGGATTAAACTCAATGCCTTTAAACAAATCTCATCTCACTTCTCCTGCTTCATGTCGGTTGGCTTCCCTTTATCTCTATCTAGGCAATATGCAAGCAATTTTGAACCAATGTGTCATATCTGTCCACCTTCAAGAGATTAAAGTTGATCTTACCGTCAAACTACTTGATTTTCGTGCTCTGATCATCAATTTTCTACAAGGAACTCGAACAAACTCACGAACCTACAGAAGATTTCTGACTTGATGCTCTGATACCAACTGTTAGAGATTATGCGCCGGATCATGTTGAGTCTTCGACACGATTAGTACAAACCACCAAACAAATAGAGATTACACAAAGCACACAATATTTATCACGGTTAAGGCAATCCCTAATCCGGGGAAGAAAAATCGAGATATTATTCAAATAGAGAAGATACAAGAGTTACAACTCTCACCACAACTCCCTCTTAAGCCTTACTAAAAATGATTGTTTACAATGGAGAATTCACTCACCTCTGAGATGAAGTACTCTTTTTTTCTATTCGACACTCAATATAATCATAGCTTTTCTTTTGGTTGATAGATTGATTATATAGAGATCTAGAGAAATTCTAGTTTACTATACTTGATACAATAACTATCTGATGTATACTAAGAGATAACCATACGATAAGAGTCGTACGATCAAACTTGGAAAACAAGTTGGGCGTCAATCAGATCCACAACACCCGAGCCCGATACTGCCTTCAGCCACGCGACGATGGACTGGCAGTCGACCATATTTGACTCCTGCCAAACTCGAGAGCTGGGCAGTCGATTCTCCAAGGGGGCAGTCGATTGTTTGCTTTCGGTCCTTGTTGCTGGTTGTAGCTGCTTGCTTCCAAACTTATTTCCAATCGCCTCGATTCCTCTCGTTGCATCCCCGTCTTCTTTTCACATCGAATTAGTATGCAATACATTTAAACCCAACAACATACATAGCCTCTGCTTATTTTTGCTATCACCGTATCACATGCTGGTTCTTTTTTTTAATCCCTAAACTACCTTTGATTAGTATTAAGTCTTTTTTAATGTTCTTTTCGAGGAACAGATCTTCTTCATTTTTGGTTTACCGATAAGCTAATTGAAAAAAGAAAATAAGGAAGATGAAGAGGTTAAAATGGTGTTAAACAAAGTTTTCATTTTGTTTTATCTATGTTTTTAATAATGTTGTAGAGGGGCCCACGGCACAAGAGAGCAGTTGTGGCAAACTGTATTAGTGCAGGGATAATTTTAGACCTTTCACCCTTAAACTAACATAATTTCGACTCCGTAGGGTGGGTTTTTTCCAAAACATAATTAGAGTGGTGGATTGATGTGGAAACAAAAATGGGTGGTTTATTGACTGAGGTGGTTTTCCAAAATTTAGCCAATATATATTATCTATCACAATTTTCAGAATATTATCAAATTGAATACAGAGACCACTTTTTCATGAAAATTACAGAAAATGAAAGGTTATTTATTTTATGAATGTATCACTTCGTGGTAAGGAATTACTTGGTTTGTGCTTTCTACAACTCTAGCCAATGCATATCATTTATATTTCAAATTACCTTTTTTTTAAAATAGTGCATAAATTTGTAGGAAAAAAATTCAAAACAAGTTCTCAAAGAAAACACGTAAGATGGTATTTTAACTAGGTTAATTAAACATAATATTGCAGATTTGGTCAGAGATCCATGTTGAGCAATTTATTCTGATCATCTAAGCTTATTGTGGAAACCAAACAGTTTAAGATTCAGATGTGATTTTAACCAAATAACCCAGTGAGAAGCTTTCTCATTAATTCAATACTTCAAATTACTATAAAGAGAAGCATATAAATTATGTAGGCAAAATATCAAAAACAGGTTCCCATTGAAAAACACTTGAGACTGAGAATTTGACAAGGGTAACTACACATAATATGGCTGATGAAATAATACATCCATGCTGAGCAATCTATTATTAACTTATGATCATTTAAGCATTTTTTCTGGAAAGCAAACAGTTTAAAATTCCGATGTGTTTAACCTAATCACACTGTGAGAAGCTGTCTCCTAAATCTGGATATCTAATAATTTACCATTCACCATTTTGCTGAATACTGGATTTATTTCAAAGATAACCTAGTACCAAACTTAAAGAATGGCATGGCATATTATGGAACAAAACAAATAAAAGACGGGGGCGTCCTACAAGCTCATAGATCTTTTGATAATCAGATCAAATTACTCTCCTTTATCTCAAACCAAATCAAAATGAAATGATAACTTCATTAACAAATATTTAAAACGGACAAATAAAATTATCCTGTTGCACCTCACCTTCTTTTTTCTGCGATTTCTTTAAAGCGCCTAAAGACATCATCAAGTTCCTTTCCGTCTATATTATAACCTAGCTGAAAAATAGAAAGACTACAAGACTTGAAAACTGCTTGAAGGCACTTGAAAATTGTTTAATAAAGACTATAAGACTTGAAAACATAATATTGTGAAGAATGCATACCTCAACAAGCTTAGATTTCAAAGCGTGACGACCACTGCAAAGACAAGGGGGGGAAATCATTGAAACAGACTTTTCAAGAGAAAATATTACCCCTTCCATTCTCCTAATTGCCTTTCTCCAGATAAATTGATCGAAGAAATAATTCATCAATCAAATAGATGTAACAGTGTAAATTAATCCATTTAATTCTAAGCTCATGCAACAAAAGAGAAACTCTCTAAAATTCTCCGGGACTTGAGAAAACATTAAAAAGGAAGAGATGATAGATTGATTGTAAAACTTGCAAATACACTCAACTCTGAATATTCCACAAGCAATAAGGAATAAAGTGAGATCATTGCTATAAGAAATCAGATATGAATACTTGTATACAAATAAAGGTAACAAGTGAAATAGAAAAATTTCCATACTACACAAAAAGAAAGGTAGTCCAAAATTCCATAGAACTTTAAGAAAACATTACAAAGGAAGAGATGATAGATTGGTTGTTAAACTTGCAAATTACATTCAACTCTGAATATTCCGCAAGCAATAAGGAAGACAGTGAGATTTTTTCTATAAGAAATCAAATACCATACTTGTATACAAATAAAGGCAACAAGTGAATTAGAAGAACTTCCATACTACACAGAATTGAAGGTAGTAAACAGATAATTTAAGTAAATATAAATTTGCAGATAAAGCAAACTATGCCTATGGCCAATCATATCTGAAGCAATTCGTACCTAAGCTTTCCAAGCACAATACCAGATTCATTGGACCTAGTCAACCCAATAACTTCAGGAGACATAATTTCATAAGTTCCTTTAAATTTAAGCATTCCATCCTACAATTATAACGTTCAAAATTTTGCTGTGAGAATAAATACAAATAAAATATATTGCACAAGATAAATATTTAATACAGGTTTCCATGATGCCACCAACCAGCAACAAAATGAATTCAAAATAAACAAGTAACCATTTGAGGGGGGAAAAGACAAAAGTTAGTCCCTCTTATAAAATATTTTATTATGGTGGGCATAGCAAGATTTATGGAGAATGAAACATCAATATATTGAACTGCACATAAAATCCCTTCTATTGAATAATAAAAGGAATATTTGGTATGCCATCCCTATTGCCACTATGACCAGTTCGACATGAATCACAAAGACAATACCTGGTCAATGCCACTTTCGTGAGCAAAAGCATTAACTCCAACAATAGCTTTATGTGGCTGCACGTGCAATCCAGTATACTCAGACACCTGAAATAAAATCATTGTGCATCAAGCCAAACTGCCAAAGGTACCTACATGAACATTTCACATGTTCTCCAACAAAGAATATGAACTTACCATCTTGCTTGCCAGATAAATATGTTTTGTGTTGATCCCAGTGTAGAGACCTCCTACCAGGTCCTTGCGGCATTGTATGGCCATGACAACCTACAAATAACACATTTAATATTCCATGTGAAACTGAAATGTTTTAAGCTAAAATATATTCACAATTGCACTATAAATAAACAGATACTAGCTCACAAACCAAACAAATAAAACATGAGCACTCACTCATGTACCCACACACCTCAACTTGGATCCTCATTTTGAATGATAAAACCAAATAACATATTCAATGATTATCTAGTAAAATCAATTAATGGTGGAATTAGGATGTAGTTGACTCCATATCGAATCATGGCAAATGATAATACTATATGAATGAGTATTAGAATTAAAACAGACATCGTAGAAAAATATTTAAACCGACTTAAGACATATTGCCACCCTCTGGTAGATAGATAGAGTTGTCTTCTAAAACTTTTCGGGAAGAGTTTCATGGAAAGCTCTATTGGTTGAAGATTTTGAGTAGGAATTAAGCAAGAAAAAGACAATATGAGGTGTTCATGCAGAAATAACCTAAGTTTGGCCTACTTGAATCAAATCTGGATTTCTTTTTTTTTTTTTTTTACTCAAATCAAATCTGGAAGTTTGAAACAATCAATTTCTATATTTCTATCCATACATGAAATGCACCACCTAACAAAACACCAATAACTAAGGGGGAAATCCTTACTTCTTCCAATGAAGCATTTCCAGCTCTTTCACCAATACCATTAACAGTGACCTCCACTTGCCTTGCCCCAGCAAGAGCACCCTGTATTCAAATAATCAAGGTAGTCAGCATAAATACAAACCCAGAACCCATTTCCATTAGAGAAACTATCTCCATTAAACTTAGTTGAATTCGTACTTCTATTGTATTGGCTGTTGAAAGGCCAAGATCATTTTGGCAGTGTGTTGAAATAATTGCATTCTCAATACCGGGTGTGTTCTTTTTTATATCAGCAATCAACTTCCCAAACTCAAAAGGTAGAGTATAACCAACTGTGTCAGGAATATTGAGGGTTGTTGCTCCTGCTTTAATAACCTCCGCAAGAATATGATAAAGAAACTCTCTGTCCGACCTGGAGAAAAGGCACGGAACAGTCACAAATTATCAAATAACATGAAGCCAGTACCTCAAGTGACTATTCCTGTTACTATAATTCATCCACAGAGCAAACAGAATTCATCTTGTATGAAAGCAAAATAACTCAAAGGCATGACAAGGAAGTTGAAACTTAAGGATACTAAATTCCGCCATATATTAAAAAAATTATTATTGTGGTATACTCGATTTCTCAGCTTCACTAGCTTATGTTCTATTGTTTGTCTTGTCAGAAGTGCCTATGGTCACAAACTTTACTCGACACAACCTGATGTAGTACGTCACATTTATTTATCTATAGAAATCGGAGGGTTGGTGGAGATTGTGACATGTCAAGTTGTAGAGTAAAGATTCTGCATAGCCAGTGCACACATCATTACCCTAAGTTGACAACAATTGCCTTAAAGTCATATTTTCTCTGACTAAGTCGTATAACTACTTTCCGACTTTCTGGAACAGATTCTTTTTTCTTTTAGCTATTTTGAACAGATATTTTCTCTTAACATATCAAACTAACTTCCTATTGTGTTAAATTTTGCCCAATTGCATCTCTATTTTAGAACCAAAAGCTCAAACTATTCTTGAAAATTTGTAAAAAGAAATCATTTTCAAGCATCCTCACACACTACTGAGTTAAATTTCCTAACCTAGTTAAATTTTGCCCAATCACATTTCTATTCCACTAATTCTGCAGGAAAAAAATTATAAAAAAAATAAATCAAATAGAATGCACCTTCCAGCATCCTCAGGACTGAATTCGACATCCTCACACCCCAAACTCCTCGCATACGCCACCATACTCCTCGCAATGTTGACAACCTCCTCCCTACTCTTCCTCAACTTATGCTCCAAGTGAATATCACTCGTCGCAATAAACGTATGAATCCTCGGCCTCTCCGCATACTTTACCGCCTCCCACGCCTTATCGATATCCGCCTTGAAGCACCTCGCCAACCCACAAATAACCGGCGCGTGACCGCTATCATCCTCCAACTGCCGGTTCCCGACCTCGCGTGCGATGGATCGGACGGCCTCGAGGTCGTCGGGGGAGGATGCAGGGAATCCGGCCTCGATAATGTCGACGCCGAGGAGGGCGAGGTGGCGGGCAACGGCAAGCTTCTCCGAGGAGGTCATGGTGGCGCCGGGGGACTGCTCGCCGTCGCGGAGGGTGGTGTCGAAGATGCGAAGGTAGTTGGGGTCGGGGATGTGGTGAGGGGTGTACGGAGGGCGGGAAACTGAGCATTTGATGGAGGGGAAAGAATGGGGGTGAGGAGTTGAGAAGAAGATAGAGGGTTTTGTTTTGGGATGGGAGATTGATCGGAGAAAGCTAGGGTTAGGGTTTGAGAGGGTGAAGGAGATGGACATGGCGGCGAATTGGGAGTGAGTGAGATAGGGTTTTGGTGGCTGACGTGGATGGCGGCGTACTTTTTTATTTGGGGAAAATTAGGTTATCTTGTCGATACGGTAGGAGGAATGGATGAGTGCATATTGTATAACTAGGTTTTGCCGTTAACGCACGTTTTCGAAACGGTATATCTTGTTTGATCATATAAAATGATTTTGAAGGTCCAGCAAATTAATTGAAGTAATAAACATAGAGCAAAAAATATATTATATAATTTTTTTGAATTATTTTTAAAAGTTTTTTAATTTTTAATTTTTAAATTTTTTATTTTCTTAATTTTTTTGAATATAAGAGGGAGGGTAAGAGAAAGGGAGAAAAAAAAATTAAATAAATATAGGAGTTGTTTTAGGTGGGAGATTTGAATTTGAGTTTTGGGGAAAAATTTTTGGGGAGAAAATATGTTTTGTAAGATTAGATCTGGACCTTTGATTTTTGGGGATTGAAAAAGAGCCACTTGATAGCTTTCTTTGTGTTTTATTATATAGATTTATTATATAGATATGGTGGGGCATATGTCCATTTGTTGATTACCGAATTTAAGGGTATGCGTTCGAATTTTGCTTGTAAAACAATTTATTTTTATATAGATTGGCAATGAGTGTGTGCGCTCACGGCCTTCGTCTTGAGCATTGTTGTCCCCTTCTCTTTGATAAAATTCTTCCACGTTATGAAGGAAAGAGATGTTTTATCTTTGATCCGCCAAATTATTATTTGAATTTTACATTTGGAGAGGGAAAGAAGAAGATTGTGACTTCTAATTGAAAATTCAGTTTTAGTTTTGCAAAGTGAGTCTGGATAGCCTACTCATGACTGATACGGTGCATTATGACCTGGTTACCCACCCTCCAAAACATTGTTAGAAGATCCTCTTTTATTATATTGTATTTCTTTTATGCTTTTGTATGTTTTGTTTTTGTATTTTGTAATTACGTCTAATATCCTGGATTCATTTTATAAACTTCTTATTAATAAAATGGGTGGTTATACTTTATATTTTTTTTTAATAAAAAAGACAAAAGTGAGTATGGATAGTTGCTTCTCGATTAAACAGTTCATGAGATTTTGGGTATTGTAGATAAAGTTTCATCTGGTGAGGTGTTTGTGAGTACTATGTTTCATATATTGCAAATTCTATGTACATAAATTATATGTAAGGAGAAAATGATTACTTTTCTAGGAGTCAATACTTACAAGTATGCGATTTTTTGGTCGTACTAGGCCACTTTTTGAAAATATTTGCGTTTAAGGACAGTTTCCAAACTATTAGCGCTCATAGGCTATCCGTGCCACATCAGCAGCGGCCGCTATTCCCAATAGCAGCCTCTTTATTTTCTTTGCCGTTAAGGAAAATAATTGTCTTTGTTCTAAGTTTTATGGGTTTTTTTTTTATCTGTCACTGATCCTATGGGCGACCTTAGTTTAAATTCGGTCGCTAATGAGAATAGTGACCACTAATGCAGTGCGTACTCCACACTCAGCGAAATTTAGAGGCCCTCTCTCTTCTATGTAATTTTTATTAATAATAACTTAACTGAGGTCGTTATTGGGAATAACGACCTAGTATAAATGTAGTCGCTACTCCCAATAGCGACCACTAATGCAATGTGTTCTCCACACTTAGAGCAATTTAGAGACCTTCTCTCTTCTATATAAATTTTAAAAAGAATATTTTAACTGAGGTCGCTACTGGGAATAACGACCTAGTATAACTGTGGTCGCTATTCCCAATAGCGACCACTAGTGGGACCCAACCGATAATAAGGTCGCTATTCCCAATGTCTCTCTCTCTCTCTCTCTCTCTCTACACTTCACTTCGATTTCTTCTTCCCCCTCTTCTTCGTTCCCCAAAACCCTAATCCCCAATACCTCCCCCAAATCATCAAATACTTTCAAAAACCCTAAAAATTTCAAGAAATCTCTATCACTATGACTCATCCTCCCCCACCTCCAAAATAAATAGTTTGTGAAATCCTAGGTTAATTTGCATAACCTTAGCCCCTCCACATTTAAATCATATATTCTCTCTCGTTGCTCCCGAGGGTTCCCTCCATTACAATTGTTCATCATCTCAGGTATCATCTACTCCACCTTTATGATATGTCAAAACAATATAGTTTATTTTATTATGAGAATAAAAGTTTATCGGGGCTTATATTTGTGTATTTTTGTGTATAAATTGTATGTGGATAGATAAAGAGAGATGGATGGTGGATTTGGTTTTTTTTTCTGGTGAGAAAATGTATGAACTAAAATAGGTAACGTGTTGTGAACGTGTGATTCTGAAGAAAATAACATAGGTTTTCTTAATTGCGAATAGATCGTTGCTTAATAGACATGTAATTATGTTTTGGTCATGATTGTATATTGAACCGCAAATTCGTCTGTTAATGTATATGTATGGACTTTAAAATTCCTATTTGGTTGTATTACGGGGGAGAAAAAGTTCGAGACCCAAAGGTGGGAGCTTGTTATATAGGTGTTGAACCAGAAATACTTTGGGTATATCATAATATCAAAAAGCAAGAACTAGTAGAGAATGTCTACGAATTAACTAAATGGGATAGAGGTGAATGGAGTGTGAAAAGCCTAGCTAGGTATGCAGCTGGAAAAGGTGAAGGACAATATTTCATGGCGGTGCCTATAGTTGATGATGATTCTCTTATTGCTATGATTGCAAGATCACTTAATCCGAACTCTAGTTGGTCTGCAATGGAGTTATATATACAACAAATCAAGATTGTTGTAGGTCATCCACATGTTAGTCGTGTGTCATCCCCCATACCCGAAGTACCGGCCCCTGAGTTGAGTCCCAATCATCCTATTCAGTCGCATGTGGAATTGTCTCCGGCAGATGGTAACATATTCCCAATTCCAACACCATCAAATCCACCACAACATGGACTATCACCTCCTTCCAATTTGATTCGTCATCTTTTTGATAATGAAAACCTAAATCAATCCATCAAAAATGTTGTTGTTAACAATGAATTGTTAGAAGATGAAGAAGTTGAAGAAGATGTGGAATATGTAGAAGACAGTGAAGATGAAGAAAATTTGCATGTACATGATGTAAATGATAACCCTAACGACATTAATGATGTTCACAAGTTGGAACGAAATGTGGAATCGGCGGTCCCATTGACTGAAAGGCGACCTACCACTTTTCCTGAATTTGAATCAGTGGACTGGGTTAACAATACTAGAGTATATCACATCGGTGAAGAGTCATGCTCATCTGACACACACCAATTGTACATTGACAGAAATTTTCAACCAAAGATCAAGTGGTACATGCCGTGAAAATGTTTTCCATCAAAGAACACCGATAGTTCATCATAGTTAAGTCAAACAAAACTATATTTTCTGGAAAATGTAAAATGGCACAAAAGGTACGTAGTGTTGAGGAGGAAGCAGCGATTCCCGACGTTGCAAAGCCGGGTTGTATGTGGAGATTTCGTGCAATTATTCCAACAGGGCAAACAAATTTTATTGTGAAGAAACTGGAAGGACATCATACATGTATCAATCCTACATTGACTCAAGATCACAGAAGAGTAGATTCTACACTAGTATCAAACTTGATTCTGATAGTTGTGAAGGCACAGATAGGAATAACTTTGAAGGCAATTATTGAGATAGTCTTGCTTGAAGCAATTACAAGATATCTTACAACAAGGTTTGGCGAGCAAAACAAAGAGCTATTAAGCGAATGTTCGGTGGGTTTGAGGAAACGTATACGAAGCTGCCTTCACTTTTATCGGCAATACAATAATCAAATACTGGCACTTATGTCAAATGGGATAAGGTTCCGTCCGGTCCTGGTGAGGAGACATTCAAAAGAATTTTTTGGGCATTTGCACCATCTATTGAAAGATTTAAGTCCTGCAGACCTGTTATAAGTATTGATGGTACCCATCTGTATGGAAAATTTAAGGGTTGTTTATTTATAGCAGTTGCACCCGACGCTAGTGATCGTCTATTTACGTTTGCATTTGCAATAGTAGATGGAGAGAGTGTTGAAAGTTGGACTTGGTTCATGAGTTGCATTCGATGCTATGTCACCGACCGCCAAGGGTTATGCGTTATATCTGATCATCACGCTGGGATTTTGTCTTGCATGGAGCCGAGAACGGATCATGTAATGAGCCACATGCTTATCACCGGATTGCATGCGGCATTTTGCTACAAATTTTTATACCAAATTTGGTAAAAAGGAGTTAAGGAACAAGTTGAAGGTGGTAGCATGTCAAAATCAGCTAAAAAAACTAGCCAAAGAAATGACAGTTATTGAGTCAGTAAAATTAGAGGCATCAAATTGGCTCAAGGAGAAACCTATTGAGAAGTGGGCCCTTGCGGCAGATGGCAGACGTCGATATAGGATGATGAGTACAAATATTAGTGAATTTTTAAATTCTGTGTTGAAGGGAGTTCGTAGCTTACCCGTTACCGCTATTGTGGAGGTGATCTTCTATCGTATTAATAGCTACTTTACCGAACGTCGTCAATGGGCACAAAGGCTTATAAGTGATGGTAAAATCTAGACATCATGTGTACAGCTATTTCTCGATAAACGACGTAAGAGAGCTAACTTGCATGAGGCTATAATGTTTCACCATAATCCATACGTATGTCAAGTTCGGACTGGTATTAAAGTTGAAAACAATCAACAAAAAGGTGGAAATTTACATACAGTTGATTTGGGAGCGAGGACATGTACTTGTCTGAAGTTTAAGCTTTACCATATTCCATGTTCTCATGCACTAGCAGCTTGTGCATCTCAGGCAGTGGATTACCATCTTTATGTCGATCCATTCTATTCTACCGAACTGTTATTAGTCACTTGGAGGCCCACATTCACTCCAATTAAAGACCAAGCATATTGGCCCACCCACTTGGGACCATCACTCAAGGTTGATGACATACTTAGAAGATGTAGGAAAGGTCGGCCTAGAACTACATGCATTCGGAATGACATGGATGTTATAGATGGGTCGGACACGAAGATAACTTGTTCGCAGTGTAATCAAATAGGCCATAACAAGCGTCGTTGTCCTTGGTGCTAACTCGTCGCAGGTATTTAAATTTTGCATACGATTTATTCTGTTATTATTTATTCTTAAATTGACTTGGTGCGATGTAATAATTGCAGGACGAGGTGAACCAGGCAACGAGTACACGTGGCCGAGGATGGTGTGCACTCACACGGGGTGCACGGCCTCCTAGAAGCACCAGAAGCACGAGCACCGAAGGTGAAGGGGTGTCCGGACACACAAATTTGTGAATATATTGGTCATTCATGTTGTATTCACTTGTTGTTATTTCGAAAGTTTTTGGTATATAATATTGTATCAATGATGTCATAGTTTTTTTGCTATATAATGCTGTATCAATGATGTCATGGATTTTTGCTATATAATGTTGTATCAATGATGTCATAATTTTTTGCTATATAAGACCATCCATAGTCGTTGATGGTCAAAATATGCATATATGGATAAATAGATATAGCAATTCGCCATTTTGGTGGAGTCGTTGAATGCTATTTTTTAGCTTTGTAATTTAAAATAATAACAGACGGCACTTCAGGCACTTGAAGTGCCGCCGGAGGCGAAAAAATTTAAAAAACATTAAAAAACGGTGGGACGGCATGTGAAGTTCCGTCGGAGAGAAAAAAAATGAAAATGGTGGGACGGCACTTCGAGTGCCGTCCGAGGGAAAAAATTAGTCGACGTGTAAAAAAAATTACAAAACAATTATATAAAATTACAAAAAATATAAAAAAAAATTACAAAAACATTACAAAAAATTACAAACAAATATGAAAATTACAAAAAACCCCTGAGAGGGTGGGACGGCATTTCAAGTGTCGTCCGAGAGTTTTCTTTGGTTTTTTTATTGCGAAATTAAATTTTTTTTGGAGGGACGGCACTTCAAGTGCCGTCCGTCCGACCATTAAAAAAAAAATTTGTGCAACGGCACTTAAAGTGTCGTCCGACCATTAAAAATAATATTTTTTTTGGTGCGACGGCACTCGAAGCTCTGTCTCTTATATATGGATATTTCTTATTTCGTTTCTCATTTACAGCAATCTACTGTACCGAATTATGCATAATATGCATATTTGATCAACGACTGCAGCGCTCTTTTTGGCCAAATATGCATATTATGCATATTTAGCAAACGACTACAGATGCTCTAATGTTGTATTTTGAACATTTTGTGAATATGTTGGAAATGAATGAATTTCAAGTTTAGTGGAGTCTTTATGCAATCATAGTTTATATAATGTTATATAATGTTAAATTTTTTCTACAGAATGTTGTATCAGTTGAAGGTGATATGAGAAATTGTTGTGTATACGTGGTTGTAATCAGGGAAGCTGCTATGTTCAAATTTCATAAATGAATGACTATAACAGAGATCGTTATTGGGATTAACGACCTTCATATATATTACGTCGCTGATACCAATAGCGATTAAACTGATACAGCCTTTTAAGAAAATTCCAGAGAGCAAGCCAAATTGGACTATAACTGAGGTCGCTTTTGGGAATAGCGAGCCTAGTTATAGTCCATTTTTGTGAGGAAATTCCAGTGAGCAAGCTAATTTGGACAATAACTGAGGTCGCTATTGGGATTAGCGACCCTAGTTATAGTCCATTTTGAAACGAAATTCTAGAGAGGAAGCCAATTTGGACTATAACTGAGGTCGTTATTGGGCTTAGCGACCCTAGTTATAGTCCATTTTGACACAAAATTCCATAGAGGAAGCCAATTTGAACTACAACTGAGGTCGCTTTTGGGAATAGCGATCCTAGTTATAGTCCATTTTTGTGAGGAAATTCTAGTGAGCAAGCCAATTTGGACTATAACTGAGGTCGCTATTGAGATTAGCGACCCTAGTTATAGTCCATTTTGATACGAAATTCCAAAGAGGAAGCCAATTTGGACTATAACTAAGGTTGTTATTGGGCTTAGCGACCCTCGTTATAGTCCATTTTGAGACGAAATTTCATAAAGGAAGCCAATTTGGACTATAACTGAGATCGCTATTGGGCTTAGCAACCCTAGTTATAGTCCATTTTGAGACGAAATTCCAGAGAGGAATCCAATTTGGACTATAACTGAGGTCGCTATTGGGCTTAACGACCCTAGTTATAGTCCATTTTGAGACAAAATTCCAGAGAGGGAGCCAGTTTAAACTATAATTGAGTTCGCTTTTGAGAATAACGACCCTAGTTATAGTCCATTTTTTGGAGGAAATTCCAGAGAGGAAGCCAATTTGGACTATAACTAAGGTCGCTATTGGGCTTAGCGACCCTAGTTATAGTCCATTCTGAGACGAAATTCCAGAGAGCAAGCCAATTTGGACAATAACTGAAGTCACTTTTTGGAATAGTGACCCTAGTTATAGTCAATTTTTGTTAAAATTCCAGAGAGTAAGACATATTTGGACTATAAATGAGGTCGCTTTTGGGAATAGCGACCCTAGGTATAGTCATTTTTTGTGAAAATTCCAGAAAGCAAGACATATTTGGACTATAACTGAGGTCGCTTTTGGGAATAGCAACCCCAGTTATAGTCATTTTTTGTGAAAATTCCATAGAGCAAGACATATTTGGACTATAACTGAGGTCGCTTTTGGGAATAATGACCATAGTTATAGTTGATTTTGAGAGGAAATCTTAGAGAGTATCAGTATTAGTATCAGTTCGATCGCTATTATGATCAACAACCTGTGTAAACCTAGGTCACTATGCCAATAACGACCTCTTTATAAAACACATATATGACAAATTTATACACTCCAACTTCCCTGTGTACATTCGCAACATCTTTGTTGACCAAATTATGCCACAAACAAGCATGTATCACATACATTTCATCAGAGAATAAAACAACGACTAATATAAAAAAACAAGCATGATTACAACATATTACAAAATCTACATCAAAATATACATCGAAATAGCATGCAGTGATTATAAAACAACGACTAATATCTACGATGAAAGAACGACTAATATCACGAAATAGTCCCACCAACGACTAAAGAAACAACATAAGAATAAGTACGCCTAAAATGAGACGATATGATGGGGTGTACATGTCGGGCTTCCTTCTTTTTCGAATAGCTTTCCGCCTCGGGGCAACTTGTGCAACTTGTGTAACTTGTGATATGAGCATTTCATCGGGGATTTCTTCAATTTCATTATTAGTAGGTTGCTCCTCTACTTGTTGTTGAAAACGCTCTTCTTGTTGTGCATTTACATCTTCTTTGCCTTCATCTTGTGCATGCTCTTCATCAGGTTGCTCTTCTACTGGCGGCTCAACTCGTTGTCGTTGCCGTGTTGGACGCTTTATGACGTTCTTACGCCTAGATGTTCCGTAAGTCGGGGATGTCCTCAATGCGTCAAATCTAGCCACCTTACCACCTCCTCTATTTGCAAACGGCATGGTGGGAGAATCTCGCATGCGAGATCCTTTGCGGCTTGAGACACATTGCTTCGCAAAACTTGTGTGCATTTCCGGGCGATGACCCATACTTGGTCCATTTGCATATATCACAAACCAATGACATATCATATACATCGCAATGACGAGCAAATGTATTAACATAAATGTTTAAAATAAAATCAAAATTTCAAAATCACAAATGAAATATTATCATACAAATTTTCGAGTGGATGTCGCCCTTAGTTGATAAGTGGGCAGCGTAGAGGAATAGGCAGGATCGGGTTCAACCTCAGCACTCAGAACTGGTAGGAGGACCCCTGCTGGCACGGAAGTACGAGGAGCTACATATAAACGTGTAATCCTCTAGTACCATGACATGTATATAGCGTGCAGTGATCCATTATACGGAGGAATACCGGTAACAATAGTATCGTATCTTCGCTCATTCCACGCGTTACATGAGCTTGGTGATGGGAAGCCCAATTATGATCGGGCACACGTCCAACCCCTTTGACCTTGTGTAAAAGAATGTCATACGTCTGTGAGGCAGGGATGGTTTGCTGAAGACCGAACTAACGAAGCACTCAATCCGGATAGTACATCTTGGCAACACTGAAGTTCACGAGTGGGGCTTTCGTCAACCATAGCTGGCTATGTGCAGGATAAATAGGTGGTAGTCTCTCCAATCGATTTGGTGAGTACGGTGACCATATGACAAACTCCTCTCTCAACATATCTAGCTCGTCCATGTAGTAAGTAACTACCCCATGTGGATTATCTCTCCACGTGTGACTCCCTGTCCAGTACACACCGATAGGAGCCAACATTGCAGCATTCGCTGCATCTATCAATGTAACACCCCGAATTCCAAATAAGGATAAATTCGAGATTCCACAGGATCTTTACTTCACTTCGTACAATTTTACAAGGAATTTAAAAACTTTTCATTAACAATACATCAGAGTTCGATTACAACTTTGTTTTTACACAGCGGAAGAATAAAATTTACAATGAAACATTTACAACATTTTTAAAATAAAAATAGCATCAGCATATTCACTTTATAGCTTCATGAACATCCATTACCTGCATGTAAGACTGTGGGCACGTCAGTCACTTACAATTGACGAAATGTTATACACGGCTATCCTCTCTATGCCGGGAATAGTATAATGATTTCATTACTTTAGCAAAATACAGAAAGATTGAAGGAATTATAAAGTGTTAAATGAGACTACGCTAAACATGTAAGTGTATGTCTTGCCTTAATGCCTAATGCACACAATTCTATACTAGGATGACACTAATACATACTTGTTCGGTATCTATGCATCCCATACTACATAGGTCCGAGGGCAAGCACCTACGTACTCCACAATAAAGGGTTCGATCCCTCGCCATGATAACCACCCGGTAGTAAAACAAAGTCCAGACGTTCCACGAGTACGGATCCCAGCCCCGGGGAACCACAGCAACAAATCCCCCGCCCGACTATTATACAGACTCCTCGTCGTGCTAACCTCCTGCAAGTGCCCCTCTAGCCCCGGTATACGTATATACATGGAGAATGATAAACTATTCGCCCGACTACGCATAGTACCGAATTTAAAATAAAAATTCGTCTCCCACGAGGCAACCACAGTCCACCAACTGGGTCTATAGCCCCGGTGAACCGCCACAACAAGCCCACCGCCCGACTATATAGAGTGCCCTACCTACGTTTACCTAGGTCTTACTATATCTTCACTTATGTGCCTAAATTTTCTTCAGTTCAAGACATGAATAATTTCCACTCATATAATTAGTTTTACCTCCTATCGGACTTAATCAATAAATACGAGATAGCTTCATAGCCATATCTCCAGATCATA
This sequence comes from Hemerocallis citrina, assembly GCA_017893485.1. Taxonomy (NCBI): domain Eukaryota; kingdom Viridiplantae; phylum Streptophyta; class Magnoliopsida; order Asparagales; family Asphodelaceae; genus Hemerocallis; species Hemerocallis citrina. The sequence goes on from CM030362.1 coordinate 81,699,124, forward strand.
TCTCAAATCTTTTCTTTCAATAATGCCGGTACCGAGGTCTTACTAACTCTAAATCATAAACTTTCATGTACAAGAAACATGGGTACACATCATGTCTTAATCTTATTACATTCATGTCTCTAACTTATCCAGAATTTGTTCTATGTCTCATTTAGCATCAACACATGAATCTCTTATCAAAACATAATTTCGTTCATGAATTAACAACAATAATGAATTCATCACTTGCAATTCCATTTGAAATTTAAACTCATGAAAAATACTCCAAATAATTATTCATCAAACTGAGCGCATATGTACTCAACATTCATGCATAATCTCATCAAAAGAAATAAATTCTCACGTCGAAATTCTACTTTTCTTTTAAGAAGAAAAAAAAAATCAATCATGGTACTAAAATAGTTGATTTTGAAGACAATATCTCAATTTATCTTTTATTCCTCAAAATATGCATATAAATCTTCAATCTTATTATTATTATAGATTCTCCATCACATTTTATGAACACTAGACTATTATCCAAATTTTAATTTCATTTGACTCATTAAAATCATTTGAAAATACCCACAAAAAATATATATATATGGCTCACACAGGGTTTTGAACCCGTGAGCATCTAACCAGCCCCCAAGCAATTCAGCCGATAGCCACTGAGTCCAATGGACTCTAATGTCCAAAGTACTCTCTAATTCCCTTTCATTCTATTTTCGGATTTTATTTGTTAGCAACCCAAAAGAAAAGTTTTTGGGGTCTGTATGATTCAAACCCGAGCCAACAGACAAAGGCAGCGCCACCCCGACCACTAGACCAAGGACGCTGGACGTCACAAAGGCCAGTCACACTCTTTTAATTCGCTCTCCGTTAATACTTTGTTCTTCAATAAAAGCTCGTTTTCTTTATTCGTTCTATTCTTTCGTTTAGAAATGAAACCATGAATTGAGTTTGCTTTTTCAACAGTAAGTTATAGGTTTATAAATCATATTTTAGAAAACAACTTTCAAAATTGTTTCAAACACAAATTTGCATATATTCTTTTTAATTAAAGATAGCATATTATATTTTAGAAAGAATAAAAATAAATTAAACATTCATGTTGTTCCTTCTTATAATAATCACAATTTGTATTCATTCTTTCTAGTCAAAGATTATATTTTTATAATAATCTAATGAGTTCCATAACATCAAAAAAAAACTTTATTTACTTATCCAAGAAGCATTTCCAACATTTTCATATAATCTACGGTTCCTTCATGCATATCAATTCACGACAAAAACTATTTGATCATTTCCTTTCTCATTGCTAATTAGCATGATAAGAACCAATTTATTTAACATGGCATAACTCGCTTCTATTCATACTACACACAACTCAAAATACTCATATGTTATCTCTAGCATGCATTGTTTCATGAAACTAAAAAGTAAGAGAACACCATATCACATCAATTTGGACTATAATAATATTATATTCTACGCATTAATAAGTGCAAGGATCACATCAATTTGGACTATAATAATACCATATTCTATGCATTAGAAAGTGCAAAGACCACCTATCTCTAGTGAAGGGTTGAATAAATGCAATAGAAGTACTCCTAGCTCCAAGCAAAACCTCCTCCTCCTAGCAAGAATTCTCCAAGCAAGATTTCCACCACCAAGGATGAGAACACTCTTTCTTTTCTCTCTTTCTTTCCCTTTTTTTTTCCCTTCCTTTTTCTCTTATTTTCTTTTGTGTGTGGGAATGAGAAGAGATTGGGTGGTATTTATAAGACTACATTAGGGTCTATATTGCAAAACTACACACCCTAATAAATCTTCCCATTTAACACAAATTAAACCTCATTTCTATAACCTCCTAATTAAATCTCACAAATCATAACTTCCCCTAATTAACCCTCCCAATTCATAACCCCCTAATCAAATCCCCTCCTTCTGTCCTATGAAATCCGGTCATGCACAAGTGGATCCGGTCCTAGGTGTGTGTGCATGTACACATGCACATACTACTTTAGTTTAGTCCTACAACTTAAAAGGGGCACTAATCCTTTTTGTAACTTGCAGTGTACACCTAGTTTTATTTGTGAATTTACTAGTGGGATTGCTTAATAGGCCTAGTAATTAATTAATTAATTTTATTACCTAGTGGGCTCACCTCCTAATGGGCTAAAATCTAATCTTTTGGTCCATGGATTAACTAAGGGCTAAATAAGTTTGCATGCTAAAAGAAATGAATAATGAGATTAACAAATGAAGATAAAATTTTGCACGTGCATCATACGGGCGGAAAATCGAAAAATGCATTTTAATCAAAATAGGAGGAAAAATAAATTTCCGTTTTATAAAAATAGATTTGAGAATATAAAATAAATAATTGAAACCCAAAAATTATCACCTGTGGCGGCGGAAAATATGTAATTAATACGTGCATTGAGAACACGTAAAAAGCACGTAGAATACAAAGATTGAAATACTCTATTTTTGTTGACACAACATAGGGAAAAGTCAATACGGAAAATGTATAAATAGTTGGTAATCAAAGTATGTGGTGAAAACATGTTACAAAATACACGTGCGTAACACACGAGGGCAAAATTGTAATTTTCAATTTTGCGGGGTGTTACAATCAACCACCCATGTGACTGCCAACTTATATGGGGACGTCCAATATGCAAGTGTTCCCAACACCATATTTGTAGGATTAACATCAGACGTGTCATCTCCTTCGCATTCAATGCTCCATTGCACAAATTCCTGTACAAAGAGGCCAATACAGCATTTTCCCAGCTGTATTGACTAACTCTATTTAAGTCATCGATCAATGGAAGGTACATGAGAGGCACGATATCTCCTATCAAGTTAAGGAAAAGGACACCTCCAAATATAGTCTTCAAGTAGGCTCGTGTGTAGCATTCTACATGATACTCTGTCGATTCGTTGTTTAGGAAATTCCTGAATTTATTCTTCAGCCAACTTAATCAGATAGACACACCATCAAATGTTGTCTCATCTGTCTCGACACTAAGAAAATCTGCCACAAATACCTCATTATTAAACGCCATTGTACCTGTGACGGTGAGACCATCAATTGGAAGTCCTGAGATAACCGCGATATCCTGAAGCGTCACGGCCATCTCTCCAACGGGAAAATGGAACGAATAAGTCTCCAGCCTCTAACGCTCGAGTACCTCTGTAAGTAGATGGCGATCGAGTTTCATCTTCCCTACCAAACCGAGTTCGTAAAAACCGGTCTCAACTAACAGCTCGTGTGTCATTGGATGCATTGGCAATGTCTCATGCATATGGAAACTGCACTCCCTGGCTGTACCGTCCAACACCCGGTGGGATCTATGTGTTTGCTGCATAGTCAACAAAGTCAGATCATGAGGACTTGGCCCTCCAGGTGCAATGTGAGATGATGGGGCCAGCGCACCACTAGCAGACGAAGAAGCTCCCCCGCCTTTGACACCCCGCGATGGACGTCCTTTTCCACAACCAATATTACTCGGTCCTTCATCGGAACTGTCACACCCCGCTTCCCATTATATGGAAACATAGGCACGCAACTGTGGCCCAGCGAATGATATAATTATGCCAACTCATATCATCCATAAGCTGTACAATGTAAACTCAACAATATGAAATGAAACCACAACCACACATGAAAGAATTAATCACATAAACATGAATGATCCACAAAATATCTCATACATAACCAACATCTGGAAATAAAATAACTTCGAGTCACTAATGTCCGGTACAATGTGTGATAATAACAATACTGGAAATAAAATATCATGATAATTACAGGATAATTATTGAAGACTAATGGTTCAACTCCATCCTCTAGAATACTTAATCGGTAAGGGTAACGCCCCTGCCCCAGACTCAGACAAATTTATACAATTTATCAGACAAATTATTTATAGTATAGTACAACTGCCCACCACAGGCTGCCTCTCAAAAGGTGGTTAACTGGATTGGTGACTCTTGATCATAGGCATTATTATTTATAGTTATATATTTTATTTGTATTCCCGATGTGGGACTAATCCCACACTCAAACTCTCTCTCCGTGACACAGTAGCCCCCCCCAAACCGGTGGGCCCCATGCCACGTTAGCGCTTCAAGAGACAGTTGTTGTCTCAATTCTAGAACCGGGTGGGCCCCCTTCGGGTGATGTCAGCGTGACGTCATCGCACAACAGCACAAGCTGATGTTCTTCAACCTGTGCCCCCCCTCCTTTCACTAATTACGACCTTGCCATCAACCCCTTTATTTTATATATATATATATTAGTTCTTTGAAATTACGGGGTGTTACATACACCCCTCTTCAGAAATCAGTGTCCTCGCCGAGCACGAGGCATGCACAATCTAGTGCAGGATCTACTTTCTAGTCAATGTGGAGCAGTCTCGTAAGCTTCACTCTCATCTTTGGAATACTGGAGACCAATCTTACTCCGCGAATCATTCTGTAGTCCATCGTCCCGGAATATTAGGGATTGTCTTACTCTGCCGATCATTCTGGATTCCATAACTCACGGCTCTCCCACACTCAGTGTTGAAAGTCGGCTCTGATACGATTTGTAACACCCCTGCCCCAGACTCAGAAAAATTTATACAATTTATCAGACAAATTATTTATAGTATAGTACAAATGTCCACCACAGGCTGTCTCTCAAAAGGTGGTTAACCGGATTGGTGACTCTTGATCATAGGCATTATTATTTATAGTTATATATTTTATTTGTATTCCTGATGTGGGACTAATCCCACACTCAAACTCTTTCTCCGTGACACAGTAGCCCCCCCAAACCGGTGGGCCCCATGCCACGTCAGTGCTTCAAGAGAGACAGTCGTTGTCTAAATTCTGGAATCGGGTGGCCCCCTTCGGGTGACGTCAGTGTGACGTTACCGCACTACAGCACAAGCTGCTGTTTTTCAACCCGTGCCCCCCTCCTTCACTAATTACGACCTTGCCATCAATCCCTTTATTATATATATATATATATATATATATATATATATATATATATATATATATATATATATACACACACATATATATATACACTATATTATAGTTCTTTGAAATTACGGGGTGTTACATACACCCCCCTTCAAAAATCTGCGTCCTCGCTGAGCACGGGGCATGCACAATCTAGTGCAGGATCTACTTTCTAGTCGATGTGGAGTAGTCTCGTGAGCGTCGCTCTCGTCTTTGGAATACTGGAGACCAATCCCACTCCGCGGATCATTCTGTAGTCCATCGTCCCGGAATACTGGGAATTGTCTCACTCCGTCGATCATTCTAGAGTCCAAAACTCATGGCTATCTCACACTCGGTGTCGAAAGTCGGTTCTGATACCATTTGTAACGCCCTGCCCCAGACTCAGACAAATTTATACAATTTATCAGATAAATTATTTATAGTATAATACAACTGCCCATGTCACGCCCCGCTTCCCAAAACACGGAAATAAGGCCGCGAGACTAAGGCACAGCGAATGGTGCGAACACACCATTCATGAGCTGTACAAGTAAACTCAACAACAAGATCATAAAAGCAACCACGCAGGCATTTAAATCACAATATGATAATGAAAGTTCATGACATGTTCCATAATATAACCAACAACTGGGAAATGCAAATAATTACGGGTCAAATAAGGCCGGATTACATTAAAGAATTTAATGAAGTAAAACACAAACTAGGATAACATGATAATAATAAACTAGAACACTTGGTCAGCGACACCTTCTGGTAACTCTCTATTTGGGCCTGCAAGTCGACCCTGCTCCACCTATCGTGGCACCCTTTCTAACACCAAAAATGTGCAAAGTGCTAGGCGTTTGCAGCCCCAAGCTTTGCTTAGAGATGGCATATCTCCAAATCCTTCTCAACAAGCACCTCTCTAAGGAGAGCACACTCCCTAACACTCTCTTTCGTCACTTTCGGGAGCAAAGGCATACCGACTAGGCGAGCAAAATGTAGAAGGGTTAAGTCACAATCCCTCTCAGCTAGCACTAACTTGAGATGGACTGTCTCTAACCACTCGTCTTCTGACTGATCATGCAAGCAATCAAGCACTAACTCCATTATGTGCATCCTCTTACGAAGCTGCTCAACCTCGTTGCCTTGGGACTTCGACCACACTCACACAATCATCTGCCAACAAGAAGGACCAAAGAGTTTTCTCACATCGACAAGACAAAGGATACAGTCACAAAAGAGAAAAATAACAAAATGCCACAACCAAAAGTAACTTAAAGTATACTGAAACAATACACAAATGTTGATAAAGCAAGAAAATATTTTTTCATCTACTAAAAGGAAGATATTAAGGTGTGGTGGCCAGTTCACAATATGGCGTCATACGGAAATCGAAAACAAAAACATCTAAAAACATGGAGGACGAATCAAGCGTCCACCTGCTTCGGCAGAACCAAGGGCAAGGAGCCCCCAGTCGCCTCCTTCCCTTTGCTCTTTTTCCCTGAGCCATTCTTAGCACCCCCACGCAGGAGTGCCACCCTCTTCTCTATCCTCCTTTCCTCCGTTCCCACCAGCGCCTCTCCAGGACGGAGTATCACGTCGTATCCTTTTCTGGTCAAGCCGAGAACACGCTCCACCACGTGAGTGATAGCTCGGACATAGAGCTTATCTATCACACTCTGCAGCTTGGTCTAGGCATCGTCCTCCACCTTGACCTCAGCGGCCTTCACCGCCAACGTCGTCTCAGCCCATGCCTTCTCCAACTCAAGCACAAGGTCGGCCACCCTATTCTGATGCCTTAAGCTTCAGGTTAGACTCATGTTCCCTTTTAGACGATGCCTCCAACTTCAGGCGCAACTCCTCCCCCTTCCTCTTCGACACCTCTAAGTCTATCTTCAACCCCTTGACAACCTTCTTCTTGTCCCTCTCGGCACAAGAGACTTGCGCATTAAGATTCTTCACTCCAGTGGCGTAGAAGTCGACCAAGTAGCCGAAGTGACACACCATCTAGAAAAAAGAAGGAAAACGTTTAAGATATTGCACTACAAATGGAAGATGCGAAAACCAAAATTTCAAAAAATCTAAAGACGTAATTTCATCTGCACTAGGGAAATCTCTAAGACGGATATCTCGGTTGGCTCCATCTTCAGCCTCTCCCGATCAGCATGATTGCGGAGGTGATGAATCTTGTCCAAGAAAGCAGCCAAGTTGCCGATGAAGCTGTCCTGCTGCTTTACACCCTAGTCGGGAAAGTGATCATCTTCTGTTCGTCATTGAGAATTGCTGCAGCCTGGGCGATCAAAAGGATTGTAACACCCCATACTTAAGCGGATATATATATATATATAATATTATATAGAAATATATAATAATATATATATAATATATATATGAGTGAGAGAAAAGGTGGTTGGCTTATAGAATTTCTATAGGCTATGGGATTAAATAGATTGATGATGGAGCCTATAAGAAGAATTATGGGGCTTATGATAATATGCATTAAATGAGAATGCATGAAGAAGTGAAGGGTGCTATGTTGGGCGTGGGATTTATCCCACATGAGAGAGAGAGAGAGGAAAGAGTGTGAGTATATTAGGAAAAAGCCAAGTGATAAAGGTCACCTAAGGGTTAACCCACCTTTTGATGGTGCTTGTGGGGGCTGTGGCTAGAGTTTTGTGTCCGTTCTTTCACGTGCGCGCACACGTAGCCGTGTGCGCAGCAGAGCCGAGCTCGGGGCGTTACAGGGATAGGTGTAGCACTAGCTACGATCGCCGCCAGAGAAGAACCCCCCTGCAATGGCATCGGGCAACGCTCCAGACAACGTCTCAGTCAGAACGTACAGGGCCGGGGCAGAGGGATCCTGGGAAGTAGGAAGATGACTCACCGACCTCTTGTGCTTCTTGGGCTCGTCACTCCTTTTGTTACGGAGGGTCTCCCGATCCTCGATCAAGTCCTCAAAGTCCATACTTGCTTTCTCCGCAATATGAAACATTAAGAAATGAGAACTTATAAAAACAAAGCAATGTGTGTTGGTGTATGCCCTAGAGGCCGACCTTATATTAACCTTGCTAGTTTATGTTGTATCATGAAATTTATTTTATATATGAAGCATTTTATTTATTGTGTTGTTTATTATGATTAAATGAACAAAATAAAATCCTCAGAATAGTAGGTTCAACACCTTGGGACATCAAGTGCATGACTTGATTATGAGATTATATTGGTAGAAATTAGAATACTATTCTTAAATGTTCCTAGTTAATTATTATTGTAAATGAGGACAACAATAATACATAGAGACTAGTATGTGCGTAGACTGACAGGTCATGGATATGAGATATCAAGTCTTCACATGGATACATATTAGAGTAATAATGTACTAGACTGACCCACCATGAGAACGTTGCATGGATCATTACGTGAGTTTCATGAGCGATTCTCACAATGACCATAGTGTCTGTGGTCCTTTGAATTGAAGTCACTACAGTTCCCTACATGAGAAGTTATATGTTTCAATACTGTCAAACGTCGCTTGTGATAAGGTGATTATTAAGTCAGTTACTGGACATACTATGAATCATGTGGAGGGATGTGAGTGACTTAGATAGGATTTGTCCGTCTTACATAATAGGAGCGATATCTTTGGGCCCCTTAAATGAGTGAGACTGCATAATGCATGGTCGTACTCAAATTAGTCAATATGAGATATTGATCTCATTTGTTTTAATAAGTCTACTCAGACATCAGGAAACCAAAGTTTGAACTATATAAGGGACACGCTCCATGTCTTGTGGTAAATTAAGATATCTGGACAAAAGGACTAGACTACATGGTAATATTGGTCATGGATAGATTATGTCAAATCGCTAGTATTCCCGTTACTTGAGTAGCAGTAATGTATTGCTAGATACCACTCACTGTTTGTAACAAAAAATAAGATTTTAGTATTATTGTCAACGTAATGGAAACCTACAAGGTCACGTATTTAGAATGGACCAAAATTGGGATTTAAATTCATAAGATGAATTTAATTGGGAATCCAAGTAAGACTTAAACTCCTAACATTGGTTGGACAATTAATTAGATTAAATGGGGCCAACCAAAATTAGAAGGCCCACACATGAATCTGACATTAGTTAGATTGGGAACCTAGCATCCTCACTACACTCTTAGGGTTTCTGCTATATATATGATATGTATCTGTGGGGAAGTAACAAGAAAAAATCCTAGTCGTCACAGATAGTGAGAGAGAGAGAGAGAGAGAGGAACATCCTCTACCTGCAGCTAGCACCGCGGCATTAGGGAGAGCCCGATTTCATTGTTCGTTCGTGTGGATATCGTAGAGGCACCGCAATGTTGCAGTGCTCGTGATTGGCAAATTGTGGAGACAGCCATTCTTGCGTTGAGGTAAAAATTCCTAACACATTTTATGGTTTTCACATAGATCCATAGCAAAATTTTGGAATTTTTTATTTATTTCTGCTGCCTATTTACTCTGTGACAGACTTCGAAACTCAACAATACGAAATAGCAGAGATATCAACTGAGCAACAAGATACAGAAGGAAACGAAAGCATTGAACCGTACAAGGATCGACCAGGCTAAGACCACCCTCGAAAAGTAATTCGTCGGTGATATCTCGCCACGCCAACATCTTCGGCGCGAGAAGAGCATCAGTAAAACTCTTCTCCACCGCGGTCACCATCTGTTCTGCCATAAATGTTGATGGAACCTTCCTTCTCCATGTCATGGGAATTCCCCATGGTTCAGCACTACGAACGATGAGAAACTTCTCCCTCCAACACTTAATTTAGTCGGGAACCTAGATTACCCCACCCCCTCCCCTCCCCCTCCCCCTCCCCCTCCCCCCTCCCCCCCCCCCCCCACGCTTGGTGCAAGGGCAAAGGTATTACCGTTCCTTCATTTTGTTAAGTTGGCCGATCTTGAAGTGTTGCCTAAAGACGGTGAGACTCGGTTCCACTCTGAGCCTACTACACTGTAGGATGAATTCCACAATGTGCCTCCACGCGTTCGGCATAAAATGCGAACACAACCTATACTAGTTGAGCACCTCTCTAACAAAGGGATGAAGAGGCAAACGAAGCCCCGAATATAAGCCATTGCAAGGGAAGAAAAGTAATCCTCAGACTTCGTGTAGCATGCTCTAACTCCAGGACCCAATATGAGTAATTCATACTCAGAGGGCATCCCGAAGGTCTCCCCGATCACGTCAAGCTCTTCCCTCGTGAGAATAGTGATAGAAAAATTAACCTTAGTGGTGTGGACTGGGTCTGGCTCAACATACTCCATGTAATTCCTAAGAAACTACGGGGTCTTCCCTAATCAATTCGGGAACTAGAAACAACGGTGTTTTAAGTGCACTCCCCATATCCCTTTCAGGCTCAACGACCTTCTCCAAAATAGTGGAAGGACCAACCACATCTTTCCCCTTCTCTACTTTAGTGAAATGGCTAGACTCAACATCACCATCTACCTCCAAACAAACCACAACGGAAGAAGAATTGCTTGACGAAATGCTAGACATAATGGACAATGATCACAAATGAGTTACCTGATGAATCTCACAAGATATGGAAGAAACAACGACCACTAGCACACCGTCAAACCACTAGGCAAACCACTAGCACCGCCTGGTAGACCACCACAACTTCGAGAGAGAGAAGCTCTCAAAAATTTGTAGAGAGAGAAAGTAGAGGTAAATGAGCAAATTAGGGTTGGGATTATGTTTTATTTATAGAGCCTCCAAGATCAAATTGTCACATGGCAACATCTGATCCATCCACAAGATCCGACAGCCGAAGCACTCAACACCCAAATCAATAAGAGCAATCGTCTCACAATGATATGTTCGATCGACAAAATAAGCGAACAACACAATGCTTGGTCGAAGAAAGAGCAATTTGATGAGATAGACAACTCAACAAACACTTGGTGGGCGAAAACTCAAGGAATCTTCAAACAAAGATAGATGATAACCAACTTGTTCGAAACCTGAAATCAATTATAGTCTTGAACTTAATGGGGTAGTTCGGTTAATAAACACTTGGTGGGCGCAAACAAAGACCGAACATCAACAAGAATGTTGGCCAAAACAGACTTCAACTCAACAAGTTAGATAAGATTTCAACCTGAGATTAACAAGATCAACAAGATTTTGCACAAGATTCCAACCTCAAACCCGATGATCCAAACCCTAGCTCCTCGCAACTCAAGCTTCAATCCTGAAGCTCCACACAATTCCTACCTGAGATCAATAGGAACCCCCAAGCTAGGAGATGATCAACCCCGAAGCACCAAAAATTTTCCGAAACCCTAACTCTCCAAAATCCAAGTTCGACCAAACTCAAAATCACCAATGGCCTCAAAGAAAGCAACTGAGCTCAACTCTGAGATCAACAAGAAAATGAACCCAACTCAAGGCCCGGCTTGAATGATACCTTAACTCTAAAAAATTCAACCTCAAGCCTGGCCAAAATCAAACCCACTTTGGAGATGAATGAGGATTTCAAATCATCCAAGCTCAAGCCAAGAACAAACACAAGAATGATGAACCCCCGGTGAATTGGTCGGATGAAGCCTTGCTTGCCGAAGAAGCTTTGCTCACCGAAGGGGGTTGGTCGCCAAGAAGATGATCGCCAAGAGTTTGGTCTTCCAGAGCTTGGTCGCTAAAGAGCTCTGCTCACCCAAAAACCCTTCCTCGATGAAGAATTTGGTCGTGTTGGTCGCCTTGGTCGCCTAAAAATCCCGAAAATCATTTAAAATTCAAAATTTTAACTAAAATTTTCAAAAATAATTATTTAATTCAAAATTTTAATTAAAATTTCTAAAAAGTAATTAAAAATTGGAATAATTAATTAAAGAATTCGAAAAAGCAATTATTAATTGGGGAAAATTATTAATAATCTGAAACATTAACGAAAAATTCCATAAAAATTCAGAAAAATCCAGAAAAATATTTGCCGCCTCCAGAAGCTTTCAACAAGTTCATGGTATCTCCAATTGTCCTTGAAAGCCAAGATAGTACCAAAGAACTCTGAAATAAGGCGAAATACTTCACGAAACCCGAGAAAATCATCTTCTAGGAGTGGGGGGCTTATGATTATGGTAAAAATGACAGCAAATCAGGCTCCTACGGTTCCAACACATATCTTAAAGCTTCTACATACAGATTAACAGTAACGGAACTCTTTAACAGGTTTGAGCTTTCTTCAGGCTCATTAAAAATAAATGTGTTGCTTTCAAGCCCATTAAAAGCGATTAGAACATTAGGAGAGATACCCAACCCATATGGATTGTAAGTCATGTCTCTTATCCCCAATAAAGAGTAATTGATTCTATCTCTTAAATGGGAGAAATCAACAAAAGATAATGGATTCATATCAATCTCCTAATTGTTTCTCAGGTGTATAAATACTCTCCCCCCTCCCTCAGTAAGAAGATAATCTGCAATTTCTCTTTCAAACTCTCTTTCTCTCTTTGGTTCTGACTTAAGTATCGGAGGTTCTGTCGCTGGGGCCATCCTAGTGTGCATCAGTAACCATCGGATTCATATCAAGGTGCACTTTCAACAATCAAAACCCAATCTCAGGAGCTCTAACCACTTTTTATGGCAAAGTTCAAATGTTAGATCTTTGTAGTTTCCTTCAAAATATCAACTCAATATCTGTTTGCTCCCACAACAAAATAAGCAGCACTAACAACTTACAGACCCAATTGGTAATGATCATCTCCATCTCAGTGGCAGCAGGTCAGTAGTGTGAACCTGGGCAGTGAAGTAGCACTACAAAATAAAGGGTCTATCTCGGCATTTTTTGCCTGTGTTTTTGTGAAAGGCCAACATAGATCTCTGCAAAAATCTAGGGGGTCTATCCCGATGTACTTTAATGACATTTCCATGAAATGCTGGCCCGGCATTTTTTTAGAAGAACATCAGGATTGACCTTCCCCTTAAATCCTCAAATCCCTAAGTCTCTTCGCTCTCTCTCTCAACAAAATCCTTCCAATCCTCTCTCTCTCTCTCTCTCTCTCTCTCTCTCTCTCTCTCTCAAACCAAAACCCTAATCCTAGTTCTCATTCGATCTCGATGTCATCGTCTTCTCCTACCGATCTCCGTCATCGTCTCCGACTGATCTCGTCATCTGATACAGTTATAACAACTGTATATGGATACTTGCATATCATTCCCTCTAGTATCTTGTTTCCTTGTTGGGTTTATTTACAAAATTAGTAGTCATTTTGTAATAAAACCATTTTACTAGTTTTACGGGTAGTGCACGGGCCTAGGCAACTCACTATTAATACCCTATTGTAAACCATTTTCAGGATATGAATGAATATGATTTAAGCATCTATCTTCTTCTTCTTCCTTCTCCTTGTTCTTCTTCTTCCTCCTATTGTTTTCTTTTTTTTTTTCTTATTTGATTCATGGATGTATTAGAAGTTGCGGCGATACATCGCTCAATCGGATCGAGATCGTAACAATGGTATCAGAGCCAACTGATCTAAGCCAAAGAGTAAAGAATATAGAGATTTTGATGGGTAGCCTACAACATCAGGTGATCGATTTGCAGTTGCAAATTGATGATATTCTAAGTTGGTTGTGCCACCTCGTGGAAGGGGATTCCTGAAACAAAGAAGAAGATCCTTATGACTCAACCCCTAGATTGCAAACCCTAAATTTCCTAAAGCCTTCATCAATGGTCGACGAAGCCAAAGCCCACTTCGCCGATGCCATCAACCTTGTCCCCACCAACCACGTCCTATACTCCAACCGCTCCACCGTCACCAACCACAGCGAGACCTCCTCCACGAGCTCTCCACAGCCATCTCCTACAAATACGAACTCTTTGTAATGCCCTAAGCCCGACTGAACTGCGCATGCGGTTACACGTGCGCGCACGCGAAAGAACAGATGCAGAACTCTAGCCACGCCCACCACAGACACCATCAAAAGGTAGGTTAACCCTATAGGTACCTTTCTCATTTGGAAATTCCTATATAAACACACTCAAATCCTCCCCCACTTCTGATATGGGACATATAACCCACGCCCAACAAACCAGCCAACTCTCTTCTCATTCACCTTTTTTGTCATTTAGTGAATATTAATGCCATAGCCTCATAGTACATGTGTCACGCCCCACTTTCCAAAAAGAATACGGAATACAGATACGTAACAAAAGCCCAGCGAATGATTTTCATCATCCAAAAGCTGTTCAGGAATCTTTACAATATCTCACACAAATAATCAGAGTCGGAAGCAAAAGTATCAACCAACATGCATAATTAAAACAAGATACCAACAAAAATTTACTTGAAACAAAATACAATATTCTCAAATAAATCACAGTCTGGACAAATTAAATATCCTAGGTCACATCGCCCAAATACAGAATAAATATTCAAGTAATCAAATACACTTTATTCAATGTTCAAGCAACAATAATAATAATAATAATAAAGCAGAACTCCAGCACTAATACATCATCTCGCCAATACCATCTGGCAGTCGTCCATCCTGACCTGCAATTAGTAAATTTGCAGGAAAAAGAGAAAAGAAGAAAACAAGTACCAGTCAATTGTAAGTTACGGGTCACAAATAATATAGGATACAAGCACATGGGAAAACTAACTAATAGCATGGCAGAATGCATCAACAGTAATAACTAGCAGGGTATCCTAACAGTACAGAAATTTTAGGTCAAATGCAATGTCTAGTAATAGTAAGCTCAGTATATCAATGAATCAGGATAACAGTACAATAGTATCAGTCCAACGGTCTCAGTCTAACAGTATCAGTCTAACAGTATTCAGTCTAACAGTATCAGTTTTATGTTCTTAAAGTCTTGTGTGTATTACTAGCTAGGTAGCACTTCATGCATCCCGGTTTTTACTACATGGTTGCTACACCAAACAGTTTTGCTTTTAGATTTCATAGTGGACCATGATGGGACAGTGTACTCAGGTATCAGTAACAGTAGCAGTAACAGTAACAGTAACAGTAAAAACCTAGTGGTTCTCTTCTCCTCTACACTTTCCTATGGGAAGTAATGTAGACAGGGTCAGATAACAGTAACAGTAACAGTAACAGTAACAGTATGGAACACCAGTTCCCTTCCAAGTACACGTTTCCATATTTTCCACTACTAGATCTTCCCTTAAGAAACCCCGGTTTGGTTATTTTTATTATGGTCATCAAACATACATGAATGTGTACGAAATAGTGTCAAACTAACATGGTATAATCAGTATCAGGTTCAGGGAGACAAATAAACAATCATAGATATTATACAGTCACATAAACGAGCAAAACAGTGTATGTTCATATTCAGGACAGCATGATAGTACAGTACTAAAACAGTAATTCTCGTCACAAAAGAAATGCAAATCTAGATCCGTCGAAGGATCTGGAAAATAGACATCCACAAGAATCCAAAGAATAAAAATAAGTCACATAGTACTTCACAACATCATAACTCAAAATAGGTTTGAAAACGGAAAACATATTCAGTCAGAAATCAGGAAAACAAATTCTCAGTCAGAAAAATAGCATCAAAACTTCTCAATTAAATTCAGGAAAAATCTGGAGTACTTCCCTATATGTCTTGAATCAAAATATAAAGTTTCATAATATTCCAGTAAAAATAGACCAGTCATCAAAAATACGAAAGCATCAAGAAAACATAGTTTAGCAAATCTGGAATTCCCAACACTGCTGTACGTAAGATATCTCGCAGCCAGTGAAACGAAATCCAAATCCGCCAAAGGGAGATGAAAATAGATAAAATATATTAACTATTATATTTCACAAACATTTTTCATACAGTAAAAGGAAGCATAGTGAAAATAGGATTCTTTACAGAACAGCGAGCAAAATGCAGCACGAATAGATTTTAGAAATGAGCATGAAACATCACTTAAAACTCATTGATAAAATTCACCAAAATTCTGGGTAATCCCTAACTTAATAAATAAACACTGACCAAAGTTTTAGATCAAAATAATATATGTAGCATAGTTCTTTAAAATAATTTATCATCAAAATTACCGAAAAACAGAATCTGGAAAAAGTCGACACCTCTGTACTAAAACATCCATAACTCAGTCATAAGAAATCAAAATCAAGCAAGGTCAGAGGGGTTTGAAAATAGAAAAAATTATCTAAAACTCTCGGTTTATACCGAAATTAAGATATTGACTTCAAGATAGTCCAAAACAGCAAACAAAACAGAACAGTGCCAAAAATATAGATTTTTCCCCTTAAAACAAAATCAACATAGATTCAAGAAAATTGATCCAAACACATCCAAACTTGAAATAAAGTCTACCAAGTATCTAAACATCATGAATTAGGGTTATTTACATGACCATGCCAAATATATCTCATGGGTCTCATCCAAAACACAAATTCTCACCAATATCTCACATACATGAATCAAATCAAGAACAGGAAAAACCTAGGTTATTTCATATCTAATTGTGTCGTGAGTTGTCTATGGCCAAATTATCACAATAGAGACAAAACTTATCAAGAAAAACACAATCAAGAGTTGTCTCTAGATCCAACTACACTATAGGTAAATTTTTGGACTTGTATCAAACAAATGAATTGGAGTACAAGTTACTTACCTTAATTTGAGGATGAAGAACGATGCAATCAAGCCTAGAAGCAAAACCCACGAACAAAATCCGCTACAACCAACGAATCCAAGCAAATAGAGCGAAACTCTCCACACGAACCAAACTCCTTAAAGCGTGAGAGATCAAAGTGGCTAGCGACCACTTTGAGAACACCACGAAGAGAGTTAGGGAATCAAATGGTGCAAGGGTTGTTGATGGTGGTGTGGTGGGTGGTCGGCAATGGAGGAAAGGAAGGGCTCGGGTTTTGTAGGGTGTATGCCGAAGATGGGAAGTAGGCCGGAGCTAGGGATGGGGTCGGCCTGGTGTGCTCGGCCTAAGGGGGTGGCCGGGCTGGTGTGGGGATGGTGGTGCTCGGGTTGAGTTAGGGAATTTGAACTTCCCTTGTAAATATAGGTATGGGTACGTATTTTGCGCGTAAAAAAAATGTATGTTATTAGGGACGCCCCATTTCGGAAGTTCGCCTAGGATCCCCGGGAACTCAGGGCCGGCCCTGAGCTTCTTTAATCGAAAGAAAGTGATAGTATATGATAAACATGTGCCATTTGTTACAGTGATGTGAATTGGACAAAATTACCAACTTGGGAAGACTATCAATTGCTCAAAAGTGAATACCCTTTATTGCACATATTTTATCCTTTTTACCTTTAACTCTGGAGTCACTGATCATTCTTCTTTCTAAATACATATATACCCCACTACTGTATAATTTTTTTCATTTCATTCAGGAGTGACAAAATGATGAGAATGATAATGGTGAAGATTTCAGTCAACAAGAGATGAACAAAAGAATATTAGAGGCGGGAAAAGGCATGGGTAAAGAAGACCTGGATATATATAGAACCGTGATGTATATGAGACATATTAGTGAGAAACTTTAGTGATCTTTTGTTTGTTTGTTTTTTTTTGTTCGAAACAAAGGCTCTAACCATAAACTCTAGTGAATTGATTATGTAAGATTGGGAATGGGAGAGTTGGGGTTGTAAACAAAACAAACCCTAATTTTGTAACTGAGTAAACCCGTGCAATATACGGGCAAACTAAATTCACCAAACATATCCGTGTGATGCACGTGCAGCCCCTAAAAAAAGGATATTTTAGCAAATGCCCCATTTAAAATGTGAAAACTAGCATATACCCCCACTATTTTTGAAAACTAAGAAATACCCCTATCGCTAATATTATAATGGGAGAAGGTCTTAGTGTCATTTGTAAATATTTTGTCAATCTACCCACCCGTGCAATACACGTGCATAACTATTATAAAGGAGGTTCTAAGTTCAAATCCAGATTATGTTTAAAA
This sequence comes from Hemerocallis citrina, assembly GCA_017893485.1. Lineage (NCBI taxonomy): Eukaryota > Viridiplantae > Streptophyta > Magnoliopsida > Asparagales > Asphodelaceae > Hemerocallis > Hemerocallis citrina. The sequence goes on from CM030362.1 coordinate 81,717,077, forward strand.
TTTTATTTTAAAAAACTATATTTATTAAAACGTGCATTGCACGTGTAAATTACTAGTTTTGTATAAGACTGAAGTTGGTATTTTCAGTTTATTTATGAAAATGTGTTTATATGTTACATTTATTTGTGAAAAAGCAAGGGAAGTTGTATTTTGATGTGATAAAATAACCAAAAAAAGAAGAAGAAAAAATAGCCTATCCCAGCCTGTATACTAAAAACAATGCCAGGATAGGCTATTAAATAAAATAGTGCCTGTTTGTCTCAGCCTATCCCAGCCTGTTTATCTCGGTGCTTTTGGTGGCATTTCGGAAACGTTAGGATAGAGCGAAAATAGTGCCAGGACATGCCCTGTGTTTTGTAGCGTAGGAGAAGAAATTGGGACCTGCCAATAAGTGATGCCGACTACTATGAGAACATCCACAAATTCAGGCAGTAGGGTTTTGAGGTACCCCGGTTGGACTTGGCTACAGACCGAATATTTGTGGATGTTCTCATAGTAGTCGGCAAGGAAGTCGACGACCATGTGACCTTGGCGATGGAACTCTGCAGGGTCTAGAGGGTTCAAAGGAACCAACCAGGATCCATCGAATTCAAGATAGTCGGAGGGAAGGCTGCCCATGTTTAGCTAGGAGACAATTGTAGGTTTACCTACTTTTTTTTGTTTGTGTTTGTTTGCATGCGTGAACAAGAGGCTATAATTAGGTTTACCATCCAGCTAATGTGTAACTTTGCGAAATAGTTTTTGTTACCTAATCTTTATGTGCGTATGACGCTAATTTTTAGTATTGCACATGTTCCTCAACTCTATATTTAATGAGATCAATGATCCGGTCTTTGATTTTATGCAGTTCCTCGCTTATTGGAATGGTCAGAATAAGCTGATAGAAAAATTGGTGCAGCAGAAGTAGTGCGAGAGGCAACGACTAATTTTGAACATTGGTTCTTAGGGGGACATTCACAACTAGTAGTGAGACTTAAACTTAATATAGTTAATCTAAAATGTTCCTAGTGGTAGGATTACGGAGATTGGACATGGGTGATTCCAGTAAGACTAGTACATTCGTTATATGCACTAAAGTAGAGAATAATTGATCTCACAAAAAATTATGTAAAGACATTAACACAAGTGTGTAGGTGCTAAACGGTTTTATTTCACTCAGCTGATTCACTAAAATGAATATCTAATGGAAATTTAAATGAATATCAATAGATAATTCTTTGGGTGATAGGGGGTACAAGTAATCCTAAGAATTGAGACTGTCATAGCATTTTGTGTGTATCAATCTATACTGTGATTTATATCTTGGCATGACTTTTCTAAGACATGTATAGGATATTCTGGGCATAGCGAGGTTTTATGGAAGTTAGTGAGCAATCAATAAGGAACCGATCACTTCTACTAGAAGAAGAGAATGACCTATGTAGAAAAATGCATTTTAGAAAGAAGTTTATAAGTATTCATTTGAGTCAATCACTGATGTAACAGACACATGATTAAGTGTTTAGGATTTTACGTTACCCTAAGTTTTTTCCGGACATTATATGATAGGATGATTTAATCGTACGGGAACTAATCATAAAAGGGTACAATTGATTTTGATAATCAACCTCACATCATCTGGGTAGTCATGAAACTTTGCTAGACGCCACTCATGACTTGTGGAGAAATAAAGAAGTTTAATATCTTCTCTACCAATTTAATATGCGGTCTAATGTGTCACACGCAGTACAAGTTTTTTTATCTTTGAAAATTGAATTTGAAATTTTATTTGATAAAATTTGGAATCGAATAATTATATATATATATACTAGGTATGCACGTGGGCACGTGCCTACGGCACGTGTTCGGAACGATACACTATATAAAAAATCATGTAAACAGTAAGGGATGATTTATATAGATGTTTATTTGCTAGTAGACGTTGATGTATTAATATACTTTGAAGTAGGATTATGAAGTGACCTTGATGTTTATTAGTTTGTATATTGCAGGATTATTTGTCAGCAGCTCGGGATTCAAAAATAGTATTGTGAATCTACAACAGTGGTGCATCGGAAATTCCTTGCTATGTGTGACTTGAGCATAAGAGATTTATTTTTTGATTTGGAGTCTAACATAAGTAGCAAATTATTTTCTAACTGCATGAGTTACGGTTAATACCTTAAACTGTATGAGTTAGTTCCCCCTTGTTTGTTTTTTATGTAGTTAACCATGTATGAATTTAAAAGAGAAAATTTGTTGTGATGTATACGTGAAGTGAAATTGTAGCAAAGTAGATCAAGATACAACTTTGCAGCTACGAAATCCCGAAATACAAGGATTAAGCATGAATTTGTCCATAAAAGCACGATCAAGCGAGTCAATTAAAGAATTTGCAATGATCTTTCAAAGCAGCAAATGCCCAAATATTCAAAAAAAAACATAATCTGAAATTGCATAATAAAAAAAAGCATTCTAATCAAAATTAACTCAGTGAAGCATTCTAATCTAAAACAATTACTCAGTGAAGTATGATACAATCAGATCAAATATGGTAATTCAAAAGCAATTAAATGGAAGTGAATGTTATTGAGTTATGAAAGCATAATCCCAAAAAAAACATAATTAAAATTTTGAAATAATAAAAAATCATAATCCAAAATTGCACAACCAAAAAAAACATTCACTGTTTTTGTTTTTTTGTTGACATACGTGGGTTTTAAAAAAAAATTGAAGAAAAAGAGAGAAAATTATGAAAAAAGGAGAAAAGGGTGAAGAGAGAGAGAGAGTAATAAATGAAGGAGTTGTTTTGTTTTTGGGGGGGGGGGGGGGGGGGGGGGGGGGGATTTTGAATTTTGGGGGAGAAACATTTGGGAGGGAAAATGTCTTTTGGGAGCGAAAATCTAGACCGTTGATTTTCTTCCAAATAAATGAGATCCACTTGATAGCTTTCTTTGTGTTTTATTATATAGATATATATATAGGTTCCTTTTTAAAATATATATATATTAAATATGACAAATAGTTCCGCTAGTACGGAATGTCATATAGTTGTTTATGAGATAAAAAAAATGTTGTTCATCGTGATTAAACAATGAATACTCTCTTTATAAAATATTTCAATAGTTGGAATATTGGAATTCATAACTAATAAATATTTTAGATGAGCTAATACCTTATCTAATTAGCTAAGATATATGAAAATATCTCATTATGGTTAATAATTAAATGGAACAATATTTTGTGAGTATCTTTTGATATATAAAATGATTACATACCATATAAAGACATAGCATCCATTCTCCTATAAATATTGACGAATAGTTCTTCCTCTTTGCAAAGAAAATAATTGATGATTGAGACTCATTCTCCTACTAATTAAAAGAGAGTTGGAGAGAAAATGACAACAGTATTCCAAGAAAGGTTTGACGTGGATTATCGTTGGAGGACGAACACTTGGGCGGCTCTCATTAGTGAAACCACTGCGAAAATGTTCTCGGCATCAGTGAAAGGTAATCCAAAACCTTTTATTTTGATCTAATTCGTTTTTAATCATAGTGATTCTGGCTATTGAAATTTTTTGTATTGAAATGTTCTATGCGCGATTAGATCGCTTCTGCTGAGTGCGTTAGACGCCTAAATAAATCCTAGTTTTTCACTTCACTAACCTATTATATATCTCTTCAAAATAACTAAATATGTAATTTAAAATATATAATTAGGTATTATCTACAAATTTGCTAATTATATATATACTAGGTTTGCCCGTGCACGTGCCTACGGCACGTTTCTGCGAACGATGCAACATATAAAAAGGCTGTAAAAAAAATTAAATATATGCACGTCTTCATGAAGAATGATTTATATATATGTGTATTTAGTTGAGACATTGATGTATTCTAAATTAAGTTGTTTATTGGTTTATATCTTGCAGGGTTATTTGTCAGGAGCTCGAGATTGAAAAGAGTACTGTGAATCTATAACAATAGTGGATCAAAATCAATTGCTATGTGTGACTTAAACATAAGAGATTTCATATTTGATTTGTAGCATGTTATAAGTAGCAATTTAGTTGGTAGTGCAGTTATCGCCTCAAACTGCATGAGTTAATTCCCCGTTGTCATATTTTCATGTAGTTAACCATATATGATTTTAAAAGAGGTTAAAATAAGAGAGTGGGAGAGAGAGAGAGAGATAGCGTGTCGTGATGTACATGTGAAGATCTTTTGTTAAATGTGATCAGGTACAATTACATCTCCATATTAATATATTTAGTATCCAGATACTGGAGAGCCTACTGCAAATTTGATCTAAAACAGGTTTGTTAGCCCCAATTTTTTATATATTTTAGTGTATGAGATATTTTACATGTTTTTTTAAAAAAAAATCTATAACTTACATCATTTCATAATATTAAGTGAACATGAGAATTGCAGATGAAAAATCATTATATTTTACAAATACTAATAGAAATTTTAGTAAAAATTTCGACATATCTCCCTTAAAATATTAGCCCTTTTACAGCAAATCCTTACGGAATTCTGTTAACAATTAAAAATATAACATCACAGGCAGTTAATATCAATCATCCCCAGGCCAATCCAAGCAACATCACACAGTCATTATATATATAAGGTTCTGGGGAAAAAATCATGATTTGATGCAAGATACAAAATAAAAATAAAAATTTGGTTTGAGGGGTCCAAAATATCATACCCTAATTTAACTATATATATAAGGTTCTAAAAAAGATTAACTAAGTATTTAAGGTCCAAAATATATTCCTGATAACCACAACAAATGACAGTACTGATCTGCTATTCCTGATAGACATCAAAAGCACAAAATCACATCTTTTTTAGAACAGAACCGAATTAAACATTCGCATGATTTTTTTTTTCTTCTTTTTTTTTAATGCATGAAGCCAAGCTGTCACCAAGCTTTCAGAATTTTTGCCTGAAAATTCTTCAATATATTGGATATCCATTAAACTTGATCGTTAATTAAACAATTGTCCAACTACCAAAAAACAGATGTAAACTTGAACACATTGATCATCTTCATAATCATCTTCATAATCATACCTCATGACTTTCTTCCTGAACTCCAGGAAAAATTTCAAGAAAACCTATCGAAACAATTCCTCCCCCAAAAAAGTAAAGATTAAAGTAAGCAGATTATGTATATATGTATTTTTCCTAATAACCTACCAATATATATACATGCACATTATCTCATACTTTGTTTAAAACTTTGTTTCAGTTGTTTATCACATACAATAAAGATCAACATATGTCCGACTTAGTTTTAGTTGTTTAAAACTTTAAAGAAAACAACAGCTTTCAAAGGCCTTCTTAGCCTACATTATCTCAGACCGGCATACTGGACACCATATCCTCTTCCTGAGCCATTTATCAATGCACTACAAAATCAAACAAAAGAAAAGGAGGTCAACAGTTAGCTAGTCAAAAAACTCAACTCCACAAACATTTTAAACAAATAATATTATAGGATTCTGTACTTCTTTATGTAACTTATGTGTGCATGGCAAATGATGGATACTGTCTCCAACTGAGGGGTTCTCCAAGCATATAGCACAAATTTCTTCACTATTTTCACTCTGCACATAACAATGAAGAACATAGTCAAGATATATTGAATGTATGCTTCAAACTGTAAAGTTCATGCGGGAAACAAATAAACATGGAATCTGCACCTGGACCAGGAAACAGAAATAATAAATATATAGAACAAGATTTATATAGCACAAAACAGAAATCGCATGACCAAGAAACCATATTTCTCCACAATAAACAAATAATCATGATAAAAGAAAATTTGCATATAGGAAAAGGCATGCTTAACAATGTTATACTTATGCTAGTCATATAAACACAACCAAAAACTCATTGACAAAACCTAAAGCAAAAGAAAACGTCAACTAAGTAAAATACCAGTAAAATTAGTACAGAAACAAAACCAAAAAAATAATAAAATGGAGTAGTTTCCTTTGCATTTATTTTTGATGAATCTAGCTATGCTTTAATATTTGGACATTAAATATGTGAAAATTATGTAGGCTATGCTGTGGTGGAACTACAGGCACTTGAATTGGCTCACAGCGGCCACATGAAATGCACCTCCTCTCACATCTTGGTGGCATTGAACCAATCATTCTGCTGGTCACCATCACCATGTCTTTACCTTCTTCCTGCTTCATCAAAATTCATCTCAAATAAGAAACCAAACCCAAAATCTAGCAACTACCCATTACAGGATTAAAGATGGCAAGAGGATTATTGTAGCCAAAATCTCACCTTGGAAATTTCTGCATGATTTTTTTTTTTAGGATAAAATCTGTGCATGAATGAAAGTTGATCCCCCTGCAAAAAGAAAAGAATATTTAAAAATAATTTATACTTTTGAAAACTCCGCTGAAGTGTGATTAGTTACACATTACCCTCAATAACATGTGCAGAGCTAAAGATGAGGAGCAGTATGAAGACAGAGCTATATGCAAAAACTGGAGTAGATACGGAGAAAAGAGAAGAGCGAGGGTGTGATATATATAATAGCTCCGTGAACAAAAATTGAAAAAAACTATATAGGTAGTTTGAGAAATTCACACTCTAATTAATTTAATGCACGGGCTACTGAAGAACCAAATGATATATGTAAATCTGTCATTTAATTTATTCCCGTGTCGTTGTTATGAGTCATGATGTGGTTTTTCGCACCATAGTTGAGTGTGGTTTCCTGTATAAAAAAAGGTGAGTGAGGTTTTCTGCATATATGGGATAGTTTAGGGGGTTTTTTTCAATTTTAGCCCGATACAGGTGTGGCACTATCTAAAGAAGGTTTGAAAGCTGTGGGAAAACCAGTATGCACTAAAGACCTGCAATGTAAACCATTCTGCAAAGGTCATGCTCGTGCTGAGTGTTATGCCCACAAGTGTGTCTGTTTGGATTCTGTCTAGAAAAGAGATATTTATATGGGTGATTCTGAATGTAAAACAATAAGATACAGAAGCAGAGTTGGTGGATTAAGTAATAAATTATATTGTTGCTTGGTTTACATCTTTTTTGGCTAATTTATTGCTTGGTTTACATATTGATCTTAATGTTGTTGTTCCTCTTGATTGTGAATTGATCATTTCAATTGGTGAAGAAAATTATTTAGTAGCTACATCTGGAATCTTTAGTTATCTTGTATCATTAGAAGGTAATGTTTCCGGGTGTCACAAACCATGAGGATCTTTGTTGGTAAGAAAAACTAAGGGATGAAGTTTCCCTCTAAAAACAAAGAGGATGTGGGATACCCCAATTGATTCAAACAGATACTTTTAAAAATTACCTTAAACCTGAATCACTGTCCTCATGTTTACTCCTATTTGCCAGTAAAACCCTTGATTGTACGAAATTACTTTTCTAAATTAGAGGTGTGTAAGCGGCTGAGCATAGCCTAGAGAGTAAGGACTATAGAAAGATATATACTCCATATCCCTGAGCTTGGGAAAGGTTGCAGACAAAGCCTGATTAAAGAGGTATCATGTATAACTTATAAGGATAAACTTCACTGAGCTTCTTCAAAGTTGTGACGAATGACGCACAACCCTCCTTACTTTGCAAAGTAAACCACAAACTTATTTTGGCGTAGAGGGGAGTGACATGCCATGAATCTATAAGCTAGAACATCAAGATACAGTTGAACAGAATGTGCCATGTAGCTTAAAAAGGATCACTATATAGTGTAGTACCAAGGATTTTGCTTCAATGTGCCTTAAAATAGCTCAAACACGCTGTCTGTAGCTTTGTGCTATTCAATTATAACATGTGTTTTTTTAGCACTACTGGGTGCAAACGCTATTTTGCGCTATAGCTTTCTATCATATACTGTATTTAATGAGTGGTGGGATCGAATATGAGACTATATGATGTTTGTATCAACAATATGTGTTTGTAACTTTTTTGTTAGTTTTATTAGTGTTAAAATCTCAAGTAAATAAATTACCCTATTTTATTCATATTTAATGATTTTCTAGATAATTCAGTAAAATTTTCAGTTAAAATCAAAATTCATGTAAACAAACAATTTGTGTTATGACTACAAAATGCATCTATAAATATGTTAAGCAATAATCGTGTTGTTTAGGTAGGAGGATTACCTTAATGGCAAAAAATGGCCTCATGTTATTCAAGGACAACTTTTAAATTCAAGCAAACATTGATCTCAACTGCAGTTATGGCTTCATGACAATCAACTCATCATCTTTAAATTTTCTAATATTTATCTCCATAATCTTTTCAGAGGAAGAAGCTAAAACATCACAACAATGTCGCCTCAGTGCAAGCAGCTACAAAACAAATAGATTTAATGAGAACCAAAACCATTAAGTACATTAAAACAACATCAAGAAAAAAACAGAAGAAGAATAACACAAAGTGCCCAAGGGAGTGCCTGCCCAATCTCAGAATGAAGTTTCTCTGATAAAACTTTTATCTTTTGTAGATTGTAACTGTAATACACCTAAATTACCTAGGTTTGCCCGTGAACAATTCTAACTACCAGTGACAGATCTTTCCCAAACAGAGCCTATAAGCTACAATTCTAAACATATGAGAATGAGCATCAAAATCACATCCCTATCAAATTAATCTTGTCCGCACTCCTTTGGGACTTGAAGGACTTGAATTTGTAATCACATATCAACATATAAATTCGAGGACTTTATTTGCTGATATATGTAACTCTATTTTCTCATGAATCATGGCACTTTGTGATATTCATAGAATCATGATGAGTAGTAGTAGTAACCGAACAATTTTAACTCTAAAACCATCAAGTTTAACTAACCCATAAGAAAATGAAAATGAGCATCAAAATTGAAATTGAAAATTACATGAGAATGAGCATCAAAATTATATCTCAAACTATCAAGTTTAACTAACCCATAACTAACCATCATGATGAGTAGTGATGGATTTTTTCCGTCCAGTGATGGATTTTTTCCGTCCAATCTATACATGAGAATGAGCATCAAAACTGGAAGTTGGAAATTGAAAACTAACCCATAACTAACCATAACTAACCATCAAATTTCAAAATTGAACTTTTAACTAACCCATGAGAATGAGCGGGGATCGGGAAAAGCTATTAGAAAAGCTAATAGAAAAGGAGTAGGTGCTGATTTCGTACAAAACAATTAACAAAAGCGGTAGAGCAAAAAAGCACGCGTAAGTAGCTCGAAGGTGCTTTAGCGTAATTTTTGGGTTATAATGAAATTGTTATTCGTTAATTTCTTAGCCGTTTCTGCCCGACCCATTCACAATATTTAAATACACATGCTCCAAATGCCCTAATAATGTGTTTGTTTATAAAATAGCTTAACACATGTTTTTGCTTAGCGTTTTTTGAAACCTTCATTTTATTTTGATGAATGCTGCACTATATTAAAGTTCTCAGTTGATCTTTTAGATCAATGGGAAGTGTTTTTAAAGCTTATAAGCCTTTTAGGGAATCATTACGATAACTAAAATCAATTTTTCGGGCAAAGTACAGATATGCTAACTTTGGTTTTATACCTCTATCTCCATTCTCCACCTAAATTAATTATCTTTTAAGCAAGAGACTTCTCTATAGACTAAATCCTATCCTCGCACGATTAACAGCTCATTTATATCTCCATTCAAAAAATCTCCACCTACAAAATAACCTACATTACGAACTATAACTGTTTCATCTTAAAATTCACATAAAAAGCACGTACCACAAATACAATCTGCATCAATTGACATATCTGCAACTGATTCTGACATTTAGATGAGTAATTACCTGACATATCTGCATCAACTGGTAGTAAGCAATGATTCTAACATTAATTATGAACTCCCCAACTTCATCAATGGTTTGTATCTCCTCAAATTGACCGCAACGTACATTCTCAATTGTCCAAACCCAAATCACAACAACCCAATTATATCGCACTGACCTACACATAATTAATTCATTCACCTTTTCATTTTAAAAAGAAAAACCCCAAAAAAACAATGACACGGAAGAAGATGACCAAGTAAACACTGTGCAATTCTGAAAGTTGGGAAACATCTAATAGGAAAGGAGTATGTGCTGATTTCGTTGAAAACAATTAACAAAAGAGGTAAAAAGCACTAAAAAGCACGCGTAAGTAGCTCGAAGGTGCTTTAGCGTAATTTTTTGGTTATAATGAAATTGTTATTCGTTAATTTCTTAGCCGTTTCTGCCCGACCCATTCACAATATTTAAATACACATGGTCCAAATGCCCTAATCATGTGTTTGTTTATGAAATAGCTTAACGCATGTTTTTGCTTAGCGTTTTTTGAAACCTTCATTTTATTTTGATGAATGTTGCACTATATTAAAGTTCTCAGTTGATCTTTTAGATCAATGGCAAGTGTTTTTAAAGCTTGTAAGCCTTTTAGGGAATCATTAGGATAACTGAAATCAATTTTTCGAGCAAAGTACAGATATGCTAACCTTGGTTTTATACCTCTATCTCCATTCTCCACCTAAATTAAATATCTTTTAAGCAAGAGACTTCTCTATAGACTAAATCCTATCCTCGCACGATTAACAGCTCATTTATATCTCCATTCAAAAAATCTCCACCAACAAAATAACCTACATTACGAACTATAACTGTCACATAAAAAGCACGTACCACAAATACAATCTGCATCAACTGACATATCTGCAACTGATTCTGACATTTAGATGAGTAATTACCTGACATATCTGCATCAACTGGTAGTAAGCAATGATTCTAAAATTCATTATGAACTCCCCAACTTCATCAATGGTTTGATATCTCCTCAGATTGACCGCAACGTACATTCTCAATTGTCCAAACCCAAATCACAACAGCCCAATTATATCGCACGCACCTGCACATAATTAATTAATTCACTTACTCATTTTAAAAAGAAAAACCCCAAAAAAACAATGACATGGAAGAAGATGATCAAATAAACACTGTGCAATTCTGAAAGTTGGAAAACATCGAGACCTTTGGCATGTTGTATTCTTCGATCAATACTCAATAATTATGTTCAACAAACCCTCATACCTTTGACCCATTGACTGTGTTTGTTGCGGGTCTTGTTCACCAAACGCACTTAATGAATATATGAAGATCTGATTATCAAGAACTAAGAAACATGAAATATCATTAGAGAAGAGAGTGTAAACAAACAAACAAAAAATATTAAAATTTCAGAGTAAAAGATGAACACACATTACCTCATATGATTAGGAAAATGCTGAAAAGCCACACGGATGCTCCGTTCTAAGAACCATAAGAAAGGGAAGCACCACCCAGCAGCCCCATCTAGGACTCTGCAAGGAAACAACAATCTTAAATCTGCAATCAACTAAGAAGGAAACGGTAAATCTGAATGCATTAAGAAACAACCCCTAATTCTGTTGCTATAAGAAACAAAACCATTTTAGGAGTAGTAATAGATTTGTGTTCATGACCCAACTTTGTAATTTGTGTTCATGACCCAACCACAAAATTTTTGAATATTTTCAAAGTAAGTATTATTTTCTTTTGGAATCGGATGTCAAGCATCTTCAGAACGATACACCATGTCTTCCTATCAACCAACTAAATCCCTAGAATCGGATGTCAATAAATCTAAGAACAATATGCAATCTATGAACAATAAATCTAAGTACCAACTGACTAAAGCAGCATACAATCATTCAAATAAACTTAGAACAATATGCAATGAAAATCAGAAAAGCTAGGGTTTAGTAGAGAAAGATTACATCTTTGAATTGGAGGAGGCCAAGTTGGCCGAGGTAGGGGACGGTGAGGTGAGCGGACTCCATGGAGATGATGATTCGGACCAGCTGCATCGCCTCAGACCGGAGCAGACCGGAGCTGCTGCATCGCCTCGGTTCTCGTCCTAATTCAAATCCCCCATCTCCTCCTTCTAGATCCTGATCTTGATCTCGGTCGTCCTTCTGATTTGCTTCTTCGTTCTGGTTTCTTATCTGTTTGTTGGTTTGGGGGTAAAGAGGGGGAGGAGAAGAAGGTGGGATGGGAATTAGATTCTGTTTTCCCCTCAATTACTGCGATTGGGGCGTAAATCGATTTGATGTGGGTTTGCCCTCCAATAATTGACGGAGGTGAAGGGGGTTTCGGAGTCTGGAGGTGAGCGGGAGGAAGCGCCGGGAGGTTGAAGGAGGGGACTTTCGTTTTGGCGCTGGTAGAGAGAGCGGGGAGAGAGAGAGAGAGAGAGAGAGAGAGAGAGAGAGGGAGACAGTGTGTGTGAGAGAGAGAGGGCGTCTGTTTTTTGAAATGGTGGGTGAAATCTGGGCCATTGGTTTTAGGGGAGATTGAATGTGAGCCACTTGATAGCTTTCTTTGTAATTTATTATATAGATAGACACACACACATATGTAATGTCAGGAGAAGCTCCAGCTTTGCAACCTCCAGTTTCATCATCTACTACAAATAAAAATTCAAATGCAGAGATAACTTCGGGAACAGATGACGACATTTTGCACAGGGGGTATACTAGAACTAAAGAAAGTCTAAGATTATGGTTCATTGTTAGTTTGGTTTGCTTTCCAGTTTAATAGATGAGTTCAGTTCAGTGATTAGTTTGTGATCAATTTAGTTTTAAGGCTGATGAGTTTAGTTCAGTTCAGTGATTAGCTTAGTGATTAATTGGTGATCAATTTCACGGGCAGCGAATATTTGTTTTATAAGGCTGATCTCAGACTCAGAGATTAGCTAAATGCTTGATGCTTCTTCAACAAATTGAAATTGAGAAAGGAGAGCCAAAGTAGAAACCAACACGTGCTAATCTCGTGTATTCAATTTATAGAAAATAAAAAACAAAAAAAAACCTCATCTTCTGTCAAACCCTAATTTCCCCCACTCCCTTCTCAAATTCCCAAATCCATGGACTCAAATCCGCCCGTCCAACTTCTCGCCATCGCTGCCCATCGATCTTCTCGACATCGCCGTCCGTCGATCTTCTCACCATCGCTGCCCATCCATCTCCCCCATCGCCGCACGTCGCTATCCTCGCTATCGCCTCATCTACTACAAATAAAAATTCAAATGCAGAGAAATCTCTGGGAACATATGACGACAATGGTAATCCTCCACTTCAGGGGTACGTATGATGTGCATCATCATTAGATCTTTTAATTTAAAGTTGCTGGTTATTTATTTGTTTTAATTAATTAATGGTATGTGTGATGTTTGGGCTTGACATTTCTCTATTTATAATTAATTAAGAAAAATCCTAATTCCTGTTCTGATTGATTTGATTGATTGTATTAGCTAGGTAGAGTGCCCACAAATTAATAAATAACCATTGATCGATCGAAAGGAATCACCTAAGTAGACAGCAACCTGAGGCAACCAGACTCAGAGTGGGAAATCATCGATTTAGACTATCAATTTGACAAAAGAAAAAAAGCAAAAGAATATATATATATATATATATATATATATATATATATATATATATATATATATATATATATACACACAGACACACACACACACACACATATGTAATGTCAGGAGAAGCTCCAGCTTCGCAACCTCCAGTTTCATCATCTACTACAAAAAAAATTCAAATGCAGTGAAAACTCCGGGAACAGATGGCGACATTTTGCACAGGGGGTATACTAAAACTAAAGAAAGTCAAGATTATGGTTCATTATTAGTTTGGTTTGCTTTCCAATTTAATAGATGAGTTCAGTTTAGTGACTAGTTTGTGATCAATTTGGTTTTAAGGCTGATGAGTTTAGTTCAGTTCAGTGATTAGCTCAGTGATTAATTGGTGATATATTTCACGGGCGGCGAATATTTGTTTTATAAGGTTGATCTCTTATTCGGAGTCTAGCTAAATGCTTGATGCTTCTTCAACAAATTGAAATTAAGAAGGGAGAGCCAATTTAGGAACTAACACGTGCTAATCTCGTGTACTCAATTTATAGAAAAATAAAAACCAAAAAACCCATCATCTTCCGTAAAACCATAATTTCCCCCACCCCCTTATCAAATTCCCAAATCCATGGACTCAAATCCGCCCGTCCAACTTCTCGCCATCACCGCCCGTCGATCTTCTCGACATTGCCGTCCGTCGATCTTCTCGCCAGCTGCACATCCATCTCCCTCATCTCCGCCCGTCGCTATCCTCGCCATTGCCTCATCTACTACAAATAAAAATTCAAATGCAGAGAAATCTCCGGGAACATATGACGACAATGGTAATCCTCCACTTCAAGGGTACGTATGATGTGCATCATCATTAGATCTTTTAATTTAAAGTTGATGGTTTTTTTTAAAAAAAAAATAATTAAGGGTACGTATGATGTTTGGGCTTGACATTTCTCTATTTATAATTAATTAAGAAAAATCCTACTTCCTAATCTGATTGATTCGATTGATTGTATTAGCTAGGCAGGGTGCCCACAAATTAATAAATAACCATTGATCGATCGAAAGGAAGCACCTAAGTAGACAACAATCTAAGGCAACCAGACTCAGAGTGGGAAATCATCGATTTAGACTATCAATTTGACAAAAGGAAAAAAAACAAAGAAGATATATATATATATATATATATATATATATATATATATATATATATATATACACTAGTAATCTGCACGTGCAATGCACGTTTTATGGGTTAGCACGTGCAATTTGCACTGGGGATATGCACGTGCAATGCACGGATTCGATGGAGGGAGAGGAAGAGACGGTTTCGATTTTTGAGGGAACAGAATTTTATGGAGACTTTAAATGTGAAGTGAAAATTACAGAATTAACCTTATATATATATATATATTTAGCTTTTTATGTATATGGGGGTATGATAGTAAAAAACCACCAAAATGGAGCTTTGCTTAATAATAGTATATATATATATATATATATATATATATATATATATATATATATATATATATATATATATGTCAGGAGAAGCTCCAACTTCGCAACCTCCAGTTTCATCATCTACTACAAATAAAAATTCAAATGCAGAGAAATCTCCAGGAACAGATGACGACATTTTGCATAGGGGGTATACTAGAACTAAAGCAAGTTTAAGATTATGGTTCATTGTTAGTTTCGTTTGCTTTCCAGTTTAATAGATGAGTTCAGTTCAGTGATTAGTTTGTGATCAATTTGGTTTTAAGGCTGATGAGTTTAGTTCAGTTCAGTGATTAGCTCAGTGACTAGTTGGTGGGCGGCGAATATTTGTTTTATAAGGCTGATCTCATATTCAGAGTTTAGCTATATGCTTGATTCTTCTTCAACAAATTGAAATTGAGGTTATTATTTCATAGGGTTCTCAAGGTGCGCTATTTAATTGAGTATTTTCCTAATCTATAGACTCAACATGACATGTGGGAAGCGATGAATTGAAGATGTTTTTTTGAATGTTAAGGTTAAACCATAATTGCATATGAAACCTATCAAATTTATTGGGCTTATATTTATAGAATTGAACACTGAAGTTGATTTGTTATCCTTAGTGTGACTTTTGTTATGGATTTTAAAACTATGATTTTGTTAAGTTGATTTATCAAATCTGAGTTGGACTGGAGTTCGATTGAGCTTTGTGATTGGTAAGCTTTAACCACTTTCATTGTCAGTAACATATTTTGGCATCGTTGTGCATAAAAGCATGGACTGATATGTGCTATTTGACATAACTGAGTATAACCTTAAAAAATTAAACATATAATGATGGGCCAAGTGAAATTATTGTTAAAGTGCTTTACTTTGGAGTAAACAATTTCGTTAAAGTTTGAATGTTCAATTTCGTGTGAAGTCATACTGTATTGAATTGGCTCTGTATTGTACTCATGGTGTATTGTATTGGCTCCATCGGAAACATCTGATGGAGATATTGGCTCCAAAGGATACGTCCTAGGAGATATTGGACACATGAAACCTACAGGGTTTGGCTGGTAGGAATAACGTATTGAATCATCTAAAGAAAAGCACAGTAATTTATTTGTAGCTCATATTGCATTGGATTGGGTCATCGTACTAGGAAGTCAAAGTGCTTTTAATTGTGAATAATATTGCATTGCATGAATTGTTGTATAGAAATAGATAGTGCTTTAATTGAGAATAACAGATCATCGACCCATTGTATAGAAAAGTATAACGTTTCATTTGAGAATAACATATCCCTCCCTTCGGAGCAGCGGAGCAGGTCTGGAACCAAATCAAGAATCATGTTCTTGCCATCCTCACCGCGGCCGTCGTGTCCACCATCAATACCATTGAGATTAACATTTTTTGATATGATTAGTTTTTTATTCGGGTTGTTAATTGTTGTATCAGAAGGTTTTAGTGTGGCTGTTAGAATGGGTTTTATTTGGTAGCTTTTTGTGTTCTATGAATGATGGATTTTGTGCATCTTTACTGCCTATGTCACTTACGGTATGGTTCTTAATTTCGTTTTCTTGATTTTTCTTTATTCTCAGTTGTTTAGTTGAAATGAATTTTATTTTTGTTGTGGTGGTTTGGTGGCATTGTATAGTATGGAGGAAGTTGCAGAGAATTGGAAAGCTTTGATCGAGCATGCAAATGAGATCAAGATGCCGGAAAATGCCTCTTCTTTTTTGGGTATGGAGTGGTGTTGGTGGTAGTTTCCGATACTTGATTAGAGTGGAGTTGATTGTGAATATGATTGACTTTTTTTTCATATGAGGAGTTTTAAATTTGGGTTGTTATTTGTTGTATCAGAAGGTTTTAGTTTTATTGTTAGAAAGGGGTTTTGTTTGGTAGATTTTGGTGTGGTACGAATGATGGATATTGTGCATCTTCTTTGGTTAAAGGTTTGATTTTTTTTGAATATTTTGGGTTTCCATATATTTTAATTTATGAAACTAATTAGTTTAAGAGCAACTTTAGTTACTTTTTTGTTCCCTTTTTATTTTTAGGGAACCATCATAGTTGTTTTAAGTACAAGTAAAAAATAAATAAATTATACAGTTCTTTTTAGCCTTATAGACAAAATGTTGATAACATTAAGAAACAATTATGAAGGAAAAAATTAGAAGATACTAACTAAAATTGTGTTGTCATCTATATATAGATGTACTTAAAGACACTAAAATTATGTTATCAATTATATTGAATAAAAATATAGAATGATATTGGTTTGAAATTTTGAACTTGTTAATATATTGTATTTGTCATCTTTTGATATAGCTTATTATCAATTATTGTCCCTCACATTTCTGATGTTGAGAGGGAAGGCGGTTGAGAAGCACACGGTGGAGAAGAAGATAGCTGAGTACATCAGGTGTCCAACAAGAGCCACAACCCAACTTTGGTAATTATTCGATTTTTTCCTTTTCCTTTCAATTAAACAGAAATATAGAATGATGCTGGTTGGTTTAAAAATGTGAATTTGATAATCTATAGATATGTTATCTTTTGATTATATTGTGATCAAAAGAGTTAAGAGGCATCTCTAAATTTTTGAGTTTTATATAATTTTATCAGTCTCTCAAAATTATTTTAGTCTGTGCAGTTTGTACAGAATAACACTGATCACCAACTAATTTTCTTATAATTCAAAATGGTTCATGCCAAAATTTTTATGGAATATTTTTAATATTTTAATATATCTTTTGGTAAAGCCTGTGCAATTTGCATAGAGGGTATACTAGTCTTTGAGATATATAACAATTGGAGCCTGTTATATATGCTTATTTTATGAAGGGAATAACTAACGATTCAACTTCCATAACATCTGTTTGAAGAAAAACAGTAGCTTCCATGAGTATCTAAACTTGATTGTTGTATAAAGTGGAGTTTGGGGGTAGTTCATTTTATCTTTGCATAATAGGCTGTAACCTAAAGAAGATGATTTGAATTTCAGACATATTGGTCACTGTAACTACTAAGAGACTTATCATCATACTTTTATGAGCAGCAGCATTGCTGTAACCCCTGTTTCCCTAAATACGTATATTCTGTGTATTATCTGAGTTTGGGTTCTTTATAAAAAAATTCATTTTCTTAAATTCATTTTATTTCAAATTTATTTTGTATCTCCTGTTAAAATCCATTTCTTTTCGCTAATTGTATTTGTAGTTATTTCAAAATAAATTCTATATTGTAATGTAAATTACATTTTATTATAAATTACATTTTTTTATTGGTTATTCTATTCTCTTATTGGATTTTATAACTCCAAACCCAAATCTTATAATTCTTAATGGATCTTTGAATTAAGCCCATTAATACCCAATAAACCCTTTAATAAACCCTATTGAATCTTTTTCTAACAAACCCGATACCCTATAATACCCCCCCAACCCGTCATCACCCTATAACCCTAATACCTATGCATATATATACACCTGTTCATCTACCCTATTCAACTCTCTAAACCTAGCCGCTATTTCATCTAAACCCATCTCCCGACCAACCCTACACCCTGTGTTTACCCTTGTGCATCCCAAAACCCTAATAGCCACAAACCCTTTACAACCCATCCCCTACCCCTAGTCATCTCCCGATCCTCTTGCTCCCCTTCAACCCTACCCCGGTGTTGTCATCCCCTCGACAGCAACCCCAAACCACTGCTCCTCCCTGCCTCCCCTCGACGACTGTGGCGTCCTGCACCTCCCGACCTTCCCCTGTGCTTCTCCCGAGCGCCAGTTAGACGACAGCACAGCGACAGCCACGATAGCAGCATCCCCAGCCGATGCCCCGACCTCCTCATCGATGTGCTGCCCTCCTGCTGTGCCACCGCAGTGCAGCACCTCAGCGCTGTGCCTCCTCCGATGCCATAACCTATAGCAACCCTTGCTGTGTTTTTCCCTGATGCCAGTAACAGCAGCCGGAGCCGCCGTCGTTGCTCACGCCATCAGCCCTCCCCCCATGCTTCCGCACCACTGCCCTCGTCCCTGTGCACACCCCAGTCGCACAGCCTGACCCCACTCGAGCCCTATTGTTGATTGATCAAGAGATTTGATCTTTGAATTTGGGTCGTCCGTTCACCATCGTGATCGTGATCATGATCATCATTATCATCAAAGCCTCTTTTGATCTCCAGCCATCCGAACTTGATCATCTTGATCATCTTGATCATCCGATCAGATCTTGGTTGTCCGTTTGATCTGAACTTGATCTCTTGATTTGGATCGTCCGATCGACTGATCACACTTGATCTCGACCCTTGATCAACTTGATCGTCTCATTCATCTTCTACTTGGTCAGTTAAACATGTGATCCACTTTTTGTTCTCATTCATCAAATTGTCAATCATGGTATATTTACTCTTTTGGTACTCTTCTAATTCATGTATATTTTATATTCAATCTTGACCGTTGGATCCATCTTGATCATCGAGATCCGTGCCGATCGTGTTCGTGCCCCGAAATCCATTCCCGTTATTCTTGTTCTTTGCATCGTTTCTGTCGTCGACTATAAGGCCAGTAACATGTATTCTTTTTGTTGTATAATACAAGAACTAAATACCGCCTGTAGTATAGTTGCTCAATATCTATCCCATGAAATCCCTTGTTAAATCTTGTCTCTATGTGTTGATCCGCCCGTAGTTGTCACATCACACACATGACATGAAATAACTTAGATATAATAGATTCTTGATGTATACATTCATGTTGTTCGTGACATATGAGGTGTTGTATGATCTTGCATGCTTGATGTATTAGTAGTAGTATAACTTGTTGTAGACTTATTAAATACCCTATACCATGTTGTCTGGACATCTAGCATACCATATTTCGCATTTTGTTATGATTTGGATGAGTTCCATATGAACTAGTTGATTTTATACTTGAAGAAGATTTTTGTTTTTGGTGTTACCCCATTTTTGTTCAATATTTTAGGCCCTACTACGGTCAGTATATGAAAATAATTTGTGAATATGAATTATAGAGAATTTTGTCTACATTCCAGAATTTCTGACAGATCTCAGTTTTCATTTGTGAGTTGCAAGTTATTTCTTTTTTACTACAGATGTGTAGAAAATTTCAGATTCTGTTTTATATGAATTCTATATGGTAATTTATTTTTATACTGATGTTAAAAATAATATTTTGATCCAATATTTTGCTGAGTACAACCAGACTTGATTAGGATTAACCCTAAATTTTTATAGATTTATTTGATGATTTTATAACGGATCTGGATTCCGATTTATATTTTGTACGATATTGCTGTTTTAGTACTCTGTTGTGTTCATGATTTCAGTTTACAAAATTTCTGTATCTTGTTGTCTTCTGATTTTATTTGACTAAGCTATCTCTGTTGGAAAAATATGAAAATTTATTTACTGATACTAAACATACTAGGGAATACCTCATATTTTTCTTGGATTTAATCAATGAGTTTTTATGCCGTTTTCCTGTTTATGAATACAAACTTTTAATTTCTTGCTGAACAAGTTTTCTGGATACAATTCTGTTTTGAGCCATATTTTTGTGAAATACCATATGACTTATATATATTTGCTAGATTTGGCCGGAAGTCTATTTTCTAGATTTTCTGACGGATCCAGATTTTCATTTTTGTGGCAACGAAAATCCAAGATTTGGTGCAGTACTGTCTTACTGTCCAGAATTAGAATTTTCGTTGTCTTAGTCTATTTTGAGTCTTTTGTCATTAGTTCGTGTTCGTTATTCAACTTGTACTTGTCCCTTATGGTCTCTCCATGTTTCTTGACTTATTTGTGCACGTCCATGCTTACCGGAATAATAATAACAAGATCTAAGCCGGGGTTTAAAGGGAAAGATCTAATAGTGGAAAAAACAACAACGTGTACTCGGAATGGGATCTATAGATCCTACGTGATTACCTGATACTTGATACTTGATACTTAGAGCTTGACACGTGATTACTTGACACTTGCATACTTGACACATGATACTTGGCAATTGGAGCTTGATACTTGATACTTGATACTTGATTACTTGATACTTGTCCCTGAGTATACTGCCCTCTATGATTTACTATGAAATCTAAAACGTAACTATTTGAATGTAGCAACCATGTGGTAAAAATCTGGGACACATGAAGTGCTACTTAGATAGATTTAATACAAGACTTGAAGACAACACGATCACTTGACACTTGCTACTTGTTTTTTTTTGAAGAAAAGGTGGAATAATGACACTTGCTACTTGTTACTTGTACATGATACTTGATTCTTGACATTTGTTACCTGTTACTCGTTTACATGATACTTGTCTACTTGACACTTGTTGCATGCCACTTGCACTCTTTCATCTTGCCATGCTAGTTATTCCTGTTCTTGACTAGAGTTAATTCTCTATTTTATTGTTACATCCTTTCCATGCTATACTTGCTTCCGCTGTTACTCTCTCCTTGTCTATTTTGTCTTTCCTATACTTGTGTCCACACTATAAGCGGTCCGTAACTTGCATTGGCAGGCATTTTGTTTCTCTTTCCTTTTTCCTGCAATTTGTTAGATTGCAGATTATGGCGATCAGCTACCTGATGGAGTAGGTGATCTGAGATTCTAGCTGGCTGAAGATTTTTGCTATATCTATTTATTTCTTGTTGCTTATCTTGAATAATTGTAATTTGCTACATGGATATTTGTATTAGGCTTTTTATCCCAGACTTGTGTTTTGTTCCAGACATGATTATTTAAAATTCAGTATTCTTATTTCTTTTCAAGTAATATTGTTGACTATATTGATTCAGTTATGCATGCGTGGTTGACTATTTTTCTTGTATATCTCTTGTTTATACTTGTACTCGTTGTAAAGATCCTGACAGCTTATAAATGGTAAAAGCCATTCGCTAGACTTAGTCACGTATTTGTATTCCGTATCTCCTTTTTGGAAAGCGGGGCGTGACAATTGCATTGTGGTTGGCGTATAGGTAGTAGAAAAGATAGAGGAATTATGGGTTTTGTTGCCACACTTGGCTTCCTTTATAATAGTTATTACACAATTACTTTCGAACTTTAACCCCATTTAATAATCTTTGAAAGTTTTGATTCGAAAATTCTTATTAATTTTGTCTCTAATATAAAGGTTGCAAGAATTGGGATCCAACTTAACAAGATTTAGTTATAGATGAATTTGTAGGATTCATGAACTCAGCAAGACATCTAGGATCCACTAGGAAATTCAAGTCAATCCCAAGTAAATTATCGAATTTGAATTCGGGTTTTGGATTATTTTATATTCTCTCTGTTTTGTAATATAAGTTATTTCAAGATTTTACACTCATATTAAACATCCTAAGTTAGTGTAAAAGTAATAAATATTTTTGATTATTCACGCTCTTAATAAGCTAACTATTGTAAAATATCAAATTTGTCATTTTTTAAAATGAGCTAGTAAATTATTAGATGAAAAATTAAATCACCACACAAGGTAAATTGGAATCTCATAGAAAAAGCATTTACAAAGGTTAAGTGTGATTTTTTTTTTCCCTTCAAGAAAATCTAAAGCGACACATATTGTTGGATTTAAAAAATTGCTATAAGGAGTATTTATTTATTTATTCTTTTGAATGGGTTAATTAATATCACTAGATCCACATAGATGGAGTATATGGCAACAAGATCGCAGACATCAAAGATATACATGTAGGGTTATACAAAATCCAAACAATACAAGAGATCATATATGAAGAAGGATCTTTATTTCTTTTAAGAATTAATCATAATCATATATTTATTCAATGCAACCTGCCTTGATAGTGTTATTACAATTACAATATTTGGGTTGGCACTTGGAACTGCAAAGATTACATTCCACAACCCTAACTTTATTTGGATTGCCACACGTTGTGATTGTTGCTCTTCCCAAAAAAAAAAAAAGAATTAACTTATCTGGATCTCTCCAACAAATTCTCAGCATGTTCTTGCACCACCTTCCACCCGGTTCTCACATGACTCTCTTCCGTCAAAGTGGCCCCAACAGCGAACCGGATCATATAGACGCCGCCGATGACTGAATGAGTCATGTACAATTTCCCCGACGCGTTCACCGACTCGAGTAAGGTCTTGTTCAACTCATTCAAACGATCCAGCGTCCCACAATGTTTCTCACCGGTTTTATTCAATCGGAAACACACCATCGCAAAATTCCTAGGGACAACTATCTCAAACCTCTCATCCATGGTCACTAACTCTTCAAAAAGTATGGCCATCATTACATGACCTCTTAAAAAATTTTGCTGAACCGGATCATATAGACTTGGCTACGGACCGGGTATTTGTCGATGTTCTCGTAGTATTCTGCAAGGAAGTCGATGACCATGTGGCCTTGTCGACGGAACTCCTTAGGGTCGAGAGGGTTTGGCGATAATCCTAGGGATTCAAGAGCATCATAGGAAATGCTGCCCATTTTGGAATTACACTTATTATGTTACGAGTAATGCTTTAGCCACTACCAATTTCACTACCATTCTCTTCACTACCTTAGGTGGCATACTCCTATTGGAGAGTTCTCCCACCTACTCTATCTTCTCCTACCTATTGGAATGTGCCACCAAGATAGTGAAGAAAAATGTAGTGAACTTGATAGTGGATGTAGCATTACTCTTATGTTATATTTTTGTAAGGAGATCGATCAGTAGGAGATGGAGCAGTTGGTGAAGAGAGCATTGGTGGTTGAGGGGGTATATATAGGATGGCTATAGCCAAGATCTGAGTTGGCTATAGGGGACCCCACCATGTGTTATTTATTTAAGATATTCGTAGATTTTTGTGTCTTCCCTGTGCTTTCATGAATCTGCTATAAATTGCCGAATATGTACGTAGTAGTTAAATATTTGGCTGTTTCATGAAAATCATTGAAAGTTCTTTGTCAAATATTTGGCTGTTTCAAACATATTTTTGGATGTTTATAGGGAGAGTATGAATAACGTGAAAATTATTGAAAATTCTTTGTCAAATATTTGGCTATTGAAACAGTGAAAGCCATTTAAGGGGTTTAGTAAAAGATGTTTCAATTTTTTTTCGGTCAAAGCACAAATTACGAGGGTACTTTGACGAATTTGAGATGAGAGATGGGTTAGGATTTCGGAATTAGAAGAGGAAGAGAAAGAAAATAGGAATAGTAAGAACTGTTTGGGATGGGGGGTTTAAGTTCCAAACGACATCGCTTTTTGAAAAAGCGAGTGTGGGATAATTCCTCCCGCTTTTTCAAAAAGCGAGTGTTGCTGGGCAAAAAATGTCAAGACTCGCTTTTTGAAAAAATGTGCGAGAATATACCACTCGCTTTTTCGAGTGGGGCGTTTAGGGAATAAAAAAAAACAGGTCGGTTGGGAAAAAACTTTCAAAAAAAGGGTCATTTTGGAAAAAAAATTCTATATAGCTAGGATGACTATAGCCAAGATCTGAGTTGGCTATAGGGGACCCCACCATGTGTTATTTATTTAAGATATTCGTATATTTTTGTGTCTTCCCTGTGCTTTCATGAATCTGCTATGAATTGCGCAGAATATGTACGTAGTAGTTAATGATAGGTTGGAGAAATATACTATTTGTAAAGAAAAAATTATCCTGACCTAAAAACACTTACCGAATAAAACAATACCACTGAGTTGTGGTGTAGGCGAGGTTTATACTGAGTCTGAGTTGCACTTTAGATTAGATTGTAACAACTTTGGGCTGAGTAAAAAGCAAGTCTCAGTTTGGAGACCATGCAATATTGTAGTCTTTACTAAAATGTAACCAACAAAAGTTATGTTTATATATATTTTTTAAAGAAAGGGGTATATTCATTGTAACAAATCATCTATCTATCTATATATATATCTATAACTATTATAATGGGAGAGATGGGGTTGCTAATTAATTAACAATATTTTGTATGTGTGCAAACACGTGCAGCGCACGTGTTTGTGGTTTTTTTGTCTTTTTCCTTCCTCCTCCACGTGCATCGCACGTGCATGATACTAGTATTATATTATAATGGGAGAGATGGGGTTGGTAAACAAACAAACCCTAATTTGTTTGTGAGCAAATCCGTGCATCGCACGTGCTTTTTTTTGTCCTTTTTCATTCCACTCCACGTGCATCGCACACGTGCTTTTTTTTGTCCTTTTTCATTCCCCTTCACGTGCATCGCACGTGCATGATACTAGTAACTATTATAATGGGAGAGATGGGGTTGGAAACAAATAAACAATATTTTATTCTTTGGTGTATGTGTGTCAACACGTGCAGCACACGTGTTGGTAGTTTTTTTTTGTCCTTTTCATTTTTCCTCCACGTGCATCGCACGTGCATGATACTAGTTTATTTAAAAGGAAAAGTAAATCATACATAACAAATGTGCAAGTCCCTTTTTTCTGAGTCCCACTCCCACTCTAATAGGATAAAAAAATCTCTTTACAGAGATAAAAAATAATAGGAGTTTAAAAAAGATTATGTGTTGTATATCCAAGACAAGATTATCCGCCTCATTATTAACTGGCTATCTATTTTGTCTTTAATATTATAATTCTTAAACATTAATAAAAATTGAGAAACACCACCAACTGTTTATATGCTTTAGCCTGTAGAATGAGAAAGAGAAAGTGAGAGTTGATAGTGCGATTTAAATAATAATAAAAACCTTAGACGACACTAGATGTCTTCAATAACGAGCGTGGTTGTCTCCAATAACGAGTGTAGTACAACCACGCTCGTTGTTGGAGACAACGAGTGTAGTTTGAGATCTTTTCACTCCAAAAGATTTCTCCAAGTTGGGGAGAAACACCTAAGCCTATACTCGCTATCTCAAAGAGCGATACTTTCACCAAACTCGCTATATAAGATAGCGGATTAGTCATTTTGTTAAATACTTTCAAAAGTGGATCATTTTGGTAAATACTTTCAAAATTAGGTCATTTTGGCAAAAACAATCTGAATAATTTTCTACATCTCATGATTTTCATCTTTGTTGCCGACAGTCAGTGGAACATTTTTTTGGATGTTTATATGGAGAGTATGAATAACATGAAAATCATTGAAAGTTCTTTGAAGAAAAAAAAACTTGAAGAAAAAAAAAACGTGCTTTAGGTATTTATTCACCACTTGAAGAAAAAAATATCAAACTAAGACTCACTGTCTCAAATAGTTAGCGTAGTTGTACTACACGTTCGAGATAGCAAGCATGACTTTGAACTAATTTTTTTTAATGTTGAATAAACTTTTTTTGAATGTAGAATATACATTGTTAGATAAATGTCCCTTCAAATGTTGAATTATTTATAATAAATTGTGGTGAAAATCTGGAAATAAACCATATATATGTATACAGGAAAATTTGTTGCTGCATAATGCATTTGAAAATGTCAGAACTACTGTTAGTTCAAAAAGACCCGCTAGTTTAGTATTGATAAAATTTTTAGATTTTTCAAATTCTCTGTAAAAATCTCTACACACACATTATCTATCTGAGATAGCGAGTGCAGTATAATGACGCTCGCTAGATAGCGAGGGTATGTTTTTTAATTTTTCCAGTCCCCGTAAAGGTCTCTACACACACAGTCGCTATATGAGATAAGAGTAGTATAATGACGCTCGCTATCTAAGACAGCAAGTGTATGTTTTTAATTTCTTCAGAGACTTCAAAGTCTCTGTAAAAATCTCTACACACATAGTCGCTATCTGAGATAGCGAGTGTAGTATAATGAATGGAGAAATGAGTTTAGGGTTTTCAGAGTGGGAGGAGAGAAGCCCTATGATGGATGAAGTGAAGAGTTTGAGATTTAGAAAAGATTTTGAGGGTGAGAGATCGAATTTGGGAGGTTAGGGTTTTGAGTTTCGGATTTAGGAGTAAGAGTGGAGAGAGGAATGAGAAAAAGGAAGTGAGAGTTGATAGTGCGATTTAAATAATAATAAAAACCTTAGACGACACTCGATGTCTCCAATAATGAGTGTAGTACAACCACGCTCGTTGTTGGAGACAGCGAATGTAGTTTGGGATCTTTTCACTCCACAAGATTTCTCCAAGTTGGGGAGAAACACCTAAGCCTACACTCGCTATCTCAAAGAGCGAGGATATTTTCACTAAACTCGCTATATGACATAGCGGATTAGTCATTTTGTTGAATACTTTCAAAAGTGGATCAGTTTGGTAAATACTTTCAAAAAATGGGTCATTTTGGAAAAACAATCTGAATAATTTTCCACATCTCATGATTTTCATCTTTGTTGCCGACAGTCAGGTGAACATTTTTTTGGATGTTTATAGGGAGAGTATGAATAACGTGAAAATCATTGAAAGTTCTTTGTCAAATATTTGGCTGTTTCAAACATATTTTTGGATGTTTATAGGGAGAGTATGAATAACGTGAAAATTATTGAAAGTTTTTTGTCAAATATTTGGCTATTGAAACAGTGAAATCCATATAAGGGGTTCAGTAAAAGATGTTTCAATTTTTTTTCAGGCAAAGCTCGATGCTCAATTTACTGATACAAAAGGTTCACAGTGATGTAAACAACCCCGCAGGATCAGGGCCGTCCCCACCCTTGAGGCCGGTGAGGAGGCCGCCTCAGCCCCCGGCGTTTCTGCAATTTTAGGAGGTCCCATATTTGTAATTTCCTTATAAATATAGGCACATATTTTACGCGTAAAAAAATACTGTTATTAAGGGCTCCCAAAAATAATTATTAGAGCCTTTAAATTTTTTTTAAAAAAATATTTGGGTTTAGACTTTAAGACTTGAATTAAATTTGAGATTTTAAATTTGGATGATTTAAAACAAATTTATATATTTTTTACATATTTTGCTTTTAACAATGTGCCCAATTTTTGTATACATGTTTTTTTTTTTTTTTTTTTTTTTTTTTTTATTTTTTTTTTTTTAAGGTAGGCCTCCTGTCTAACTTTTCAGCTAAACCAAACCAATTTCTTGTCATGGCATGCTCATAGCCGTTCATCCATAGTGGCTTTCTCTGCCTACAGGGTCACTCATGGTGATGAGACGTACCTATGCTATGATATACCGAGAGAGTTTATGTGCAAAACAACATGAAAAAAGAAGTATATGATACAATCATTTATTTATTGGGGGAACATAGTAGATACATACTAAAGAGGTTTCCCTTTCGGGAAATCCCTTAAAGATCTAAAAGACTTACAAGGAGTTCAAGCTTGAGGAGCTTGTTCCTTTTGGTACATGCAATATTTTACAAAGCGGTGGTGAAGGAGAACATTGGAGTACAAGGGGAGTTTTTGGAAGCGGGGGTAAGGGATTGGATGCCTTTGAGGAGAGCAGAGGGTTGGTATTTATAGTGGGTGATCTGAGAGGAGGCCTTGAAGGAGAATCTGCCTCTTCTTCTGAGTTGACAGTGCCTTTTACGTGGCTTTGTGAAGACCAAGCTTTCTTGGTTGGAGAGATTCCTGAGTAGACATCGCTTTATACGTGGCTTCGGGAAGTCCAAGTTCTTCTGGGTGGAGGGATTCTATGCTGGACGGAAGTGACAACTCTATCTACACCTGTCTGGATGGAGAGGATATTTGGGCAGGAACATCGAAGTGTCCAAAATCTCTTTTGAGTGGAGGGGACATCTGTCGGAGTGTAGTCTGACTGGAGGTGACATCTGTTGGAGTGTAGTTCTGGCTGGAGGTGACATCTGTTGGAGTGTAGTTCTGGCTGGAGGTGACATCTGTTGGAGTGTAGTCTGATTGGAGTCTAGGTGTCTAAATTATGTAGAGCCACCGAATCTAAGGACATTGGGGTCACGGGATTGTTGTCGCCACTATCTCCTGTGTCTGAAAAGTTTTCTATTTGGGATAAAGGTGGTTTATCTTCAGGAATTTCCTTCTCACTTTCTGTCACTGTCTCTCTTTCCTTTGAGACGGCTGTCTTGACTGCTTCAGCTACCTGTGTTGCAATCATGGCTCGAATTGATTCTTTGCGTTTGCTTTTCTTGTGTTTTGGTTGGATCCTTTCTGATTGCTTCTGGAAACCTTCAATTTGTAGGAGAAGCTGCAGAATCTGATCATACTTCTTTGGGTCTGTAATATCTTGATTTTCCATAGGGGCCTTGCCCTTGTTTTGACTTTTTGGCAAAGTCACAGCCATCAACGGATTTGTTGTGTCTTTACCGGTAGCCGTTTGCTCCGGACTAGCCATTGGTATTGTAGACCCAATGATATCTCTGTCAAGGTTTTTTGGCAAAACCTCAGCCATCAACGGACTTGATGTGTCTTTACTGGTTGCCGTTTGAACCAGACTAGCTATTGAATTTGTAGGCTCAATAGTGCCTTTATCTGCATTTAGAGGGAAATGCAAACCCTTCTCATCCCACTTATTATAGACCGGGGGAGCAGTCTGTGGTGGATTTTTTGGTGGAAATCTGGTCTGGAAGAGCTGTTTCTCCAAGCTAGCTATTGTTTCCTGCAATTTCTGTTTTTCAAAGATGTGACAATTTTTATTTTCATTTAGCGTTCTTACCGTTCGTGACATTGCCTCGCAATGATCACAGAAGAGGATTTTTCCCTGCGTATCTTTTGTGATAGAGTATTCCAGGGGAGTTTCCTGCATGGATCTTAGGGAAGGAGAAACAAAATAGTTAGGTCCTAAGTAGCTTCTAGCTACGTCTAGTGCTTCTGACAAGTTATAGAAGCCTTTATAAATTGGATTTTTGAAGTTCTTAATACTATCTGCTACTTCTATCCAAGTATGAAAAACACCTACTAAATTACCTTGGAGAACTGCATAAAATTTGTATCCTCTCTGGTTCTGACTAAATACTTCTGATAAAGAATTCATGGCTGCTAAGAAATATTTCTGGTCCTTTTTATTAAATGCAATCCATAAATTGTCTAGGATGCATTGTTGCTCTTTTGATGTAGAAATATGAGCATATGTTCTGAAAGGAGGATTGCCATTGGAGAAAATAAAAAGTTCTTGATTTCCGAACCGTAATCGTTCTTGGGGGACTCCTTGGGGGGTTCTGCTTTCACTGGTCTGCTGGCTGTTCTGTGGTGGTAACATGTGATCTGGTCGAATCCCTGGGTGTGGTGGTAGCCTTGCCATCTGCGTATTGTCAAAAAAAATATTCATTAGATCATGATCTTGTGGGGTTTGCAAGAGATAAGAAATTCGTGCATTAATTAATTGTTTTCTGATTATATTACCATCTTCAGAAGGATTAAATTGTTGAGCAAGGGTGTATAAAAAATGTTTGTCATAGATGCAGTTAATACTAATAGAAAAAGCTTCGATAGAACATAATTGCAAAAAGTGGAAAAGGGTAAAGTTTATATCTGTATATTCTAGGAATGGATTTGGAAAGTTGTTAATATTAAGATGGACCATGTCATTATCTAGTTTTTCATTCTGTCTTATATCTATTGTGAGAAATACTTCTGATGTGGATAGTGCCCCAAGTTTTTCGAGGTTCTTTGCCTTTTGTTTAATAATTTGAGCACATCGTTGTTCTCGAATTTCCTTTAGTCTGTTGGATATAATGGTAGCATGTGGTTCTTTAACCCACCAATATTCTAATAGCTCATGGAGAGTAGTGACATTGTTCATTTTAGTAATTACAGAAATGAATTCATGTTCTGTGCAATTTTCTAAGAAGGCGATGACTTCTGTCAATACTAAGTCTTCTTGGGTTATATTATAAGTTTGTGGATGCTCGTCTATATTGATTAAGTCAAAAGATGCACCTATATTGCCTATGTCTACTAGAGCATGCTGATGGAGCAGGCGGCTAAGAGTATCTGGTAAGATATTAGTACTGCCTTTGATGTGTTCAAAAGTGATATGGGTACCAAGGTGAAGGCACCTATCTAAAAAATTTAGCCAACGCCGTCTAGAACTACGTTTTTGTTCTAAAGCCATCTTTGAATGAAATGAAACTATGGCTTCACAGTCTGTTCTAACAGTTATTTCTTTTTTAGAAATAATAAATAGTTCAAAACTATCCAGAGCATAAAAGATGGCTAATAATTCTGCATCAATACTGCTAATGTTGCCTTTTTCTTTATATTTACCACTAGCATAGCGGCAAATTCTTTCTAAAGCTTTGTTGGAATATTTATTTGGTTTTGCAATCAAAGTTGCGCCCCAGCCTGTATTGCAACCGTCTGATTCTATGATTAGATAGTCTGAATCTAATGGTAGTGCTAATTCGGGAAGTTCTTTAATCAAGTTCTTAATTTGTTGGACTAATTTAACATCTTCTTTGTTAAAATATCTTTGTCCTTTTTGGGAAGTTTTGGCATATAAGGGTCCTGCAATTTTTCCTAAATTTTTTATAAAAGGCCTTGCATAATTAACCAACCCTAAAAATTGCTGGAGCTGTTTTAAGTCTTCTAATTTGTCTGAGAATTCTAAGGCCTTTTGGGCAATATGAGGTTGTAGTTTGATTTTTCCCTGCCCAATAATGGCTCCTAAAAATTCTATTTGTGGTTTATACAGCTGCATTTTTGTTTTGCTAATTATGATACCGTGATTAATAAATTCTGAAATAATAATCTGCAAGTGTCCTCTGTGTTCTTGCCTTGTTTTACTAAAAACTAGGATATCGTCTATATAAACAACAGCAAATTTTTTGTGCTTTAGAAAAATGTCGTCCATCTTTCGTTGGAAAACAGATGGTGCATTTTTAAGGCCAAAAGGCATGACAAGCCATTCAAAATGTCCTTCAGGACATGTAAAGGCTGTCCATTCTATACTCTCAGGGTGCATTTTAACTTGCCAAAATCCAGATTTTAAATCAAACTTACTAAAGATGTTACATCCTTGTACTTGGTTTATCAATCTGGTTTTGTCTGGAATATCATATGCATCATCTCTGGTATTGTCATTTAATCTTTTGTAATTAATAACCATTCGACTTTTTCCCCTAGCGATCTCACTATGTTTTCTAACAATAAAAGCAGCAGATCTGTGAGGACTTTCGGATCTTCTGATAACCCCTAATTGTAGAAGATCTGTAATATGCATTTTAAAGTCATCTATGTCTTGGTTTGTGGCATTTATTTTTGCTGTTCTAACCTTATATTCAGGGTTTATAATATCTAGCTTACACATGACCTTGTCTTTATCCCAATACTTTAGTACTTCTTCACCCATTATTCCTAATTTCTCTATTTTGGATAGTAGTTGTTCTACATCCTGTTCACTTATGAGGGTGTAATAAAGATGTTCTAGATTTATAAAGTCTGTGTGGACTTCTATCTCATATTCTTGATTTATGTTATGAATATTATTATCGTCATTAGGAATTACATTATGTAACTCGCATTGCCTTTCATGGGGGCAAGTGCATTCTTTATCATCTTTGGGATTTTCTAGTTCTCTTATCATGGTTGGTTCATCATGTGTATAGACTGGTGTAAAGATTGTGTGTTTCTGTAGCTGCAAGTAATCTTTACTTATTAACATACTGCCTTTATCTTTTAGTAAGAAGCTTAATCCCAAAATTAAATCATTACTTAGATCAAGTTGTCTTACCCATGTGGATTCTTTGGGTAATGTATATTCTATACTTTCCCCACAATTGGTTTCAAATCTAATTTTACTGTTTGGGATTAACAGATCATCATATGTAAAAACCTTTCCATCCATTTGTTGAGCTACTGCGGGTTTCGAGGCTTTTACTATGTATTGTTTTGGGATTATATCTTTATTTATAATACAGTTTGTACACCCTGTATCGATTAATGCTAGACACTTTACTTCGTAGGCCATCATTCTTACTACACATCTAACTTTGAGTGCTCTTAGTCTATCTTTGTTGCATATTTGGATTAGATCAATTTGATATTGATCTATTGTTGGTTCGTCTACTACCATTTTTCCTTTTTCTAACCTTTCTTCTATTGTTTCTACTTTTGTATAGAGGAGTTTCTGTGTATCTTCTAAATTTTCTATTCTCTTTCGTAGGATTTTTACCTCATCAGTATTTATTGTTGGTTTGGGTATTGAAGAACTAAGTGTAATATTGTAGTTCTTTTCTATGCATTTTATACAACCTTCTTGATAACACTTGGAACATTTGGTTCTGTTCATCTTACTAGGGTATCCTTTACAAAATAAACATGGCATGCTATCCATCCCTGTTCGGACTTGCCAGTTGTGTTTGCAGGTTTCCAGTAGGATTGAGTTTGTTCCCTTACTGGTAGATTCTATGTTCATCATATCTAAATCAGAAAAGTCTAATTCTGGTATACTGGGACATGGGGCAAAATCTTCAATTAATTCATTTGGCTGCTTATTGTCTTGTGTCTCATTTTCTTCATCAAAGTCTTCTATGGTGACGATCGAATAAATTGATTCAGAATCAGATACTGTTTCATCAATATTAATTAAATCCTCATTTGTGCATTCTATAAGTATGCTATTCTTATCATGCCTATTTATTCTTTTAGGACAAGTTCTGCTCAAATGTTCTGGGCTACCACATGTATAACATTCGAGTTTATTTTTATACAATCTATTTGGCTTAAATTTTCTCACATGTTTTTGAGGGTCTAAATATGGCTTTCGTCTGTTTGATTTTCTTAAAAAATATTTTTTCTTCCTATATTTTGTGTTTTGTTTTGTGCGTCTGCTATGTTCGGTATAAGTTCTAGTTCTTCTTTCTCCTATACCATATGTTTGAGGAGTGTAAATTTCTTTACAAAACCCATAGTCTGAGTTTTTTAGCTGTTTCTGAATTTGTATTTCTGTACATTTGTCTTTTAGTACATTAATAACTTGCTGTATTCTTTGTCCTATGGACCATGGGTGACCCGGACCTGCTGTCATTACTTCTGGCCAATTTTTCCATTTTTCTGCTATTTCTATTCCTAGGGCTCCAGGAAGTTTTCTAAATAATTTGTCTCCTAAATCTTGGTTAAAAGCATTTCCTGAAATACAGGTATAATAAAAGTAGTCATTCAGAAATTTCTTTATATACTTCCATTTGTATAGACTTAATTGTTCTAAAGTTCTGATAGCATCTTTTTGTAATCCTAGTGCTCCTGTATTCGGGTCTTCTCCCGTAACTAAAGCTTGTATTTTGTTTACAAAATTATAGGGATTGGGGCCTAGCATTAGCAGTGTATTGTAATCTTCTACATACGAAACTTTCCAGGCTTCCCACAAAGCCCTAACGCTTTCTCCTAAAAATGTTTCTAAATACTTGTACATTTCTTCTGTTTCTAGATTTAAAGAGGTTCTGTAATAATCTCCGATCAGTGTATATTTCCATACATCTAAAATATTTGACCAAGCTTGTGGATCGTGGGCAGCTAGGTTTAGGATCTGAGCTTCTCCTTTAGTCTGAAATTTGATTGGTTGCTCTAAGGGTTGTCTCCTTCCTCTGGTTTTATATTGATTTTCTGGTTCTTTGTAATCGTCTACTCTTGTCCTGGGGGTATTGCCACTTCTGTAACCACTATAGCCGATTACAATTCCTGATGTGTTATGTATTGGTGTTCCTCGATAGGGGGAAGTAACTTCAGATTCTTCTACTAGATCCTTTTGGTATGATACCTCTGAGATTTGTGTTTCATTATCTATTTCTTCTTGTATTTCGTCCTGTAGGATTCCAATTCTGATATTTTGGTCTGTATCATAGTATAAATATTCATGTTCCTTTATAGAACCATTCATATAATGCATATCTTCTAGTTCTAACAATTCTTTAGGTGATAACCTTTCGAGACTTAATTCTGTCGGATATAGTATTCTATCAGTTTCTGATACTAACGTTTCAAGGCATTCGATATGCACTAGGTCAGATTCTATGTCCATTTCTAATTCTTGTATGTTCCTGTGGACTTGTGGAACATAATCGGTAAAACGGATGCTAGTTCTACTTTTTTCTTGATAAACTAATGCCTCTTGAGGTACAAGAGTTTTTACTGGATTTATGAAATTGTCTAAATTCCATTCTAATCCTGCTAGCCTTTGAGAATCATATGTCAATGGTTTTACCATTTTTATTCCTTTGCTGCTTAATAAATCAACTATTTCTGTTACATTTACTCGATATTTTACCTTCGAATTGGTTGTAGTTCGTCCTAAAAATGCTATGTGGACTAGAAGGTTATCTCCATTGTGGACTTCTTCGTATCCCTTTGTCTGAATTCCAACATGGATATATCTTGTAAAGTCTTGAAGAGTCATCATAAAGTCTGGGCTGCAATAAAATATTCCTGAATTGCTATTCATATCAACTTCTATACTGGCTATCATTCCCCTAGCAATATCATTCCATCTATTATCATATAAGGTGATTAGAGTTTTGCAGCCTAAATTTTTTCTCATAAGTCCTTTAATCCCTATTACTATTAATCCTAAATGCATTAATTTATATCTGGAGGTTCTAAGCTCATGTCCAGCTTCTTGGCTTACTAAAGGTAGGTTACAGGTCTGATTTCCTAGACAACTTAGTGCTTGTTCTCAGTTATGTCTGAAAAATTCTGGTCTGAATTCAAAACGTCCGGTCTGGTACAGAATTTTTGGGTTAAGGATATTGAGTCCTTCCTTTTGGAATCTTTCATAATCTTGTTCAGGATCTATAAGTTCTCCGAGTTGGATATCCTGATTACTTGACCTCCTAGACAGTAGTCTAGTGAGAAGTGGTCTAGTTCTACTTGTAGAGCCTTGGTCTGTCCTGATTGTTCTGTATGATTGAATTTCTGTTAATGGCCTACTCGTACTCATGGTTTAGGTTTTGATAGTTGTTCCTTTACTAATGGCCTAGTTGGAAAAGTAAATATTACAGGTTTTCTTGTAACTTGTTCTTTTCCTGTTGGTTCTAGCTTTACTGATCCTAGTTTGTCCGTTATCTTGCTAAGATTATCTTGGAAATTCGATATTTCTAACTTTTGTAATTTTTTCTCAACTTCTTCAATCTGATTTGCTAATTTTTGCTCTGTTTCTTCAATTCTTTCGTGGATTTTAAGGATAAGTCTAATAATAGTATTATTTTGTTTAATAATAGTTTTGTCTGAGAGGGATTCTGCGTTATAAGCACTATAGCCTTCCGAGCCGGTTTGAAAACTCTTTGTATAATCTAAAGCTTATAAATAGGCCTTTTGCATTAATTCAGAACAATCCTTTTTATTTCTTTCAGTTCTAATTTATTATTTATGACAACGTCGTGTACTTGATTGATTGCCTCTATGATTCTGGGGTCTTCTTCTTTTCGTGGAGAATGATGTAACCTTGAATTATTCTGATCTTTTATGTAGTCTAGTTTACTGGAAATATCTTTTAAAATCTGGTTTTTCTCCCTTATGATTAAAAGTAGGCTATCTTTAAATTTTTGTTCTTCGCTTTCTCTAGCGTCTAGATTGCGTTTTAAATTTATAACTAGATCTATTAATGTATTCTGAACAAGATCTTTGTTATGGAATAAATGTTTTACGTCGTCTGATTTTTCAAAATTACAGGTAAGGACCTGTTTGTCCGAAGTAGTAACTAACCTAGGGTGGAAACAAGCGTCTGATTCTGAGGAATCTATGGCTCTGATACCAAAAAAGGGGGGTGTAGTTAAAGATAGGTTATTACAAGCTTTGAATTTTTCTGGGTAGTTAAAGATAGGTTATTACAAGCTTTGAATTTTTCTGTGGGTTTCTAATTTTTGTACTGATCCCTACTGGGTACTCCCTCTCTAAATTATGTATGTCTATGTTCCCGTGTTACTGTAGCTACAGTGAAAATTTTTGTACAGTAGATTTTTTTTTTTTTTTTTTTTTTTTTTTTACAAAAAAAATCTAGGTTTTAAATCTAGAAACAGAAGATCAGAGCCCAGTAGGGATAATGGGTGAAGAAGTACTAAAGTATTGGGATAAAGACAAGGTCATGTGTAAGCTAGATATTATAAACCCTGAATATAAGGTTAGAACAGCAAAAATAAATGCCACAAACCAAGACATAGATGACTTTAAAATGCATATTACAGATCTTCTACAATTAGGGGTTATCAGAAGATCCGAAAGTCCTCACAGATCTGCTGCTTTTATTGTTAGAAAACATAGTGAGATCGCTAGGGGAAAAAGTCGAATGGTTATTAATTACAAAAGATTAAATGACAATACCAGAGATGATGCATATGATATTCCAGACAAAACCAGATTGATAAACCAAGTACAAGGATGTAACATCTTTAGTAAGTTTGATTTAAAATCTGGATTTTGGCAAGTTAAAATGCACCCTGAGAGTATAGAATGGACAGCCTTTACATGTCCTGAAGGACATTTTGAATGGCTTGTCATGCCTTTTGGCCTTAAAAATGCACCATCTGTTTTCCAACGAAAGATGGACGACATTTTTCTAAAGCACAAAAAATTTGCTGTTGTTTATATAGACGATATCCTAGTTTTTAGTAAAACAAGGCAAGAACACAGAGGACACTTGCAGATTATTATTTCAGAATTTATTAATCACGGTATCATAATTAGCAAAACAAAAATGCAGCTGTATAAACCACAAATAGAATTTTTAGGAGCCATTATTGGGCAGGGAAAAATCAAACTACAACCTCATATTGCCCAAAAGGCCTTAGAATTCTCAGACAAATTAGAAGACTTAAAACAGCTCCAGCAATTTTTAGGGTTGGTTAATTATGCAAGGCCTTTTATAAAAAATTTAGGAAAAATTGCAGGACCCTTATATGCCAAAACTTCCCAAAAAGGACAAAGATATTTTAACAAAGAAGATGTTAAATTAGTCCAACAAATTAAGAACTTGATTAAAGAACTTCCCGAATTAGCACTACCATTAGATTCAGACTATCTAATCATAGAATCAGACGGTTGCAATACAGGCTGGGGCGCAACTTTGATTGCAAAACCAAATAAATATTCCAACAAAGCTTTAGAAAGAATTTGCCGCTATGCTAGTGGTAAATATAAAGAAAAAGGCAACATTAGCAGTATTGATGCAGAATTATTAGCCATCTTTTATGCTCTGGATAGTTTTGAACTATTTATTATTTCTAAAAAAGAAATAACTGTTAGAACAGACTGTGAAGCCATAGTTTCATTTCATTCAAAGATGGCTTTAGAACAAAAACGTAGTTCTAGACGGCGTTGGCTAAATTTTTTAGATAGGTGCCTTCACCTTGGTACCCATATCACTTTTGAACACATCAAAGGCAGTACTAATATCTTACCAGATACTCTTAGCCGCCTGCTCCATTAGCATGCTCTAGTAGACATAGGCAATATAGGTGCATCTTTTGACTTAATCAATATAGACGAGCATCCACAAACTTATAATATAACCCAAGAAGACTTAGTATTGACAGAAGTCATCGCCTTCTTAGAAAATTGCACAGAACATGAATTCATTTCTGTAATTACTAAAATGAACAATGTCACTACTCTCCATGAGCTATTAGAATATTGGTGGGTTAAAGAACCACATGCTACCATTATATCCAACAGACTAAAGGAAATTCGAGAACAACGATGTGCTCAAATTATTAAACAAAAGGCAAAGAACCTCGAAAAACTTGGGGCACTATCCACATCAGAAGTATTTCTCACAATAGATATAAGACAGAATGAAAAACTAGATAATGACATGGTCCATCTTAATATTAACAACTTTCCAAATCCATTCCTAGAATATACAGATATAAACTTTACCCTTTTCCACTTTTTGCAATTATGTTCTATCGAAGCTTTTTCTATTAGTATTAACTGCATCTATGACAAACATTTTTTATACACCCTTGCTCAACAATTTAATCCTTCTGAAGATGGTAATATAATCAGAAAACAATTAATTAATGCACGAATTTCTTATCTCTTGCAAACCCCACAAGATCATGATCTAATGAATATTTTTTTTGACAATACGCAGATGGCAAGGCTACCACCACACCCAGGGATTCGACCAGATCACATGTTACCACCACAGAACAGCCAGCAGACCAGTGAAAGCAGAACCCCCCAAGGAGTCCCCCAAGAACGATTACGGTTCGGAAATCAAGAACTTTTTATTTTCTCCAATGGCAATCCTCCTTTCAGAACATATGCTCATATTTCTACATCAAAAGAGCAACAATGCATCCTAGACAATTTATGGATTGCATTTAATAAAAAGGACCAGAAATATTTCTTAGCAGCCATGAATTCTTTATCAGAAGTATTTAGTCAGAACCAGAGAGGATACAAATTTTATGCAGTTCTCCAAGGTAATTTAGTAGGTGTTTTTCATACTTGGATAGAAGTAGCAGATAGTATTAAGAACTTCAAAAATCCAATTTATAAAGGCTTCTATAACTTGTCAGAAGCACTAGACGTAGCTAGAAGCTACTTAGGACCTAACTATTTTGTTTCTCCTTCCCTAAGATCCATGCAGGAAACTCCCCTGGAATACTCTATCACAAAAGATACGCAGGGAAAAATCCTCTTCTGTGATCATTGCGAGGCAATGTCACGAACGGTAAGAACGCTAAATGAAAATAAAAATTGTCACATCTTTGAAAAACAGAAATTGCAGGAAACAATAGCTAGCTTGGAGAAACAGCTCTTCCAGACCAGATTTCCACCAAAAAATCCACCACAGACTGCTCCCCCGGTCTATAATAAATGGGATGAGAAGGGTTTGCATTTCCCTCTAAATGCAGATAAAGGCACTATTGAGCCTACAAATTCAATAGCTAGTCTGGTTCAAACGGCAACCAGTAAAGACACATCAAGTCCGTTGATGGCTGAGGTTTTGCCAAAAAACCTTGACAGAGATATCATTGGGTCTACAATACCAATGGCTAGTCCGGAGCAAACGGCTACCGGTAAAGACACAACAAATCCGTTGATGGCTGTGACTTTGCCAAAAAGTCAAAACAAGGGCAAGGCCCCTATGGAAAATCAAGATATTACAGACCCAAAGAAGTATGATCAGATTCTGCAGCTTCTCCTACAAATTGAAGGTTTCCAGAAGCAATCAGAAAGGATCCAACCAAAACACAAGAAAAGCAAACGCAAAGAATCAATTCGAGCCATGATTGCAACACAGGTAGCTGAAGCAGTCAAGACAGCCGTCTCAAAGGAAAGAGAGACAGTGACAGAAAGTGAGAAGGAAATTCCTGAAGATAAACCACCTTTATCCCAAATAGAAAACTTTTCAGACACAGGAGATAGTGGCGACAACAATCCCGTGACCCCAATGTCCTTAGATTCGGTGGCTCTACATAATTTAGACACCTAGACTCCAATCAGACTACACTCCAACAGATGTCACCTCCAGCCAGAACTACACTCCAACAGATGTCACCTCCAGCCAGAACTACACTCCAACAGATGTCACCTCCAGTCAGACTACACTCCGACAGATGTCCCCTCCACTCAAAAGAGATTTTGGACACTTCGATGTTCCTGCCCAAATATCCTCTCCATCCAGACAGGTGTAGATAGAGTTGTCACTTCCGTCCAGCATAGAATCCCTCCACCCAGAAGAACTTGGACTTCCCGAAGCCACGTATAAAGCGATGTCTACTCAGGAATCTCTCCAACCAAGAAAGCTTGGTCTTCACAAAGCCACGTAAAAGGCACTGTCAACTCAGAAGAAGAGGCAGATTCTCCTTCAAGGCCTCCTCTCAGATCACCCACTATAAATACCAACCCTCTGCTCTCCTCAAAGGCATCCAATCCCTTACCCCCGCTTCCAAAAACTCCCCTTGTACTCCAATGTTCTCCTTCACCACCGCTTTGTAAAATATTGCATGTACCAAAAGGAACAAGCTCCTCAAGCTTGAACTCCTTGTAAGTCTTTTAGATCTTTAAGGGATTTCCCGAAAGGGAAACCTCTTTAGTATGTATCTACTATGTTCCCCCAATAAATAAATGATTGTATCATATACTTCTTTTTTCATGTTGTTTTGCACATAAACTCTCTCGGTATATCATAGCATAGGTACGTCTCATCACCATGAGTGACCCTGTAGGCAGAGAAAGCCACTATGGATGAACGGCTATGAGCATGCCATAAGGGGAAATTGGTTTGGTTTAGCTGAAAAGTTAGACAGGAGGCCTACCTTAATAAAAATAAATAAATAAAAAAAAAAAAAAAAAAAAAATCTACTGTACAAAAATTTTCACTGTAGCTACAGTAACACGGGAACATAGACATACATAATTTAGAGAGGGAGTACCCAGTAGGGATCAGTACAAAAATTAGAAACCCACAGAAAAATTCAAAGCTTGTAATAACCTATCTTTAACTACCCCGAAAAATTCAAAGCTTGTAATAACCTATCTTTAACTACACCCCCCTTTTTTGGTATGGAGAGCTCAATTTCGGGAGTTCGCCTCGGGTCTCCGGAAACTCAGGTCCGGCCCAGAGCCGGATCATCATGAAGGCATTATATTGTGGAGCCCCGATATCTGTAAAGTAAAAGATCAAGAAGACACAATTCTTTAATATATTAGAAGGAAAGTTGGGAAGAAAAATTCGTTGTTCATCCAAGTCCAATGCAAGAGCCTCAGATAGAATGCCATTATATTTACTTCATCAAAGCAATAAGCAAAAGCAGGAAGTAGGGAAAACAGCAGGTTTTGCGCCAATGTAATCCAACATGGACCAACTATTCCACTGAGGTAGCCCTATAAAGGAGATCGAATTATGCGACTGTGTAGATTGATGGATATGTCGGCTATTGCTAGTGTTTTTTTACTAGGATTTATTATTATTATTATTATTATTATTATTATTATTAGTACTACCTTGCCACTACCAATTACAGCCTTGAGAACTTCCAATATCGTCTTCTTGACATATCGTCGAACACATAATAAGAGCTCAAGATAAGGAGTTATCATTGAAACATTACCACAAACACTTCGCAGGTAATTAGGAAATGAAGCAAAGAATGTGGAAACTTCAAACATAAGAACACTTCTACACTCAGCTCTTCATCAACTGGATCCATCTCCATCAATTCTCCCTCATCTTCTTGATTTTCACCCTAACAACCTCTTCAAACTCAGTTGAGCCAAAAATGATCAATCAATTCATCCACAAACTCTTCCCAATTCATCACACGCCATCCATTACCTACATTGCTCCAAAGCCATCTATTACCTACGTTGCCCCAAAACCACCGACTCGCCTTTTGTTTTAAACCTAAAATGGCATATCTCAATCACTCCTCTTTAGAAAAACCGTGAAATTCCAAGAATTGTTCTCATTTCCAGATCCACTCTACTGGATTTTCTCCAGAAAAATTAAGAAAATCAAAATTGAGAGAGGTTCTCATAGTGGTGTTCGATTCTTGAACTGTCCTTGACGAATCTTGCATGAGCTGCTGCAATTGTGCGATGATTTTGAGCTGAGCAGAGATGAATTCACACTGCAATTTCAACGAACGGATCCTCTCCTTCGTCAACGTGCCTCCGACATCTCGCTCGTCGCCGTTTATGAAAGCCGGCTCTGATACCAATTGTAAAAGGATTGAATTCCGAGTTCGGTTGATTTCGGCCATTGAAGAGGAATCTAGGGTTTGGGAGGAAGAAGATATTGGGGAAAATTTCAGTTACTCAAAAGCTTAAATTCCATTTCGATTTCAGAATAGCCATTTTATAGGCTGTTACAGTGTATATCAAAACATGTGCATACTGCGGAAACTAGTTGACTTTATATAACAGTCCATTACAACTATCCCGCCCTTGTTTCATATGAAAACTCACGCGCTAAACCAAATACAGCATTAAACTCTATATTACTCTTCTAATTGAAGTACCAAACACCATTGCAAACCAACTGGAGCCCTGACAGAACGAATGCTAGGAACAATTACATAACTCCGCTTACCAAGTTACCAGTTACATAAATGATTTCTTCAAGTTTCTACACACTCTGAATCATTACCATGTTATTATTGTTCCATCCACTCTCTGTTGACCTGTCCCTAAAACCCAACATCTTGTTTATGGCACTGACATAAGCCCTTACGCTAGAAACCACGACGTCCATGTCCGCCCCGGTGCCACTGCAGGAAAAAGAGAGAAATGTTCAACGTATTTAGAAAACACAGGGAAGTCAATAGAGAAGAACAATAATATGAAAATTAGTTGTTACAAGAAGAAACCAACCTGAAAGTACGTTGGACAGGCTCGCCGGTCAAAGCATGAGTAGACGTATGGCTATTATCTCCACGAATAACTACTCTTGTTGAAGCAATTGCATCGATGCCCTCTGTTACGGCAATCATAGAGTACTCTAGCAGAGATATTGGAATCTGTAATTTTTTTATTTAAAAAGGAAAAGAAAAAGGTAAGGAGATGCTACATGTTACTCAGGTAGTTAGAACTCAAAAGAACTTTTTATCTCCATCATACTACTCAAGTGGTTGAAAGAGGTTTCAAGTCTGAGCAGAGTAAAAAGTTAATTTGCCAACTAATATAAGAATAACAAGTAACAACAGCCATATCAAAAGAACCAGCCAGGAAGAAGAAAGGAGTAACAACCACCACGGTGGCATAGGCTCATTACAATCACCTATAAAGGTCAAGATGAACAAGAAATTGGAGGATAGATTTAAGCTGCCAAATATTTCTTTAATCTCCGTTTCTAAAGCAAGA
Organism: Hemerocallis citrina; assembly: GCA_017893485.1. Lineage (NCBI taxonomy): Eukaryota > Viridiplantae > Streptophyta > Magnoliopsida > Asparagales > Asphodelaceae > Hemerocallis > Hemerocallis citrina. The sequence continues at coordinate 81,760,592 of CM030362.1, forward strand.
TTTCTTTGAAAGAACTGAGATTTTCCCATGAGTTATTTCCATAAGGACGAGAGACCTAGAAGGAGCATTTAAGATGGTTCAGGTATAAGGTCAAGTTACTAAGTCCTATAATTTACCAAAGTCGTTTCATGCCATATAGACATCTTGATACAAACTGATGTGGGTGAAAATTACAACTAATCGAGGCCGGCCGATTCCAACACGAATCTCAGAGTTCCTAAGTTGCAGGCCCACAACAAAAACATGGGACGTCTTAAATGAACCCACGATTGAGACTGATTCGTTGCCCAAACAGAGGAGATCCACCAGATCCACCGACCAATCATGATTGGCAATCAGATCCCCTAAAATAGGAAGATAATAACTGATTTGATTCCTTCATTAAGAGAATCTCCCAAATCAGTTAGAAAATCTCGAAAATTGCTCCAACTCAGGCCTATAAATACAGCCCCTATACAAGGTAATGAATTTTTGTCCACTAAAACCAAATTAATACTCAAAGTTACTGATTTTATCGTCGGAGGGTCTGTCGCCGAGAAAACTCCTAGTGTTTCATGCTTTCTTTCATGTTTTCGGCGGTATCTCAGCCATCAATTCCAAATCCAACCAGAAATATCAGCCTCTCATTAGGGCCGGCCCTGAGTTTATGGGGGTCTGAGGCGAACTCCCAAAATGGAGCCCCCATATAGAATTTATTTTTAAAAATGGTAAAAACCAAAAAATTTAGAAAATGTTCTTTTGCTACAATTCTGAAAAAACCGATATATATATATATAAATTAAAATATACATATACATATTTTTAAAATGCACATTGTTCAAGGCAAAATACTATATTTTATTATTACAATGAACAATACTTCTTCTCGCATTTCTTCCATCAATCTCATTAATTAAATGTTCATAATCAAGCTTTTATTATTATTATTATTATTATTATTATTATTATTATTATTATTATTATTATTATTACAATAAAGAAATTGGAATGGAGATCGGGTTTAGAATGAAGATTGGGTTTGGGTTGGAGTGTCCAGGTCGGGTCCAAGTGTCGGGTCGGGTGTGGAGAAATAGATGAAGATTTAGGGATTGGAGAAATAATTCTCTATACAAATCCAAGCCCAACTAAAATAAGTCGGCCCAAGTACTACAACAACAACAACAACAAAGCATTTTTCCCAACTAGTTGGGGTCGGCTACATGAATCCTGGTTTTCCATTCTGCTCGGTTAAGTTCAAATTCTTATGTAAGGTCACAAGCTATCATATTTTTTCTCACCGTTTTCACCTAAGTTTAGGTCTTCCCCTACCCTTAACTCTACCTTCAATACTTATCAAATCACTCATTCTAACGGGAGCACTACTAGATCTACGTGTGACATGTCCAAACTACTTAAGACGATTCTCGCTTAACTTACCTTGGATAGGAGCTACTTTTAGCATATCTCGTATATGCTCGTTTCTAATTCTCCTTTCTGGTTTTACCACACATTCATCTTAGCATCCTCATCTCCGCTACACTTATTTTTTGGACATATTTCTTTGTTGCCCGACACTCTGCTTCATACATCATTGATGGTCTGACGGTCGTCCAATAAAATTTTTCCTTCAATTTCAAATGTATACGTTTGTCACACAAAGCACCACTAGCACTTCTTTACTTAAGCCACCCTGCTTGAATTCTATTTATAACATCTTTACCAATAACCCCATCTTTTTGTATAATCGAACCTACATATCGGAAACTGCCTCTTAGGTATCTCTTGACCATCGAGATTCACTACTTCCTCAGTTGTGTTCTGAATATCACTAAAATTACACTATATACTCAGTTTTAGTTCTGCTTATTCTAAAGCCACTAGCTTCCAAAGTTTCTCTCAACAATTCTAATTCAACATTGACTCCTGCTCTAGTCTCGTCGACTAAGACAATGTCATCAGCAAAAAGCATACACCAAGGCACCTCATCTTGTATTCCTCGCATCAATTCATCCAAAACCAAAGCAAAGAGATAGGAGCTTAAAGCCGAACCTTGGTATAAACCTACTGTGATAGGAAAATCACTGGTCTCTCCTGTGATTATTCTAATTGTGGTCTTTACCCCTTCATACATATCCTTAATTACCTCAATATACCGAATAGTTACTCTTTTATTATTTAACACCCACCATACTATGTCTCTAGGAATTTTATCATGTGTTTTTTCTAGATCTATAAACACCATATGACATATGTAGATCTTTTTTATTCTCCCTATACTTTTTCACAAGTCTCCTCAATACATAAATTGCTTCCATTGTTGACCTCTCAAGCATAAATCCAAACTGATTCTCAAAAACTATAGTTTCTAGTCTATGTTCGATCACTCTCCCAAATTTTTATTGCAGGGCTCATTAATTTAATCTCTCGATAGTTGGAGCAACTTTGTATATCTCCTTTATTTTTATATATAGGCACTAAAATACTCTTTCTCCATTCATCGGACATCTTCTTAGTCCTCATAATCTCATTAAATAATTTAAAACCGGCCCAAGTACTAATTTAAAAAAACAAAAGGCCAAACATATAAATTTGGGCACCCCTAAAAAAAATACGCGCAAAACACGTATATATAAATACAAGGAAAAAATTTTGGAGGCCCCTACAAATGCGCAAAATTTGGGGAGCGAGGCAGCCGCCTTGCTCGGCCCTGCCTCTCATCAGATCTAATCAATAGTGTGGATCTAAGCTTTCTCCTTATATCAAGAACTCTTCATCTAGTGCCTCCCACACAGAAAAAAGCAGCATCACAAACAAAAAGATCAAATTGAACAAGAGATGGTGGATAGCTTTAAGCTGGAAAAATATATGTTAAATCCTTGTTTCTAACACAAGATTCCTTCTACAGGACTGATTTTTCCAGTATGAGTTAATTTCTATAGCCGACAGACAGAATGTTAATTTCTATAGCCAACAGACAAAAAGAACATGAACGACGATTCATTAATATTTCTATGACTCTAAACGTAAGATTCAATCCCGATTCTGCATTGCTGTAGGCATACTGTTTAAAAGTACGATAACACTGTTCTTAAAACTAAAAAGCCTGCTTATCTCATCAACTCAAGCTTTCTAGCACACTTTCGCCCTGCTTAAGATTTACCATCGATAATATCTTTTGTGACTGCTTTTTAACAATTACATTACTACTTTCTGTTGTTAATTTGCTGAATTGTTTTGTGAGTTGTCGACTCTCAATTTATCTTTTATTTCGGAATTCTCCGGTTTTTTTATGAATTATGAACTTTTATGAAATAGGTTAGATTTGTGATGTATACATCAATGTTTACCACAATTGCAGCCTCAATGTGTTTTTCTTTAAAGAAAAATACCTCGACGTTTTTTTCAATATACAGTTTAATAACTTCGGAATATTCCCATATGATTACTATGTGATGCAAATTAAACAACTTTGCCTTTACACATAAATTAAAGGACCCCCCCCCCCCCAAAACTTCTTCTTTATAACACTCCAGCCTAAAAAAATTGAGAAAATTTTCTTTAAACTCAAAAAAATAAAGATCAATCAAATTGTATTATTTACTTCTCTCCAAAATACTAATTAGTGTTAAGTAAAACACAGGGAGGTATATATATCTTCAAGGGTGGTACAACATTAGGGTATTAATCAGTAAATTAGCCTTTTAAACATAACTTTCAGTTTTTCCCGCAGCTGAAGCCCTTGAAGCCTTAAACTGGCTATTTTAATGTGATTTTTGAAAGCAAAATAGCAAATTGTCACCGTACTTGTTTCTTTTTGAAAGTTTCTTTTTGATTTTTTTTTTTTTTGAAGTATCACCTGAACTATGCTATCAACAGCTTTGTATGCGGCATCAACAGGGCCTGTCCCAACTGAACATGCAATCTTCTCTTCATTATCTGAGTTAATAAGCTTCACGGTTGCGGTAGTGAGGCCAAGTGTGCTGGATGTAACCTGCGCATTTTACATCAAAAATATTTCCAAATTAATCTGTGAACATATTTAGCACAAAAAAGCAGACCATAAATTACATTAAATCCAAACCTGCAGATCTGCAAGTGACCAAATGACTTTAGGCTGGAATATTTCATGTGAAATCAGTGCTTCTATGTCATCGTCAGTTACCCGCTGTGAACACATAAAATGTTGTGTCAGGGTTAACATATAGAATGCATAAATTTGGTTTGTTTATATTAGGATATTGTGTGTGGTGGTGGGTGTGTGTGTGTGTGTGGTGGTGGTGGTGGGGGGGGGGGGGGGGGGGGGGAGTTGTTCTTCTGTCCATTTAAAAGAATAGAATGTAAGGTAAATCTTAATGCAACCTTTTGCCACAAAAAAAGCATATGTTGTGACAACAAATGAAATGAATCTATTACGGCTAAATTTGAAAAAACATCCCTCAACTATATGTGTTTCCAAAAAGAAGCACCCTCAACTTTTTACTCACTTTGGGACCAAATTTTGTTAGGAAAAAAACTACCCTGAACTATATTAATGTAACAAAAAAAACCCAGAACTTTTACTTGTGAAACAAAAAGCACCCCAAAACTTTCATTAATGTTTGTAAAACCCACCTGAACTCTAAGCATTTTGATTGGGTGTTTTTTGAGAAAAAAAAGTTCAGGTTTATTCAACAACAAAAATAGTTGAGGGGCGTTTGATAAGAAACACATAGTTGAGGGGGTGTTTTTTCAAATTTAGCCTAAGATTAAACCTTATATATGACCTTAACAAATTACAATTTAATATCTATACATATGCTAAGCAATCAAATTGAATAAACCATTCCATGCTCTTGATCTTCATGTCAAAATAATATTTATACGAGAGAAAACTTGTAAAGAGGAACAGTTCTTAAACAATCAAACTATGAGTGAAACTTTGTTGTGAGAACTTCTAATGCAAGGGTAAAACATTCTTGTACATTTCTTACGCATGTAGATCAATGGGCACGGAATTGATCATTCAATATGCAAACTTTTGTAGGTAGCATCAATCTTGTAAAAACCGAACCGGCCACCAAACCGAAAAGATGGCAGGTACGGTTTTTAGCTGGTCCAACCGGGTTCAATGACGGTTGGGCCGGGTTCAATGACAGTTGGACCGGGTTCAGTGAAAGTAGAGATCAATTTTATTTGACTATCAGTCATATACCTAACTATCAGTTTTATAACAAAATTCAAATACCGTCACAATGGTAGCCGGTATAATATGAATCTTATGAGCACACCGATTTGGATCATGGCTTCCACATAGCACTGGTACAAAAATTCGATACCTAGACCTGACAAGACACTAGACCAGAACCGGCCCGGTCTCTTGCGGGTCTAGTCCGGGTCCTCAAATAGCACCTGTTGGCCATTCGGGTCGGGTCCAGATTCTGGTCCTCTCAAAATGAACCCGACCCGAACTCAAACTCGGACCCGGACCAAAAGGTTAGTGTTTAACCAGACCCAACCCGGACTAGTAACAATACACCCTATACCCTAAATCCATTATCCATTCTCCAAATCTAAGGTTAGCTCAGCTGCACGCCGCTCTCCAATCTCTCTCCCTCCGAACCTTGCTCCGCCGTCCCAAAACCCCACCTCTGTCATCTCCTCCGCCCCTTCTCCTCAATCCCACAGTCCTACACTTCCACCCCATCCTCCCCCTCTCCTCCCTCTCAAACCCCACCCCCACCGATGTCGTCGCCGCTCTCTCCTCCGTTCATCCACTGCAGAACGCAAGTTCTCTTTTCAAACGCAATTCCGAATAAAGGTCAAAAGTTCGATTTTTATCCCCTTTTCTCGAATCTAGGGTTCGAATTTTATCCCCTTTTCAAACGCAATTCCAACTAAGAGATGATTGTGATACTAACTTGTTCGGATTTCTGAAACTCGTTAGAAGATGTGTTGCATAGATGATCCCAGGTCTGAATTCTAAGCATGGGGTTTGTCTTATTCTGGTATGAGTCATTTAATCTGTCAATAATTGGTAAGAAATCCTATGGCTTTACAATTTGTGTTATTTATCCAAATGAAGGAAATGAAGGATGTTACAGTGGTAATATATGTGATCTTTTTCGGGTTGAACCATTCGTGTCGTAGAGAACAACACTTACTGATTAGGATGATCTCCGCTTTGAGCAGCTGACTGTAAGAATTTGCTGGATCCTGTATACCTTCATTGTGTAATTCATATATTCTCTAACTCTCATAAGTTGGTACATGATGACATGATGTATCATTTCATTTATGTTGTTACTGGTCCTGCTGTGACAACAACATCAAATCTCTCTGTGGTAAAAATTAAAAAAAATAATGATTTTGTTTGTATGGTGATTCCAATTATTGACAGAGAAGGATGAACATGACAAGATTTAAATGAAATGTAAGAGCGGGGATTTAAAACTCTGTAATTCTGGGCATCTATATTTTTTAAGTTGCACCTAAACTTATCATCTGTGCAGTTAGTGATTTATGAACCTCATGTATGAAGCAATTGTTTAAATACTAATTGCTTGTTTGAATGATGAAGGTCGAGTAGTAGTATTGGAAGTTCAGGCTAATTTCATATATTAATTGCTTTTGATTCACAAATGGGTGTTATATGGAACGCAATTGGCTGACCGGCGTTGATGTGGGTGGAATTATTTGCCTCGGGACTGATCGGGGAGAAGGATAGGGAGTGTTGGCTGTCCTGCTGAGATAATGGATTGTCCGGGTGATACTTCTCTCTATTATCTAGAGAGAGTTCTTGTATCTGTGACCTTTTGAAGTGAGCTTCTTGCGCAACCAAGTACACTTGTTCATACATAATAAGCAAAACAATGATAGAAAGAAGAAAAAAAAGAAACGGTCGATCACGCATTTAAGACCCCGACCTCGAGCACCTTGGAATTTTTAGTCCCATATCGGTGGGGAGTCAAGACTATCCAGCTTCCCAACTTACAAATTGGTGTGTTCTGCTATTAAGACCCGGACCTGGACCCGGACCTGTAGCAATTTTTTGCGAGGATCCGGGTCCGGGTCTGGTTCCAGTATATGGACCCGTAAAGGACTGGGTCCGGGGCCAGATAATGAAGGACCGGACCTGACCCGATACCAATGCTACTTCCACACATATATATTTTTAAAATCTAGATAACATTTCTGAACTGGCATGTTCAAATTGAACCCAGTTCGTACGGTTCAACAAAAAACCAACCAATTCACTCCGGTTTATCCGATTTACATCGCAAGGCCGGCTATAGGTAAACCTGGATCGGTACATTACCCAGTTGCAGTCGAACCTAGTCCGACCGGTCGGTCTGGTCCGGTTTTAACAGCATTGGGTAGTGTAGTTAAGCTAGTTATGTCCCGGGAGTAAAGAAGCCTCCCTATAAAATGGGGTTATGTACCCTCGGAATTCAATAAGTATCACCTCCATAAAATCATGCGTCACTTTCAAAATTTTGGTTAGGTAGTTTAAACTTTAAACTAAAATTACACCAAACTAAATAAGATATATATATATATATATGGGAAAAAGAGGTATGAGCAACTTGCTTATTTAGTAAATAAGCAATTGATGATGTGGCATACATGTGATTGGAAAATCATTAAAATGGTTAGTTGTCCAATATATCACATGCATGCCACATAATCAATTGCTCATTTACTAAATGAGCAAGTTGCTCATATCCCTTTTACCCTATATATATATATATATATATATATATATATATATATATATATATATATATATATATATATAAAGAGAGAGTGAGTCCCCTTCCATTGTGCACTAGGCCTCCGTGTGCACTCGGCCTTCCCACCTTCGTATTGACGATCTGAACCGTTCACATTGATCTACATATCTAAATTAGTCTAAATATGTAAAATCAAATCATTTGAAATTCATTTGCTCATCCATCATGTGATTATAAAAACAACGATTTTCAGCTATACAATTTGTAACACTTCAATGAATAAGCAAATGAATTTCAAATGATTTGATTTTACATATTTAGACTAATTTAGATGTGTAGATCAATGTGAACGGTTCGGATCGTCAATACGAAGGTGGGAAGGCCGAGTGCACACGGAGGCCTAGTGTACAACGGAAGGGGACTATATATATATATATATATATATATATATATTAAATGAATATAAAATAAAAAATCAAAATCAATGAATTCAAACTTTTGACTAACACTGAATTACATTTATATAGTTTTCAAGTTCATTTATTTAGCTAAGAAATTAGGTTAGCAATTTCAAACTAAAATGCAGTGAGATACAAAAGAATTAAGATAAAGATACATAATTTAAGATACATTGCATCTTATAGTGTAGCAGTATAGATATATGAAGATACAAGTATGTTTCATTAGCTGCCGCCTCCCTGGTTTATCACTCTTATATTAATTTATTAATAACCTAGATTTGTTTGCCCCGGACTGATGTTCAAAGTATGTACTTGGAGTTAGGAGAATGAAAAAATTGTTTGATGGTATAATAGTAACATCCAGTGAAACATATGATAAGATTGTGAAATCAAACACATTCATTCAAATAAAAAGAACACCACCCCTCAAAATAAATTTATTACGCCATTAATAGTACATTATTCTTTCAAAACACATTAGATTCCTCCATGCTGTTCAAAAATCATAAAAGCTCACTTTCGAAGACAACACACATAATGAACAAAAGGGATACATGTTTGCAGTTTCAACTAACATAAACTGATTAAACTAGACTATAAATATAAAATATATAAGCACTTAGGCAAGTCAAGTCCACAGAGACAAAATTTCCTCTTGGCAGCGCAGAATTTTGAAGTTCCTTTCGTGGTAGAATTTGGTAGCCCAGGTGTTTTCTCACTGGACATGTAAACATCACCAATCACATTACATCAAAGTCGTTACAATACTTGAATTTCACAAAACAAGAACCCCTATGATGCAAAACACAATATTCTGCTTATTAAAAAAGATAATAATATTAAAACCTATTGTAATATATCTCTACCAAATCGTATTATCGGCTCACAAAACCACCTTCAGTTCAGGGGGTTTCGCAACAAACCACCTTTTTTTATTTTCCACATCAACCCACCACCCTCAATTATAGAACTATAGGCACATATGTTAGGGATTATGTGCCGGATCTTGTTGAGTGTTCGACACGATCAGTACAAACCACCAAGAAAATAGAAATCACACCAAACACACAAAACACACAACATTTGTTCCAGTTCGGGTAAGTTCCGGGGGAGAAAAACCGAAATATTATTCAAATAGAGAAGATACAAGAGTTACAACTCTCACCACAACCCTCTCTCAAGCCTCACTGAAAATACTTGTTGTTTACAATGGAGAATTCACTCACCTCTAGATGAAGCAGTCTCTTTTTCTATTCGGCACTCAATAGAATTTTTTTTTTCTTTTGGATGTTATATTGAATATATAGAAATCTAGAGAAACTCTAGTTGACTATACTTGATACAATAACTATCCGATGTATACTAAAGAGAGAACCATACAATGAGAGCCGTAAACCTGGACAACAAGTCGGGCTTCAATCATATCCACAAGACCCGAGCCCGAACTGCCTTCAGCTGCGTGATGGTTGACTGTTCAAAGTGGCAGTCAACCATATTTGACTCCTGCCAAACCCGAGAGCTTGGTAGTCGACTATCCAAGCGGATAGTCGACTATCTTGCTTTCAGTTGGTTGTTGTTGCTTGCTTCCAAACTTGTTTCCAATCGCCTTGATTCCTCTCGTTGCTTTCCTGTCTTCTCTTCACACAGAATTAGTATGCAAGACATATAAACCCAACAAACTCCACCTTGGATTGCATACTCATGAATCCACACCTCTGTGATTTAAACTCATCTAGACCATTTTCATCTCCTCTTGTAAACAACTCGGTTCAATGGCTTCTTCTGCTAGTTGAATCTACCTCCACCTGTTTTTCTCCAATTGTATGCCCCTTCAAGGGTACACCCTGTTATGTGTGAACACGAAGGTGTCACCCTCCACGCAAACTCTACCCAACCAAGGATCTCTCCACCTTCCAACGAAATTCGAACATTGCAGTCTCGCTTCAGTTATTCTAGTGACGGCTTACCAGATGATGATTTAGGAACAATGAGCTTCCAAACACTCGACCGAGTTTTTCTGCTCGCACAGAGCTGGTAAAGGTTGTGCTGACCCTGCCCAATCCCCCTCTTACCCTTGATCACCTTACGAGGACTCTCCCAAACTGTCAAAACTCCACCTTGAGCTATATACTTGCAACCTCCAGTCCCCAATGATATCAAATTCTGCTTCGTCAAAGGAATATGCATGACCTCTTCTAGTGTGAACCATTTACCATCTAGCGTCTCCAACACAATTGTTCCCTCACCTACTACTTCACAAATCTCACCAATCGTCATTCTCACACTACGACATGTTGTAAACTTATAAGTAGAAAACATCTCCCTTTCGATGCAAATATGAGAACTCCCAGAATCAAGAAACTAACCCGAATTCACATCTAAAGAACTTGAAACAAGAAGACAATTGAAGTTATCACCAAATTCAGTGGCGCTAGTGCTTGCTGACTACATGTACACACTTATGATTCAACCACTTGCGACAATCTCTCTAGTAATGTCAAATTCCTTTGCATTTGTGGCAACAGATCTTACCTTTGTTTGTTATATCCCGTCCATTTGAAATCTCACCATCCACTACCAAATAACTTGTAGAAATCGACATCGCTTTATGAGTCTCATTCCTAAGTTCGTCTTCCTTCAAACCCTTGATCACCCCAACTACTGTCTCAATGGCAAATTTTTCGTGAAGCATCATAGTTATCAAGTGATCATACGAAACTGGCAGTGAACATATCTTCGCTTGGATCATCCGCGTTAATCATCTTCAGTTTAGATATTACTTTATTGAACTCCATAATATTATCTTGAAGATGGGTACCTTCCTTCATTGAGACGAAATAGTTCTCTTCCATTACATCTGATCCGACAACGACGATCTAGAGTAGTCAGTTTTGAGTCTCACTCACAGACTCGCTACATTTGTCTCATCAAGGAAATCACACTTAACTTCGTCCGCCAATTACAGCCGGATTAAACTCAATGCCTTTAAACAAATATCATCTCACTTCTCCTGCTTCATGTCGGTTGGCTTCCCTTTATCTCTATCTAGGCAATATGCAAGCAATTTTGAACCAATGTGTCATATCAGTCCACCTTCAAGAGATTAAAGTTGATCTTACCGTCAAACTACTTGATTTTCGTGCTCTGATCTTCAATCTTCTACAAGGAACTCGAACTAACTCACGAACCTACAGAAGATTTCTGACTTGAAGCTCTGATACCAATTGTTAGAGATTATGCGCCGGATCATGTTGAGTCTTCGACACGATTAGTACAAACCACCAAACAAATAGAGATCACACAAAGCACACAATATTTATCACGGTTAAGGCAAGCCCTAATCCGGAGAAGAACAACCGAGATATTATTCAAATAGAGATGATACAAGAGTTACAACTCTCACCACAACCCCCTCTTAAGCCTTACTAAAAATACTTGTTTACAATGGAGAATTCACTCACCTCTGAGATGAAGTACTCTATTTTTCTATTCGACACTCAATATAATCATATCTTTTCTTTTGGTTGATAGATTGATTATATAGAGATCTAGAGAAATTCTAGTTTACTATACTTGATACAATAACTATCTGATGTATACTAAGAGATACCCATACAATAAGAGTCGTACAATCAAACTTGGAAAACAAGTTGGGCGTCAATCAGATCCACAACACCCGAGCCCGATACTGCCTTCAGCCACGCGACGATGGACTGGCAGTCGACCATATTTGACTCCTGCCAAACTCGAGAGCTGAGCAGTCGATTCTCCAAGGGGGCAGTCGATTGTCTTGCTTTCGGTCCTTGTTGCTGGTTGTAGTTGCTTGCTTCCAAACTTATTTCCAATCGCCTCGATTCCTCTCGTTGCATCCCCGTCTTCTTTTCACATCAAATTAGTATGCAATACATTTAAACCCAACAACATACATAGCCTCTGCTTATTTTTGCTATCACCGCATCACATACTGGTTCTTTTTTTTAATCCCTAAACTACCTTTGTCTTTTTTAATGTTCTTTTCGAGGAACAGATCTTCTTCATTTTTGGTCTTCATTTTTGGTTTACCGATAAGCTAATTGAAAAAAGAAAATGAGGAAGATGAAGAGGTTAAAATGGTGTTAAACAAAGTTTTCATTTTGTTTTATCTACGTTTTTAATAATGTTGTCGAGGGGCCCACGGCACAAGAGAGCAGTTGTGGCAAACTGTATAAGTGCAGGGATAATTTTAGACCTTTCACCGTTAAATTAACATAATTTGTGTTAATTTCGACTCCGTAGGGTGGGTTTTTTCCAAAACATAATTAGAGTGGTGGATTGATGTGGAAACAAAAATGGGTGGTTTATTGACTGAGGTGGTTTTCCAAAATTTAGCCCATATATATTATCTATCACAATTTTCAGAATATTATCAAATTGAATACAGAGATCACATTTTCATGAAAATTACAGAAAATGAAAGGTTATTTATTTTATGAATGTATCACTTCGTGGTAAGGAATTACTTGGTTTGTGCTTTCTACAACTCTAGCCAATGCATATCATTTATATTTCAAATTACCTTTTTTTTTAAATAGTGCATAAATTTTGTAGGAAAAAAATTAAAAACAAGTTCTCAAAGAAAACACGTAAGAAGGTATTTTAACTAGGTTAATTAAACATAACATTGCAGATTTGGTCAGAGATCCATGTTGAGCAATTTATTCTGATCATCTAAGCTTATTGTGGAAACCAAACAGTTTAAGATTCAGATGTGATTTTAACCAAATAACCCAGTGACAAGCTTTCTCATTAATTCAATACTTCAAATTATTATAAAGAGAAGCATATAAATTAAGTAGGTAAAATATCAAAAACAGGTTCCCATAGAAAAACACTTGAGACTGAGAATTTGACAAGGGTAACTACACATAATATGGCTGATGAAATAATACATCCATGCTGAGCAATCTATTATTAATTTATGATCATTTAAGCATTTTTTTCTGGAAAGCAAACAGTTTAAATTCCGATGTGTTTAACCTAATCACACTGTGAGAAGCTGTCTCCTAAATCTGGATATCTAATAATTTACCATTCACCATTTTGCTGAATACTGGATTTATTTCAAAGATAACCTAGTACCAAACTTAAAGAATGGCATGGCATATTATGGAACAATACAAATAAAAGACGGGGGCGTCCTACAAGCTCATAGATCTTTTGATAATCAGATCAAATTACTCTCCTTTATCTCAAACCAATTCAAAATGAAATGATAACTTCATTAACAAATATTTAAAACGGACAAATAAAATTATCCTGTTGCACCTCACCTTCTTTTTTTCTGCAACTTCTTTAAAGCGCCTAAAGACATCATCAAGTTCCTTTCCGTCTATATTATAACCTAGCTGAAAAATAGAAAGACTATAAGACTTGAAAACTGCTTGAAGGCACTTGAAAATTGTTTAATAAAGACTATAAGACTTGAAAACAGAATATTGTGAAGAATGCATACCTCAACAAGCTTAGATTTCAAAGCGTGACGGCCACTGCAAAGACAAGGGGGAAAAATCATTAAAACAGACTTTTCAAGAGAAAATATTACCCCTTCCATTCTCCTAATTGCTTTTCTCCAGATAAATTGATCGAAGAAATAATTCATCACCCAAATAGATGTAACAGTGTAAATTAATCCATTTAATTCTAAGCTCATGCAACAAAAGAGAAACTCTCTAAAATTCTCCGGGACTTGAGAAAACATTAAAAAGGAAGAGATGATAGATTGATTGTAAAACTTGCAAATACACTCAACTCTGAATATTCCACAAGCAGTAAGGAATAAAGTGAGATCATTGCTATAAGAAATCAGATATGAATACTTGTATACAAATAAAGGTAACAAGTGAAATAGAAAAATTTCCATACTACACAAAAAGAAAGGTAGTCCAAAATTCCCTAGGACTTTAAGAAAACATTACAAAAGAAGAGATGATAGATTGGTTGTTAAACTTGCAAATTACATTCAACTCTGAATATTCCGCAAGCAATAAGGAAGACAGTGAGATTTTTGCTATAAGAAATCAAATACCATACTTGTATACAAATAAAGGCAACAAGTGAACTAGAAGAATTTCCATACTACACAGAATTGAAGGTAGTAAACAGATAATTTAAGTAAATATAAATTTGCAGATAAAGCAAACTATGCCTATGGACAATCATATCTGAAGCAATTCGTACCTAAGCTTTCCAAGCACAATACCAGATTCATTGGACCTAGTCAACCCAATAACTTCAGGAGACATAATTTCATAAGTTCCTTTAAATTTAAGCATTCCATCCTACAATTATAACGTTCGAAATTTTGCTGTGAGAATAAATACAAATAAAATATATTGCACAAGATAAATATTTAATACAGGTTTCCATGATGCCACCAACCAGCAACAAAATGAGTTCAAAATAAACAAGTAACCATTTGAGGGGGGGAAAGACAAAAGTTAGTCCCTCTTATAAAATATTTTATTATGGTGGGCATAGCAAGATTTATGGAGAATGAAACATCAATATATTGAACTGCACAGAAAATCCCTTCTATTGAATCATAAAAGGAATATTTAGTATGCCATCCCTATTGCCACTATGACCAGTTCGACATAAATCACAAAGACAATACCTGGTGAATGCCACTTTCGTGAGCAAAAGCATTAACTCCAACAATAGCTTTATGTGGCTGCACGTGCAATCCAGTATACTCAGACACCTGAAATAAAATCATTGTGCATCAAGCCAAACTGCCAAAGGTATCTACATGAACATTTCACATGTTCTCCAACAAAGAATATGAACTTACCATCTTGCTTGCCAGATAAATATGTTTTGTGTTGATCCCAGTGTAGAGACCTCCTACCAGGTCCTTGCGGCATTGTATGGCCATGACAACCTACAAATAACACATTTAATATTCCAAGTGAAACTGAAATATTTTAAGCTAAAATATATTCACAATTGCACTATAAATAAACAGATACTAGCTCACAAACCAAACAAATAAAACATGAGCACTCACTCATGTACCCACACACCTCAACTTGGATCCTCATTTTGAATGATAAAACCAAATAACATATTCAATGATTATCTAGTAAAATCAATTAATGGTGGAATTAGGATGTAGTTGACTCCATATCGAATCATGGCAAATGATAATACTATTTGAATGAGTATTAGAATTAAAACAGACATCTTAGAAAAATATTTAAACAGACTAAAGACATATTGCCACCCTCTGGTAGATAGATAGAGTTGTCTTCTAAAACTTTTCGGGAAGAGTTTCATGGAAAGCTCTATTGGTTGAAGATTTTGAGTAGGATTTAAGCAAGAGAAAGACAATATGAGGTGTTCATGCAGAAATAACCTAAGTTTGGCCTACTTGAATCAAATCTGGATTTCTTTTTTTTTTTAACTCAAATCAAATCTGGAAGTTTGAAACAATCAATTTCTATATTTCTATCCATACATGAAATGCACCACCCAACAAAACCCCAATAACTAAGGGGGAAATCCTTACTTCTTCCAATGAAGCATTTCCAGCTCTTTCACCAATACCATTAACAGTGACCTCCACTTGCCTTGCCCCAGCAAGAGCACCCTGTATTCAAATAACCAAGGTAGTCAGCATAAATACAAACCCAGAACCCATTTCCATTAAAGAAACTATCTCCATTAAACTTAGTTGAATTCGTACTTCTATTGTATTGGCTGTTGAAAGACCAAGATCATTTTGGCAGTGTGTTGAAATAATTGCATTCTCAATACCGGGTGTGTTCTTTTTTATATCAGCAATCAACTTCCCAAACTCAAAAGGTAGAGTATAACCAACTGTGTCAGGAATATTGAGGGTTGTTGCTCCTGCTTTAATAACCTCCGCAAGAATATGATAAAGAAACTCTCTGTCCGACCTGGAGAAAAGGCACGGAACAGTCAAAAATTATCAAATAACATGAAGCCAGTACCTCAAGTGACTATTCCTGTTACTATAATTCATCCACAGAGCAAACAGAATTCATCTTGTATGAAAGCAAAATAACTCAAAGGCATGACAAGGAAGTTGAAACTTAAGGATACTAAATTCCCCCATATATTAAAAAAATATTATTGTTGTATACTCGATTTCTCAGCTTCACTACCTTATGTTCTATTGTTTGTCTTGTCAGAAGTGCCTATGATCACAGACTTTACTCGACACAACCTGTTGTACTACGTCACATTTATTTATCTCTAGAAATCGGAGGGTTGGTGGAGATTGTGACATGTCAAGTTGTAGAGTAAAGATTCTGCATAGCCAGTGCACACATCATTACCCTAAGTTGACAACAATTGCCTTAAAGTCATATTTTCTCTGACTAAGTCGTATAACTACTTTCCGACTTTCTGGAACAGATTCTTTTTTCTTTTAGCTATTTTGAACAGATATTTTCTCTTAACATATCAAACTAACTTCCTATTGCGTTAAATTTTGCCCAATTGCATCTCTATTTCAGAACCAAAAGCGCAAACTATTCTTGAAATTTTGTAAAAAGAGATCATTTTCATGCATCCTCACTCACTACTCACTACTGAGTTAAATTTCCTAACCAAGTTAAATTTTTCCCAATCACATTTCTATTTCACTAATTCTGCAGAAAAAATAAAAAAGATCAAATAGAATTCACCTTCCAGCGTCCTCAGGACTGAATTCGACATCCTCACACCCCAAACTCCTCGCATACGCCACCATACTCCTCGCAATGTTGACAACCTCCTCCCTACTCTTCCTCAACTTATGCTCCAAGTGAATATCACTCGTCGCAATAAACGTATGAATCCTCGGCCTCTCCGCATACTTTACGGCCTCCCACGCCTTATCGATATCCGCCTTGAAGCACCTCGCCAACCCACAAATAACCGGCACGTGACCGCTATCGTCCTCCGACTGCCGGTTCCCGACCTCACGTGCGATTGATCGGACGGCCTCGAGGTCGTCGGGGGAGGATGCAGGGAATCCGGCCTCGATAATGTCGACGCCGAGGAGGGCGAGGTGGCGGGCAACGGAGAGCTTCTCCGAGGAGGTCATGGTGGCACCGGGGGACTGCTCGCCGTCGCGGAGGGTGGTGTCGAAGATGCGGAGGTAGTTGGGGTCGGGGATGTGGTGAGGGGTGTACGGAGGGCGGGAAACTGAGCATTTGATGGAGGGGAAAGAATGGGGGTGAGGAGTTGAGAAGAAGATGGAGGGTTTTGGTTTGGGATGGGAGATTGATCGGAGAAAGCTAGGGTTAGGGTTAGGGTTTGAGAGGGTGAAGGGGATGGACATGGCGGCGAATTGGGGGTGAGTGAGATAGGGTTTTGGCGGCTGACGTGGATGGCGGCGTGCTATCTTTATTTGGGGGAAATCAGGTTATCTTGTCGATACGGTAGGAGGAATGGATGAGTGGATATTGTATATGGTGGAGCATATGTCCATTTGTTGATTACCGAATTTAAGGGTAGGTGTTCGAATTTTGCTTGTAAAACAATTTATATCTCTAATCTCTAATCTCTAATATTATAATGGAAGAAGGCCTTTTAGTATCATTTGTAAATATTTTGTTATTCTACCAACCCGTGCAACGCACGTGCATAACTATTATAAAGGAGATCTTAGGTTCAAATCGAGGCTACGTCTAAATTTTTATTTTAAAAAACTATATTTATTAAAACGTGCATTGCACGTGTAAACTACTAGTTTATATAGATTGGCAATGAGTGTGTGCGCTCACAGCCTTCGTCTTGAGCATTGTCGTCCGCTTCTCTTCGATAAAATTCTTCCACGTTATGAAGGAAAGATGTGTTTTAGCTTTGATCCGCCAGATTATTATTTGAATTTTACATTTGGAGAAGGAAAGAAGAAGATTGTGACTTCTAATTGAAAATTCAGTTTTACTTTTGCAAAGTGAGTCTGGATAGTCTACTCATGACTGATACGGTGCATCATGACCTGATTATCCAGCCCTCCAAAACATTGTTGGAGGATCCTCTTTTATCATATTGTACTTTTTTATGCTTTTGTATGTTTTGTTTTGTATTTTGTAATTACGTCTAATATCCTGGATTTATTTTATAAACTCCTTATTAATAAAGTGGGTCGTTATACTTTATATTTTTTTATAAAAAAAAAAAAACAAAAGTGAGTATGGATAGTTGCTTCTCAATTAAACAGTTCATGAGATTTTGGGTATTGTAGATAAAGTTTCTTCTGGTGAGGTGTTTGTGGGTACTGTGTTTCATATATTGCAAATTCTATGTACATAAATTATATACACTTCACTTCGATTTCTTCTTCCCCCTCTTCCTCGTTCCCCAAAACCCTAAACCCAATACCTCCCCTAAATCATCAAACACTTTCAAAAACCCTAAAAATTTCAAGAAATCTCTATCACTCTGACTCATCTTCCCCCACCTCCAAAATA
Organism: Hemerocallis citrina; assembly: GCA_017893485.1. Lineage (NCBI taxonomy): Eukaryota > Viridiplantae > Streptophyta > Magnoliopsida > Asparagales > Asphodelaceae > Hemerocallis > Hemerocallis citrina. The sequence continues at coordinate 81,779,204 of CM030362.1, forward strand.
AATAGTTTGTGAAATCCTAGGTTAATTTGCATAACCCTAGCCCCTCCACATTTAAACCATATATCCTCTCTCGTTGCCCCCCAAGGGTTTGTAGGTGAGGTCCAGGGCGAGGAAATGACATAGAGCTTTCACTCTTACCTGAGGACTATCCTCAAATTCCTTTGCCAATCGAGGAAGTTTGTTCCTGTCAACTTGTCCTTCTCAAGGACAGATCGTACAGAGAAGTTATTTGAGTTGTTTGATTTGGAGTCCATTACAATTGTTCATCATCTCAGATATCATCTACTCCACCTTTATGATATGTCAAAACAATATAGTTTATTTTATTATGAGAATAAAAGTTTATTGGAGCTTATATTTGTGTATTTTGGTGTATAAATTGTATGTGGATAGATAGAGAGAGATAGATGGTGGATTTGGTTTTTTTCTGGTGAGAATATGTATGAACTAAAATAGGTAAGGTGTTGTGAACGTGTGATTCTGAAGGAAAAAACATTGGTTTTCTTAAATGCGAATAGATCGTTGTTTAATAGACATGTAATTATGTTTTGGTCATGATTGTATATGGAACCACAAATTCGTGTGTTAATGTATATGTATGGACTTTAAAATTTCTATTTGGTTGTATTACGGGGTAGAAATAGTTCGAGACCCAGAGATGGGAGCTTGTTATATAGGTGTTGAACTAGAAATACTTTGGGTATATCGTAATATCAAAAAGCAAAAACTAGTAGAGAAGGTCTACGAATTAACTAAATGGGATAGAGGTGAATGGAGTGTGAAAATCCTAGCTAGGTATGCAGCTGGAAAAGGTGAAGGACAATATTTCATGGCGGTGCCTATAGTGGATGATGATTCTCTTATTGCTATGATTGCAAGATCACTTAGTCCAAACTCTAGTTGGTCTGCAATGGAGTTATATATACAACAAATCAAGATTGTTGTAGGTCATCCACATGTTAGTCGTGTGTCATCCCCCATACCCGAAGTATCGGCCCCTGAATTGAGTCACAATCATCCTATTCAGTCGCATATGGAATTGTCTCCGGCAGATGGTAACATATTCCCAATTCCAACACCATCAAATCCTCCACAACATGGCCTATCACCTCCTTCCAATTTGATTCGTCATCTTTTTGATAATGAAAACCTAAATCAATCCATCAAAAATGTTGTTGTTAACAATGAATTGTTAGAAGATGAAGAAGTTGAGGAAGATGTGGAATACGTAGAAGACGGTGAAGATGAAGAAAATTTGCATGTACATGATGTAAATGATAACCCTAACGGCATTAATGATGTTCACAAGTTGGAACGAAATGTGGAATCGGCGATCCCATTGACTGAAAGGCGACCTACCACTTTTCCTGAATTTGAATCAGTGGACTGGGTTAACAATGCTAGAGTATATCACATCGGTGAAGAGTCATGCTCATCTGACACACACCAATTGTACATTGGACAGAAATTTTCAACCAAAGATCAAGTGGTACTGGGTTAACAATGCTAGAGTATATCACATCGGTGAAGAGTCATGCTCATCTGACACACACCAATTGTACATTGGACAGAAATTTTCAACCAAAGATCAAGTGGTACATGCCGTGAAAATGTTTTCCATCAAAGAACACCGACAGTTCGTCATAGTTAAGTCAAACAAAACCATGTTTTCTGGAAAATGTAAAATGGTACCCAAGGTACGTAGTGTTGAGGAGGAAGTAGCAATTCCCAACATAGCATAGCCGGGTTGTATGTGGAGATTTCGTGCAATCATTCCAACAGGGCAAATAAATTTTATTGTGAAGAAACTGGAATAACATCATACATGTATCAATCCCACATTGACTCAAGATCACAGGAGAGTAGATTCTACACTAGTATCAAACTTGATTCTGATAGTTGTGAAGGCACAGATAGGATTAACTTTGAAGGCAATTATTGAGATAGTCTTGCTTGAAGCAATTAAAAGATATCTTACAACAAGATTTGGTGAGCAAAACAAAGAGCTATTGAGCGATTGTTCGGTGGGTTTGAGGAAGCGTATACAAAGCTGCCTTCACTTTTATCGGCAATACAATAATCAAATACTGACACTTATGCTAAATGGGATATGGTCCCGTCTGGTCCTGGTGCGGAGACATTCAAAAGAGTTTTTTGGGCATTTGCGCCATCTATTGAAGGATTTAAGTCCTGCAGACCTGTTATAAATATTGATGGTACCCATCTGTATGGAAAATTTAAGGGTTGTTTATTTATAGCAGTTGCACCCGACGCTAGTGATCGTCTATTTACGTTTGCGTTTGCAATAGTAGATGGAGAGAGTGTTGAAAGTTGGACTTGGTTCATGAGTTGCATTCGATGCTGTGTCACCGACCGCCAAGGGTTATGCGTTATATCTGATCATCACACTGGGATTTTGTCTTGCATGGAGCCGAGAACGAATCATGTAATGAGCCACATGCTTATCACCGGTATTGCATGCGGCATTTTGCTGCAAATTTTTCTACCAAATTTGGTAAAAAAGAGTTAAGGAACAAGTTGAAGGTGGTAGCATGTCAAAATCAGCTAAAAAAACTAGCCAAAGAAATGACAGTTATTGAGTCAGTAAAACTAGAGGCATCAAATTGGCTCAAGGAGAAACCTATTGAAAAGTGGGTCCTTGCGGCAGATGGCGGACGTCGATATGAGATGATGACTACAAATATTAGTGAATTTTTAAATTCTGTGTTGAAATGAGTTCGTAGCTTACCCGTTACCGCTATTGTGGAGGTGATCTTCTATCGTATTAATAGCTACTTTACCGAACGTCGTCAAGGGGCACAAAGGCTTATAAGTGATGGTGTGAGACCCCGTATGTCTAGAGAGTATATATATATATATACTAGTATATAGAATAGTATAGTATATATATAGTATATATAGAATAATAGAAAATAAAAAGAAAAAGAAGGTGGAGTGATGATGACGTGGAGAAAGAAGGAAAGAAAGGAAAGTGGAGTTGGTATTAAGTGGTGGACTATAGGATGATCCTATGGGAATTGATGAAGTGATGGACCTATGAGATTTCCTATGGGACATAGGAAATGATTAAATGAATGAATGAGTGAAAGAGTGAATGTGTGTGTGCTGGAGTGCTTTGACCGGCTTTGACCTAGGGAAATAATCCCATATCGGCCATAAGGAGGAAGAATAAGAGAGATATATTAGGAAGCCAAGGATGAAGGGATACCTTTCATCCCGACACCTTTTTGAGGCAGCCTGTGGTGGGTGTGGCTAGAATTTAGTTAATTGTGTGCGTACAAGTTGAGTGTGGGGCATTACAGATGGTATCAGTGCCAACTTTCGACATCGAATGTAGGACTTGTATATAGGAGGTGCGTAAGACCCTTTGTAGGACTTGTATCATATACATCGAATGTAGGACTTGTAGGAAACGAGTCTACATTCGACTAGAAAGGCGATCTTGTACTAGATTGAAACGAGTCTACATTCGACTAGAAAGGCGAGCTTGTACTAGATTGCACGTCCCGTATTATATAGAATAATAGAAAATTTTAAAAAAAAGAAGGTGGAGTGATGATGACGTGGAGAAAGAAGGAAATAAAGGAAAAGTGGAGTTGGTATTAATTGGTGGACTATAGGATGATCCTATGGAATTTGATGAAGAGATAGGCCTATGAGATTTCCTATGGGGCGTTACCAATCGTCCGGATACCCTTTTGAGGCAGCCTGTGGTGGGCATGGCTAGAATTTAGTTAATTGTGTGCGTACGAGTTGAGTACGGGGCGTTACAGATGGTAAAATCTAGACATCACGTGTACAGTTATTTCTCGATAAACGACGTAAGAGAGCTAACTTGTATGAGGCTATAATGTTTCACCATAATCCATGCGTATTTCAAGTTCGGACTGGTATTAAAGTTGAAAACAATCAACAAAAAGGTGGAAATTTACATACAGGTGGAAATTTACATACAGTTGATTTGGGAGTGGATTACCATCCTTATGTCGAACCATTCTATTCTACCAAACTGTTATTACTCACTTGGAGGCTCACATTCACTCCAATTAAAGACTAAGCATATTGGCCCACCCAATTGGGACCATCACTCAAGGTTGATGACATCTTAGAAGATGTAGGAAATGTCGGCCTAGAACTACATGCATTCGGAATGACAGGGATGTCAGAGATGGGTCGGACACGGGGATAACTTGTTCGCAGTGTAATCAAATAGGCCATAACAAGTGTCGTTGTCCTAGTAAACAAACCTCCAGTGGTGCGAACTCGCCACAGGTATTTAAATTTTGCATACGATTTATTCTGTTATTATTTATTCTTAAATTGACTTGGTGCGATGTAATAAATGCAGGACGAGGTGAACCAGGCAACGAGTACACGTGGCCGAGGACGGCGTGCACTCACACAGGGTGCACGGCCTCCCAGAAGCACCAGAAGCACGAGCACCGAAGGTGAAGGGGTGTCCGGACACACAAATTTGTGAATATATTGGTTATTCATGTTGTATTCACTTGTTGTTATTTCGAAAGTTTTTGGTATATGATGTTGTATCAATGATGTCATAGTTTTTTTGCTATATAATGCTGTATCAATAATGTCATGGATTTTTGCTATATAATGTTGTATCAATGATGTCATAGTTTTTTGCTATATAAGAGCATCCACAGTTTGATGGTCAAAATATGCATATATGGATAAATGGATATAGCAATTCACCGTTTTGCTGAAGTCGTCGAATGCTATTTTTTAGCTTTTTAATTTAAAATAATAACAGACGGCACTCAAAGTGCCGTCAGAGGTGAAATTTTTTTTAAAAACATTAAAAAATGGTGGGACAGCATGTGAAGTTCCGCCGGAGAGGAAAAAAAATGAAAATGGTGGGACGGCACTTCAAGTGCCTTCCGAGGGAAAAAATTAGTCGAAGTGCAAAAAAATTTACAAAACAATTATATAAAATTACAAAAAAATTATAAAAATTACAAAAACATTACAAAAAATTACAAAAAATACAAAAATTACAAAAAAAAAACCCTGAGAGGGTGGGACGGCACTTCAAGTGCCGTCCGAGAGAAGTGGGGGTTTTCTTTGGTTTTTTTATTGCGAAAATATTTTTTTTTTGGAGGGACGGCACTTCAAGTGTCGTCCGACCATTAAAATAAAAATAAAAAATCTTGCAACGGCACTTCAAGTGCCGTCCGACCATTAAAAATAATATTTTTTTGGGTGCGCGGCACTCGAAGCTCCGTCTCTTATATATGAATATTTCTCATTTCGTTTCTCATTTATAGCAAACTACTATACCGAATTATGCATAATATGCATATTTGGCCAAAAATGCATATTAAGCAAACGACTACAGATGCTCTAATGTTGTATTTTGAACATTTTGTGAATATGTTGGAAATGAATGAATTTCAAGTTTGGTGGAGTCTTTATGCAATCATAGTTTATATAATGTTATATAATGTTAATTTTTTTTCTATATAATGTTGTATCAGTTGAAGGTGTTATGAGAAATTGGTGTGTATATGTGGTTGTAATCAGGGAAGCTGCTATGTTCAAATTTCATAAATGAATAACTATAACAGAGGTCATTATTGGGATTAACGACCTTCATATATATGTCGTCGCTGATACCAATAGCGATTAAACTGATACAACATTTTAAGAAAATTCCAGAGAGCAAGCCAAATTGGACTACAACTGAGGTCGCTTTTGGGAATAGCGAGCCTAGTTATAGTCCATTTTTGTGAGGAAATTCCAGTGAGCAAACCAGTTTGGACAATAACTGAGGTCGCTATTGGGATTAGCGACCCTAGTTATAGTCCATTTTGATACGAAATTCCAAAGAGGAAGCCCATTTGGACTATAACTAAGGTTGTTATTGGGCTTAGGGACCCTAGTTATAGTCCATTTTGAGACGAAATTTCAGAGAGGAAACCAATTTGGACTATAACTGAGATCGCTATTGGGCTTAGCAACCCTAGTTATAGTCCATTTTGAGACGAAATTCTAGAGAGGAAGCCAATTTGGACTATAACTGAGGTCGTTATTGGGCTTAGCGACCCTAGTTATAGTTTGACACAAAATTCCAGAGAGGAAGCCAATTTGAACTATAACTGAGGTCGCTTTTGGGAATAGCGAGCCTAGTTATAGTCCATTTTTGTGAGGAAATTCTAGTGAGCAAGCCAATTTGGACTATAACTGAGGTCGCTACTGGGATTAGCGACCCTAGTTATAGTCCATTTTGATACGAAATTACAAAGAGGAAGCCAATTTGGACTATAACTAAGGTTGTTATTAGGCTTAGCGACCCTAGTTATAGTCCATTTTGAGACGAAATTTCAGAGAGGAAGCCAATTTGGACTATAACTGAGATCGCTATTGGGCTTAGCGACCCTAGTTATAGTCCATTTTGAGATGTAATTCCAGAGAGGAATCCAATTTGGACTATAACTGAGGTCGCTATTGGGCTTAATGACCCTAGTTATAATCCATTTTGAGACAAAATTCCAGAGAGGAAGCCAACTTAGACTATAATTGAGTTCGCTTTTGAGAATAACGACCCTAGTTATAGTCCATTTTTTAAAGGAAATTCCATAGAGGAAACCAATTTGGACTATAACTAAGGTCTTTATTGGGCTTAGCGACCCTAGTTATAGTCCATTTTGAGTCGAAATTCCAGAGAGCAAGCCAATTTGGACAATAACTTAGGTCACTTTTGGGAATAGCGACCCTAGTTATAGTTAATTTTTGTTAAAATTCCAGAGAGTAAGACATATTTGGACTATAAATGAGGTCGCTTTTGGGAATAGCGACCCTAGGTATAGTCATTTTTTGTGAAAATTTCAGAGAGCAAGACATATTTGGACTATAACTGAGGTCGCTTTTGGGAATAGCAACCCTAGTTATAGTTGTTTTTTGTGAATATTCCATAGAGCAAGACAAATTTGGACTATAACTGATGTCGTTTTAGGGAATAATGACCATAGTTATAGTCGATTTTGAGAGGAAATCTTAAAGAGTATCAGTATTAGTATCAGTTCGATCGCTATTAGGATCAACGACCTGTGTAAACCTAGGTCGCTATGCCAATAACGACCTCTTTAAAACACATATATGACAAATTTATACACTCCAACTTCCCTGTGTACATTCGCAACATCTTTGTTTACCACATTATGCCACAAACAAGCATGTATCACATACATTCCATCAGAGAATAAAACAACGACTAATATAAAAAACAAGCATGTTTACAACATATTACAAAATCTCATCAAAATATACATCGAAATAGCGTGCAGTGATTATAAAACAACGACTAATATCTTCGATGAAACAACGACTTATATCACGAAATAGTCCCACAAACGACTAAAGAAACAACATAAGAATAAGTACGCCTAAAATAAGACAATATGATAGGGTGTATATGCCGGGCTTCCTTCTTTTTCGAATTGCTTTCCGCCTCGGGCCAACTTGTGATATGAGCATTTCATCAGGGATTTCTTCAATTTCATTATTAGTAGGTTGCTCCTCTACTTGTTGTTGAAAATGCTATTCTTGTTGTGCATTTACATCTTCATTGCCTTCATCTTGTGCATGTTCTTCATCAGGTTGCTCTTCTACTGGCGGCTCGTCTCGTTGTCGTTGCCGTGTTGGACGCTTTACGACCTTCTTACGCCTAGATGTTCCGTAAGTCGGGGATGTCATCAATGCGTCAAATCTAGCCACCTCACCACCTCCTCTATTTGCAAACGGCATGGTGGGAGAATCTCGCATGCGAGATCCTTTGCGGCTTGAGACACATTGCTTCGCAAAATTTGTGTGCATTTCCGGGCGATGACCCATACTTGGTCCATCTGCATATATCACAAACCAATAACATATCATATACATCGAAATGACGAGCAAATGAATTAATATAAATGTTTAAAATAGAATCAAAATTTCAAAATCACAAATGAAATATTATCATACGATTTTTCGAGTGGATATCGCCCTTAGTTGATAAGTGGGTAGCATAGAGGAATAGGCAGGATCGGGTTCAACTTCAGCACTCGGAACTGGTAGGAGGACCCCTGCTGGCACGAAAGTACGAGGAGCAACATATAAACGTGTAATCCTCTAGTACCATGACATGTATATAGCATGCAGTGATCCATCATACGGAGGAATACCGGTAACAATAGTATCGTATCTTCGCTCATTCCACACGTTACATGAGCTTGGTGATGGGAAGCCCAATTATGATTAGGCACACGTCCAACCTCTTTGACCTTGTGTAAATGAATGCCATGCGTCTGTGAGGCAGGGATGGTTTGCTAAAGACCGAACTAATGAAGCATTCAATCCGGATAGTACATCTCGACAACACTGAAGTTCACGAGTGGGTCTCTCGTCAACCATAGCTGGCTATGTGCGGGATAAATAAGTGGTAGTCTCTCCAATCGATTTGGTGAGTATGGTGTCCATATGACGAACTCCTTTCTTAACATATCTAGCTCGTCCATGTAGTAAGTAACCATCCCACGTGGATTATCTCTCCACATGTGACTCTCTGCCCAGTACACACCGATAGGAGCCAACATTGCAACATTCGCCGCATCTATCAACCACCCATGTGACTACCGACTTATACGGGGACGTCCAATATGCAAGTGTTCCCAACACCATATTTGTAGGATTAACATCGGACATGTCATCTCCTTCGCATTCAACGCTCCGTTGCACAAATTCCTGTACAAAGAGGCCAATACAGCATTGCCCCAGCTGTATTGACTAACTCTATTCAAGGCATCGATCAATGGTAAGTACATGAGAGGCACGACATCTCCTGTCGAGTTAAGAAAAAGGACACACAGTCATCAAGTAGGCTCGGGTGTAGCATTCTACACGATACTCTGTCGATTCGTTGTTTAGGAAATTCCTGAATTTATTCTTCAGCCAACTTAATCAGATAGACACACCATCAAATGTTGTCTCATCTGTCTCGACACCAAGAAAATCTGCCACAAATACCTCATTATTAAAAGCCATTGTACCCGTGACGGCGAGACCATCAATTGGAAGTCCTGAGATAACTGCGCTATCCTAAAGCGTCACTGTCATCGCTCCAACGGGGAAATGGAACGAATAAGTCTCCGGCCTCCAACGCTCGAGTACCGCTATAAGTAGATGGCGATCGAGTTTCATCTTCCTTACCAAACCGAGTCCGTAAAAACCGGTCTCGACCAACAGCTCGTGTGTCATTGGTTGCATTGGCAATGTCTCATGCGTATGGAAACTGCACTCCCTGGCTGTACCGTCCAACACCCGGTGGGATCTATGTGTTTGCTGCATAGTCAACAAAGTCAGTTCATGAGGACCTTGTTAGGGTTATATACTGAAAGCATCACTTTTGTATTAACTTTATTTCCTTATTTTTTGAATGAGAATCATATGGGCATATGTTTGCATATTGTGTTTATTATAATATTAATGCAAGTATCTGATATTCTATAAGGTTGATAATATGGTGTGAGGTGACACACAGAAGATCATATTATCAGTTCCCTATGGAATATGTAAATGGTTCACAACCTTGACGGACTTGGACAATCCATTGGAAAGGTTGTAGTGTAATCTGGTATTAATCTATCTTGACTATAGGTTTACACTAATACACTTTGTGTGTATTGAACAGGACCACTTGAGGTTGTTCTCTTTGTACTGGCTACAAAAGAGAACAAACACCTCTGTTATTATGGATGCTTATGCTCTTAATCCAGATATAATAACAGACATGTATATGCAGTGTGCATTACTTTGACTCATAAAAGAGTGAGATTCATTATGGATCAACAACCTCTATGAATTGGGTAATAGCATTGTATGTATGATGGGCTGTTGATTGTAAAAGGAATCCATGTCCCGATACGTCAGGTTGATGATGTCTCCTTAAGGAGCTCATAAGGATTGTCATGTAAACCCTGCAGGTGGATTACATCCGACATGACAAATAAAGTTGAGTGGTACTACTTAAGGATAAAAGATGTCGATCAATATAGTTGTCAGTAACTTAATTTGATTGACGGACATTCGATATCTTAACATGGGGAGCTAAACGAGCATATAATAAAAGGAGCCCATAAATATAATTTGGGATTAGGAAGTTAGTGCAACAATAGCTCTTTAGTGGACCGAGCTATTGTTAATGGGTATGGGTTGTGTGTTCGGGCTGAACACGGGATACCCAGATTCGTTAGGAGACCTAACCCTAATTTCTCCTCATGGTCCCTACCGTAGCCTTATATATATATCCTCTATTCTCTGGCCGTCATATTATGATCAGAGATAAGAAGTTTTCTCTAAATTCGTGATTCACGTAAGGAGAGAAAGAGAGGTCAGCCAAGGAGAAGAATGGTTGGGAGACCGTCGCCCACACGACGTCCAACCCGAGGAAGGAATACGTGCAGAAGATCTTGGGGTCGCTGACGGCTCGAGGTTGCTAGAAACTATCGTCTTCTTCTCATCGCAGGTATAATTCGTGAACCCTAGATTCCGCTATAAAGGGTTAGATCACGTATTAAATCCGTTAAGCTTTTATGATCGATACGCACACCAATCCGTGGTCCTGGGAATCATCGCAGTTCCATCAATTGGTATCAGAGCCGGTATTGGATCTGCGTATTGATTGTTATATCCATATTGTCCAATAAAACTTGCGTTGTATGATAGTCGGTAGATGTAGATCTGTTCTAACTCGGTTTTGCAGGCATCTTAGATCCAACTATTATGGTTCAATGCATGTTTTGCTTGTGTTGTTGTTGTTTTGTGGATGTAATTAATATCACGAGGGTTGATCGTGCTTATAATTTTAATTTTTCAATCTAGATTATGTGTGAACTCCTTCGGGAGGCATAGGATTGATGTAATTTTTTTATTTTTTTTTCCGATCGATCGTGATGGCGGTGGTGGCTGTTTCTGACGCCGGAGGAGATGCTGTTTTTAGGCACTCCGGAGATCGACAGATGGTTTTCGATGAAGAAATCGGCAGCCAAACCTTTTTTTTTAAAAATCGGGGCGCTGCCCCGAACCCCCGCGACCTGACCGGGCAGGTCGAACCCCGAATAACTCTGCACAGGGTTAGATTTGGGATTCGCACAGTCGGGGAAGAATCAGGAAAGATGGCCATAATAGTTGGATATTTATTTTCAATTTTATTGCCATTATTGCTTATTCTGATTATGCATGTTTATTATTTTGTGATTTTTTTTTGAAAAACTAGGATCACATTAATAATGGACATAAATTAACTAGTAGAAAAACCCTCATTGTTAAATAACTAAGTAGGAGAGGGAATTCATTTAACATGAATCCCACGGTCTCCATTGCTGGTTTGTAGGTGATATAATTATACTTGCGTGTTGGCTTTAGTGCTTTCCTCCATATCGGATGAGTATAATTATGGATCACCAGTACAAACTTCCTTAAGGATAATTGTAGAAAGTTACCTAGTATGTGTTCACTTCTCCATCCGAAGGAACTCAATACAAGATAATGGACTTAGTATTAAGCAATGGTATACACTTAGATACAAATAATGGTATCCTCCCCATCGGAGTCACTGCTATTATTTGTAGGACCAGAGCAAGACCAACAGATTAATTTTATTTGTCATAAAGTTGTGTTGACATGATAGTAAAATTAATAGGAAAAACCTACTTGAACAAATATTGAATTTGTATACGTGCACACTATCGTGGCATGCTAAATTCATGGTGTTTAAGGTGTTGGTGAATTTTTTTTATTGTTTTGAGGGAATCAATATTTAATTAATTCAAAAAGTTTTGCCCTACTTAATTTTTTTTTATGTGATTCTCAGGATTTCAAAAATGGGTTCTTTCAGTCCACTTATGGTGATTCTTAAAGAAAACAAACTTACTGGACCTAATTATATTGACTGAAAACGTAACTTGGATATTGTCTTAACTGCTGAAGAGTACAAATTTGTACTCAATGAGGAATGCCCACCTAAGCCTGATGTTAACTCTGATGAAGAGGTCAAAGAGGCTTATAAGAAGTGGAAAAAGGCAGATGAGATGGCGCGGTGTTACATTTTGGCATCTATGTCAAATGTACTGCAGCATCAGCATCAGGCCATGCCCACAGCTTATGATATGATGTACAACCTTAAGAAACTCTTTGGACATCAGAGTAAAGCAGCTAGGCAATTTGCTATGAAGAGTTTGATGAAAGCATCTATGGCTGAGGGGACACCAGTAAGGGATCATGTTCTCAATATGATGGGTCATCTAAATGAGATGGAGATCCTTGGTGCTGAAATCGATGGGAAAACCCAGGTCGATATCATTCTCGGGACTCTGCCTAAAAGTTTTGACTCGTTTTGCCTTAATTACAACATGAACAAAAGGTTGTATAGTTTGGCAGAACTTGCAAAAGAACTACAGGATGCTGAAGCTCTCTTCAAGCAGAATGCCCATGTTTATGTGACTGAAAAGGACTCTACTTCTAAGCCGAAAGGTGGTAAGAAGAAGAAAGTTCAGAAACAAGTAAACTCAGCAAAGAAGGGTATGGGACCTCAAGGCGCTGTGAAAAAACCGAAAGGCAAGTGTTTCAAGTGCAAAGGGTCGGGACATTGGAAGACTGACTGTCCACTTCTCAAACAAGAGAACAAAGAAGGTATATCTCATTTACTAGTTGTTGAAACATGTTTAGCGGTGTTATCTACCAGCACCTGGTGTGTAGATACAGGAGCCAATAATCATGTCTGCAATACATTGCAGGGGTTCCAGGAAACCAGACGGCTTAGTGATGGAGAGATATGCTTGTTTATGGGTGACGCTACAAGAGTAGCGGCCGTTGCAATAGGAAATGTTATTTTATCTTTTGGTAGAAATAAGTCTTTGACATTGAGAGATTGTCTTTATGCACCTTCACTTAGAAGGAATTTAATTTCTGTTTCCATGCTAGTTAAGGATGGATATTCAGTTTATTTCAATGACAATATTGTTATTAGAAAAAATAAGCATTTTATCTGTTCTGGTGCATTGGTTGATAATCTATATGTCATTAATCCTATTTCGCCCACGATGCAACTTATGGAAATGAATAATATGTCTTCTAACATAAATAAGAGAAAAGAACCTTCTTGTATGAACCAAACATATCTTTGGCACTTGCGATTGGGGCATGTTAACCTAATAGGATTCAAAGACTGGTTAAAGATGGACCTTTGAGTTCATTGGAAGTGGAGGCACTACTAGTCTGTGAATCCTGCTTGGTAGGTAAAATGACCAAAAGGCCTTTCAAGGCAAAGGGGTATAGGGCCAAAGATGTGTTGGAATTGGTTCATTCTGATTTGTGTGGGCCCATGACTGTCCAGGCTAGAGGTGGCTTTGAATATTTTGTCACATTTATTGACGATTATTCAAGGTATGGATATATTTATTTGATGCGCCGTAAGTCTGAGTGCTTTGAGAAATTTAAAGAGTACAAGGCAGAAACGGAGAAACGTCATGGAAAATGTATCAAGTCATTACGTTCAGATCGTGGTGGCGAGTATCTCTTTGGGGAGTTTAGGGACTATTTGTCAGAGGCTGAGATTACATCCCAATTATCAGTACCTGGAACACCTCAACAGAATGGTGTAGCAGAAAGAAGGAATAGGACTCTTATGGAGATGGTTAGATCAATGATGAGTTATTCAGATTTACCAGATTCGTTTTGGGGATATGCCTTAGAAACTGCAGCTTATATTTTGAACTTGGTTCCTTCTAAGTCAGTACCAATTACTCCCACAGAACTGTGGACTGGGCGTAAGCCTAGTCTGAAACATGTTGGGATTTGGGGTAGTCCAGCACACGTGCTGAATGGGAAAGCCGATAAGTTGGAATCTCGTACAGAAGTACGCTTGTTTGTAGGCTATCCAAGAGGAACGAAAGGAGGTTTATTTTATAGTCCTAAGGATCAGAAGGTCATTGTTAGCACCAATGCTCGATTCTTAGAGGAAGACTATGTGATGAACCATAAACCCATAAGTAGAGCTGTTCTAGAGGAACTGAGAGGTGAGACACCAAATACTTCAGTACCAACAGTACAACAGGATGTACCACCAGTAACTGCACAACGTGTCACAAATGTTACACCACAACCGATAGTGCCTCGTCGTAGTGGGAGGGTTGTGATACAACCTGATAGATATATGTTCTTGGGAGAGTCGTCAGACTTTGTCCCTGAGGAACAAGATTATGATCCCTGTACCTACAATGAAGCACTCCAAGATAAAGATGCAGAGTCTTGGCAAAAAGCAATGATATCTGAAATAGAATCTATGGATTCTAATCAAGTCCGGGAGCTTGTAGAACCACCTATTGGTGTAAAAGCCATTGGATGCAAGTGGGTCTATAAGAGAAAAAGAGGATCAGATGGTAAGGTTGAAACCTTTAAAGCTCGGCTTGTTGCAAAAGGTTTTACTCAAAGAGAGGGTATCGATTATGAGGAAACCTTTTCGCCAGTAGCCATGCTTAAGTCTATCCGGATTCTTTTATCTATTGCAACTCATCTTGATTATGAGATTTGGCAAATGGATGTCAAGACAGCTTTCCTTAATGTAAGTCTTGAGGAAGACATCTATATGAAGCAACCAGACGGGTTCATTGAAAAGGGCCAAGAGCATCTTATTTGTAAGCTCAAGAAGTCCATTTATGGACTTAAGCAAGCTTCCAGATCTTGGAACATATGTTTTGATCAGGTGATAAAATCCTATGGATTTGATCAATGTCAAGATGAATCGTGTGTATACAAAAAGTGTGACGGAAACGTAGTGGTATTCCTAGTACTTTACGTGGATGACATCTTGCTCATTGGAAACAATGTGAAGGTATTATCTAACGTAAGGGTATGGTTATCCAAACAGTTTGATATGAATGACTTGGGAGAAGTAGGTCACATCCTTGGGATCAAAGTTCTACGAGATCGCAAGAAAAGGATGTTGGGCTTGTCCCAAGCTTCCTATATCGATACTATACTAACTCGTTTTAGCATGCAAAATTATAAGAAAGGTTTCTTACCTTTTAGGCATGGAATTGCCCTATCAAAGGAGCAGTGTCCGAGGACACCTAAAGAGATAGAGAACATGAAAGCAGTTCCTTATGCTTCAGCAGTAGGAAGCTTAATGTATGCAATGCAATGTACGAGACCAGATATCTGCTTTGCCGTTGGCATGGTTAGCAGATATCAGTCTAACCCGGGACAAGAGCACTGGACTGCCGTAAAGCATATTTTGAAGTACCTGAAAAGGACTAAAGATTACATGCTAGTTTACCAGGCAGATAGTTTAGTTGCCTTGGGGTATACAGACTCAGATTTTCAGTCAGATAGGGATTCCAGGAAATCAACCTCAGGTTATGTATTTACTTTGGGAAGTAGAGCCACTATATGGAGGAGTATCAAGCAAAAATGTATTGCTGATTCTACCATGGAAGCCGAGTATGTGGCAGCCTCTGAGGCAGCCAAAGAAGCAGTTTGGCTGAGAAACTTCCTATTGGACTTGGATGTGGTACCTAATTTGCCTAAGGCTATTACACTTTATTGTGATAATAGTGGTGCAGTTGCAAATTCGAATGAACCACGAGCCCATAAAACAGGTAAACACATTGAGCGTAAGTACCACCTGATATGAGATTTCGTAAAGAAAGGAAAAGTTGCTGTGATCAAGATAGCATCAGCAGACAACCTAGCTGATACCTTCACTAAGAGCTTACCAGCTAAGGCTTTTGATAGTCATGTTGAGGGAATGGGAGTCAGATGCGTAGCAGCATGGCTTTAAGTATAAGTGGGAGATTTGTAACAGTATACTGAAAAGCAATGCTTTAAGTATAAGTGGGAGATTGTTAGGGTTATATACTGAAAGCATCACTTTTGTATTAACTTTATTTCCTTATTTTTTGAATGAGAATCATATGGGCATATGTTTGCATATTGTGTTTATTATAATATTAATGCAAGTATCTGATATTCTATAAGGTTGATAATATGGTGTGAGGTGACACACAGAAGATCATATTATCAGTTCCCTATGGAATATGTAAATGGTTCACAACCTTGACGGACTTGGACAATCCATTGGAAAGGTTGTAGTGTAATCTGGTATTAATCTATCTTGACTATAGGTTTACACTAATACACTTTGTGTGTATTGAACAGGACCACTTGAGGTTGTTCTCTTTGTACTGGCTACAAAAGAGAACAAACACCTCTGTTATTATGGATGCTTATGCTCTTAATCCAGATATAATAACAGACATGTATATGCAGTGTGCATTACTTTGACTCATAAAAGAGTGAGATTCATTATGGATCAACAACCTCTATGAATTGGGTAATAGCATTGTATGTATGATGGGCTGTTGATTATAAAAGGAATCCATGTCCCGATACGTCGGGTTGATGATGTCCCCTTAAGGAGCTCATAAGGATTGTCATGTAAACCCTGCAGGTGGATTACATCCGACATGACAAATAAAGTTGAGTGGTACTACTTAAGGATAAAAGATGTCGATCAATATAGTTGTCAGTAACTTAATTTGATCGACGGACATTCGATATCTTAACATAGGGAGCTGAACGAGCATATAATAAAAGGAGCCCATAAATATAATTTGGGATTAGGAAGGTAGTGCAACAATAGCTCTTTAGTGGTCCGAGCTATTGTTAATGGGCTTGGGTTGTGTGTTCGGGCTGAACACGGGATACCCAGATTCGTTAGGAGACCTAACCCTAATTTCTCCTCATGGTCACTGCCGTAACCTTATATATATATCCTCTATTCTCTGTCCGTCATATTATGATCAGAGATAAGAAGTTTTCTCTAAATTCGTGATTCACGTAAGGAGAGAAAGAGAGGTCAGCCAAAGAGAAGAAAGGTTGGGAGACTGTCGCCCACACGACGTCCAACCCGAGGAAGGAATACGTGCAGAAGATCTTGGGGTCGCTGACGGCTCGAGGTTGCTAGAAACTATCGTCTTCTTCTCATCGCAGGTATAATTCGTGAACCCTAGATTCCGCTATAAAGGATTAGATCACGTATTAAATCTGTTAAGCTTTTATGATCGATACGCACACCAATCCGTGGTCCTGGGAATCATCGCTGTTCCATCAGACCTGGCCCTCCAGGTGCAATGTGAGACGATGGGGCCAGCGCACCACTAGCAGACGAAGAAGCTCCCCCGCCTTTGACACCCCGCGATGGACGTCCTTGTCCACGACCAATATTACTCGATCCTTCATCGGAACTGTCGCACCCCGCTTCCCATTATACAGAAACATAGGCACGCAACTGTGG
The DNA here is from genome assembly GCA_017893485.1 of Hemerocallis citrina. Classification (NCBI taxonomy): domain Eukaryota; kingdom Viridiplantae; phylum Streptophyta; class Magnoliopsida; order Asparagales; family Asphodelaceae; genus Hemerocallis; species Hemerocallis citrina. The sequence continues at coordinate 81,796,572 of CM030362.1, forward strand.
CCCAGCGAATGATATAAGTATGCCAACTCATATCATCCATAAGTTGTACAATGTGAACTCAACAATATGAAATGAAACCACAACTTCACATGAAAGAATTAATCACATAAACCTGAATGATCCACAAAACCAACATCTGGAAATATATATGTGTGTGTGTGTGTGTGTGTGTGTATATATATACACACACTATATTATAGTTCTTTGAAATTACGGGGTGTTACATACACCCCCCTTCAAAAATCAGCGTCCTCGCTGAGCACGGGGCATGCACAATCTAGTGCAGGATCTACTTTCTAGTCGATGTTGAGCAGTCTCATGAGCGTCACTCTCGTCGTTGGAATACTGGAGACCAATCCCACTCCGCGGATCATTCTGTAGTCCATCGTCCTGAAATACTGGAAATTGTCTCACTCCGCCGATCATTCTAGAGTCCAAAACTCATGGCTCTCCCACAGTCGGTGTCGAAAGTCGGCTCTGATACCATTTGTAACGCCCCTGCCCCAGACTCAGACAAATTTATACAATTTATCAGAAAAATTATTTATAGTATAGTACAACTGCCCACCACAGGCTGCCTCTCAAAAGGTGGTTAATCGGATTGGTGACTCTTGATCATAGACATTATTATTCATAGTTATATATTTATTTGTATTCCCGATGTAGGACTAATCCCACACTCAAACTCTCTCTCCGTGACACAGTAGCCCCCCAAACCGGTGGGCCCCATGCCTCATCAGCGCTTCAAGAGACAATCGTTGTCTCAATTCTGGAATCGGGTGGGCCCCCTTCGAATGACATCAGCGTGACGTCACCGCACAACAGCACAAGTTGTTGTTCTTCAACCCGTGGCCCCCACTAATTACGACGTTGCTATAGGATAGCGAATCAGGTACCGTCAGAGGTTTCAGAAAGTAGACTTCACACCGGTACCAACGAATATTCACATGACACAAATTGTAACACCCCGCAAAATTGAAATGACAATTTTGCCCTCGTGTGTTACGCACGTGTATTATATAACGTGTTTTCACTACGTATTTTGACTACCGACTATTTATGCATTTCCCATATTGATTTTTATCCTACTTTGAGTCAACAAAAATATAATATTTCAATCTCTGTATTTTACGTGCTTTTTATGTGTTTTCAATGCACGTATTAATTACGTATTTTTCCATCTCTAAGTGTGATATTTCTATGTGTGTTGATTATTTATTTTACGTGTTCGAACTCGTTTTATAAAATGAAAATTTATTTTTCCCTATTTTGATTAAAGTGCATTTTTCAATTTTTGCACATATGATGCACGTGCTAGTTTTCTATCTCCATTTTCTTACTCTCATTTCTTATTTTAGCATGCATTAGTTTTATTTAGCCTTTCTTTTGATCCATGGACCTATAAACTAAAATGTAGCCCATTAGGAGAGGAGCCCACTAGATAATTAAATAAATTAATTAGTAATGAGCCCATATAGCAAGCCCACTAGATAATCAAATTAATTAATTAGAAATGAGCCCATGTAGCAAGCCCATTATTAAAATCACATTTTTTAGTTAAACATGTACTAATACATGACAAGTTACAATATTAGTACACATTTTTGAGTTATAGAAATGTGTTCATATTTGTTTGTGCATGTATGCATGCACACACAAATGTATTTGGACCATTTTGTGGGCTAGGAGAGGGGATTAATGGAGTGGTTAAGTTCATGGAGAGTGGGGAGATGAGAGGTTGGGAGTTTTAGGAGTTAAAAATATGAAGAGGTGAGAATTAAAAAGAGAATTAAAATGAGAAGTTATTAGGTGGGAGATTTTGCAATATAGTCCCTAGCATTGTCCTATAAATAGCAACCTATTTCTCATTCTTTTTCACACCAAAAAAAAAAATAAACAAGAGAAAGAAAAGAGAAAGAAAAGAGTGTAAGAAAAAGAAAGAGAGTTATTGTGCTTGGAGGATCTCTTGCTTGGAGCATTTGCTAGGAGGAGAAGAGGACTAGGAGTTGCTAGGAGCAAGAAGAAGCCATTCATTTGTAGTTTTCAACCTTCAAACAAAAGGTGGGTTCTCATGCTTTCTAATTTAGAACTATGCATGCTAGTGACGAAATATGAGCATTTTGTTTTGATATGTAGTTAAGATTTCATGTTAGTGTTACATGCTATGAATGAAAACAATATTGTTATGATTAAACAAATAATAGGAGATTTTGACTAAAGAGCTAATACCATAGATCATGTTAGAATGCTTGTAAAATGTTATGCATGTTAAAAATGTATTCTTTTGTATGGGAAATTTGTTGAAAAATGTTGTTTTATGTTCTAGGGTCATGTTGATTAATGAATAAGAAAGAAAGATTAATATTGTGTTAGTGGTTGATTTTTATATTGTAGTACAAACATGCTAATTTTGATAAATAAAGTAAAATGTGATGGGATAAATATATTGTGTTTATGAATGGTAGAAATATTGTTATGACTAAGAGAACAATTTTCCATCACGATAGTTAAAAATAATAAAATGAATTACTGTCACAAACCATACTAGTACGCATGATTGTAAATGTTGAAATGTATAATTTGTAAGAAGATTGTTGAGACTTCTTAATGAGTTTAAATGCAAATTAAATTTGGGGAAAAATTCTAATACTCTTATAAAATGAAATAGAATATAGTAAAAATAGTTGTAGAATTTTTCAAGTATATTTGAGAAGTAAAAGAGATATTTGAAGATAGAATAAAATTTTGTTCTTAAGTTAATTATTTTTAAGAATATGAATTTTTTTATAAAAAAAAGACTTTGATGTGAGAATTAGTTTCTCTTGTTGAGATTATGCAATTATGATGAATGTGAAATTCTAGATTTCTATGTGTACTCAAATTGTTAATGAGTTTAAATTAGATGAACGCATGAATAGAATTCTTGTTGGAAAGAATTGAGAATAAGTGAATTATGAATAGAACATTGATTAAGTTGTGAATTATTTGTATTTGATTAATTGGAGAGACTTCATGAGTTTAAAATTTGCAAATGAAATTGCTATTGTTGTTGATTCATGAATGGACTAAAAGAGAATTATGATTGATGCCAAATGAGATATAGATCAAATTGTGGATGGCTAGAGACATGAAAATATCTAAGTGAAGACATGATAATGAAAAGGGTAAAAAGAAAATAATTTCCGAAACTGATCCACCGTGGAAAATATTTACCCGATTGGTCCACTTTTGAAAATATTTACCAAAGTTAGTCCATTATTATATTTTCCGAAACTGAGTAATTTTAACATTATTATTGACTTCAAAATTCTATTATAGACATTTATTTTATTAAGAAGAGTAAAGTAGTAGTTTGTGAAGTGATTTTTCTTGAAGAAAATTATACTCTTATTTGTGTAAAGAATGTTTTAAAGTGAGTTGAGATATTGTGAGAGTTTGAATTTGTTGATAAAATTTCATGTGATGAAGTTGCGTACTTGAAAGAAAATATTTTGCTTATAAAGATTTTGAATGAATAAGTTGATTATGAATATGTGCCTAAGTTGTTAAAAAGAATGATAATGGATGATAATTTTGTTCATGAAAAAGGATTATTTGTTTTTATGGGTAATTATGAATGAATGAATGAATCATGGGTAATGCAAAAATGAGACATTGATTAAATTATGGATAAGTTAGAGATATGAATATAATAAGTTTAAGATATGATTATTAAGGGGTATGTGTACCCATGTTTCATGTACATGAAAGATTATGATTAAGAATTAGTAAGACTTCGGTTACCGGCAAAAATGAAAGAAAGGATTGATATAATTTTGAGATATTGCCGTGGGGCGATCTCATATTTATTGATTAAGTCCGGTAGGAGGTAAAACTAATTCTATGAGTGGAAATTATTCATGTCTTGAACTTAAGAATAATTAGGCACTTAAGTGAAGATGTGATAAACTTGTGCAAACGTAAATGGGTGCTTCTATATAGTCGGCGGTGGATCTCCGTGGCTATAGACCCAGTTGGTGGACTGTGGTTGCCCCATAGGAGATGGACTGTATTTTATCCGGGACTTAGGGTAGTCAACGGATGTTTACCATACTCCAAAGAATATGTATATACTGGGGCTAGAAGGGCATTTACGGGATTATCATCACGATATAATAGCCAGGGAGGCTGGGATCTGTTAATATAAGCCAGGGAGGCTAGCCAGGGAGGCTGAGATCCGTATCTGTGAAATAACTCTAAAACTTGTTTTATTACTGGGTAGTCTCATGGCGAGGGATCGAACCCTTCAATGTGGAGTACGTAGGCGCTTGCCCTCGGACCTATGTAGTATGGGATGCATAGAATCCGAACAAGTGTGCATTAGTGTCATCCTAGTATAGAAATGTGTGCATTAGGCATTAAGGCATGACATACACTTATGTTTAGAATAATCACCTTTGACACTTTACTTGTTCATTCAATCTTTTTGTTGATTTGTTAAAGTATGAGATCGTTATACTATTCCCGGCATAGAGAGGATAGCCGTGTATAACATTTCGTCAGTTCTAAGTGACTGACGTGCCCACAGATTGACATGCAGGTAATGGACTATTCATGGAGTTATAAAGTGGATATGCTGTTGCTGTTTAGAAGTTAAAGATGTTGCAAATGATGTTAAAGTTATACTAGTTGTTTTTCATTGATTGTAATCTTTTAGTCTTCCGCTGTGTAAAACCAAGTTGTAATTGAACTCTGATGTATTGTGAATAAAAAGTTTTAAATTCCTTGTAAAATTGTACGAAGTGAAGTAAAGATCCTGTGAAATCTCGAATTTATCCTTATTTGAAATTCGGGGTGTTACAGATGGTATCAGAGCCAGGTTCACAAGTAGTACAAGTTTATAAGGAACGATAAAAAGTGACGATAAATTTGGGAACAAGCCAAGAGAGTCCTTCTGTCAACCGGGTGTAAACAACCCTAAGCGACACGGTATTTAAGCGTCTTCGGACCACCGCTAGTTGGGAACCGACTCTTACGGCTAACCCAAGTGAATCCGAACTTGATAGACTAAAGATTTGTTTAGGAAGAGTAGTAAGATCATTAACTATTGTCTAGAACCCGTGACACCTTATTGAGTAGTTACAATGTTATTCCTGCAGACACTAGAGTATGAGTTTCAGTCTATAGAGATTTAAATGTAAGTGATTTACATTTGTGTTGCTCTATGCACTGATGTTTTCTCTCTCTTTTGGATGGCTGGAGTCGTGAATGCAGTAGTTATTGACTTTCATTCATGATGTTTTTCTCGTATACATTGATATGAGAGTGTATGCGAGCACATTTTCCCCTGGGTATCAAAGTGGCGCAGTGGAAGCGTGGTTGGCTTGGACCGTCATTCGTGATACCTTACACACTTCCCTCTCAAATTATTTTTGTAAATCATTATCATGATACTTTCTCCTTATTCAGTATTTTTCAAATAAATATTTTCTTATGTTATTAAATGATTTGAATATTTATTATTTATCTATCTTCCTTAGTCTTGATATTTTAAACTTGTTTTTCAAACTTAAAATTTCGTCTTTCATGTATTTATGTCATTTTTTTGTTTACCCACTATTACTTCACATATTTTGTCAAATTTTAAATTGCCGTTTATTAAATTAATATTGCAACCACTATTTGCTTCATTTTGGATTTTTCTTATGAAATTTTCTTATGTGCACTCATTTCATATGATTTGATTTCTGTGATACTATATTATCTTATCCTATATGTTTTTAACAAGATTGAAATTTTTCTACCTATATAAATATGACCTAACATTTGTTTTATTGTCTACACTAGGTACTATTATTATTGCATACTTGTTTTGATTTTTTACTATTAATCGCTACTCATTACTTTTTGTAGTTTTACACATCTTTAATATAATGTATATACTCACTATTTATACATTATCTTTCCTCAAATTTTAACTGTCTTTATACTCTTAGTTATTACATATATTTTCCCAATGATTTCTATATATATCATATATTTCAATATTCCCATTATACATATCATTTTACCCTCATCTAATTACTACATTAATATTTTCTCATATACTTGTTTATGTCTATTGTCCTAAAATTGCTATACTATATAATTATTGTTTTCAATTTTGTTTTCATCTCGTGTATGTGCTTTACACTATTTTGTCTTAATGTTATAAATTAATTTCATCACTACAAAATTTTGTATATTCAAAAGTATTTCAATGTATGTATTCTATTTTGAATTTTCAAATTTTATGCATAATTATTATAATTACCTTACTATTTTATTAATTGGTATACAATGTCATTTTATGTTGTCAACCAAGTCTCATTCTCATTTATGGTCATGTTTTAAATTGCTAATTCGATTTCGTTTTACAGTTTGCGAATTTTCTACCGTTTATTACATTGATAAATTTTTCTAAATTACCTATTGACCATGTTTTCTTCGCTACATTGTTTTCCGAACTATTTCGAAGGTAGCAACTTAATTGACTTTTCCCTTTTATCCAATAGCTTACCTAATATTATTTTTTTGTACAAAAATTTCTCTCAAACTATTCTATCTCTTGTCGCATTTCAGTTCTTATGCCATTTCCTAATTTTCTTGTTCTGTCTTGTAACATCTTAATATTCATAGTCTTCTTATAAAGAGTTTGTCTTGTTTTTATTGTTGCGCATACTACATTTTTTTTTTTAGTTGCAGTTTCCTAAATACAAATATTTTCTTTGACGTGTACAAAATACAATTTTTACCTTAGCGAGTTCCGGGGACGGAACTACTCTAAGGGGGGGAGAGTGTAACACCCCGCAAAATTGAAATGACAATTTTGCCCTCGTGTGTTACGCACGTGTATTATATAACGTGTTTTCACTACGTATTTTGACTACCGACTATTTATGCATTTCCCATATTGATTTTTATCCTACTTTGAGTCAACAAAAATATAATATTTCAATCTCTGTATTTTACGTGCTTTTTATGTGTTTTCAATGCACGTATTAATTACGTATTTTTCCATCTCTAAGTGTGATATTTCTATGTGTGTTGATTATTTATTTTACGTGTTCGAACTCGTTTTATAAAATGAAAATTTATTTTTCCCTATTTTGATTAAAGTGCATTTTTCAATTTTTGCACATATGATGCACGTGCTAGTTTTCTATCTCCATTTTCTTACTCTCATTTCTTATTTTAGCATGCATTAGTTTTATTTAGCCTTTCTTTTGATCCATGGACCTATAAACTAAAATGTAGCCCATTAGGAGAGGAGCCCACTAGATAATTAAATAAATTAATTAGTAATGAGCCCATATAGCAAGCCCACTAGATAATCAAATTAATTAATTAGAAATGAGCCCATGTAGCAAGCCCATTATTAAAATCACATTTTTTAGTTAAACATGTACTAATACATGACAAGTTACAATATTAGTACACATTTTTGAGTTATAGAAATGTGTTCATATTTGTTTGTGCATGTATGCATGCACACACAAATGTATTTGGACCATTTTGTGGGCTAGGAGAGGGGATTAATGGAGTGGTTAAGTTCATGGAGAGTGGGGAGATGAGAGGTTGGGAGTTTTAGGAGTTAAAAATATGAAGAGGTGAGAATTAAAAAGAGAATTAAAATGAGAAGTTATTAGGTGGGAGATTTTGCAATATAGTCCCTAGCATTGTCCTATAAATAGCAACCTATTTCTCATTCTTTTTCACACCAAAAATAAAATAAACAAGAGAAAGAAAAGAGAAAGAAAAGAGTGTAAGAAAAAGAAAGAGAGTTATTGTGCTTGGAGGATCTCTTGCTTGGAGCATTTGCTAGGAGGAGAAGAGGACTAGGAGTTGCTAGGAGCAAGAAGAAGCCATTCATTTGTAGTTTTCAACCTTCAAACAAAAGGTGGGTTCTCATGCTTTCTAATTTAGAACTATGCATGCTAGTGACTAAATATGAGCATTTTGTTTTGATATGTAGTTAAGATTTCATGTTAGTGTTACATGCTATGAATGAAAACAATATTGTTATGATTAAACAAATAATAGGAGATTTTGACTAAAGAGCTAATACCATAGATCATGTTAGAATGCTTGTAAAATGTTATGCATGTTAAAAATGTATTCTTTTGTATGGAAATTTGTTGAAAAATGTTGTTTTATGTTCTAGGGTCATGTTGATTAATGAATAAGAAAGAAAGATTAATATTGTGTTAGTGGTTGATTTTTATATTGTAGTACAAACATGCTAATTTTGATAAATAAAGTAAAATGTGATGGGATAAATATATTGTGTTTATGAATGGTAGAAATATTGTTATGACTAAGAGAACAATTTTCCATCACGATAGTTAAAAATAATAAAATGAATTACTGTCACAAACCATACTAGTACGCATGATTGTAAATGTCGAAATGTATAATTTGTAGGAAGATTGTTGAGACTTCTTAATGAGTTTAAATGCAAATTAAATTTGGGGAAAAATTCTAATACTCTTATAAAATGAAATAGAATATAGTAAAAATAGTTGTAGAATTTTTCAAGTATATTTGAGAAGTAAAAGAGATATTTGAAGATAGAATGAAATTTTGTTCTTAAGTTAATTATTTTTAAGAATATGAATTTTTTTATAAAAAAAAGACTTTGATGTGAGAATTAGTTTCTCTTGTTGAGATTATGCAATTATGATGAATGTGAAATTCTAGATTTCTATGTGTACTCAAATTGTTAATGAGTTTAAATTAGATGAATGCATGAATAGAATTCTTGTTGGAAAGAATTGAGAATAAGTGAATTATGAATAGAACATTGATTAAGTTGTGAATTATTTGTATTTGATTAATTGGAGAGACTTCATGAGTTTAAAATTTGCAAATGAAATTGCTATTGTTGTTGATTCATGAATGGACTAAAAGAGAATTATGATTGATGCCAAATGAGATATAGATCAAATTGTGGATGGCTAGAGACATGAAAATATCTAAGTGAAGACATGATAATGAAAAGGGTAAAAAGAAAATAATTTCCGAAACTGATCCACCGTGGAAAATATTTACCCGACTGGTCCACTTTTGAAAATATTTACCAAAGTTAGTCCATTATTATATTTTCCGAAACTGAGTAATTTTAACATTATTATTGACTTCAAAATTCTATTATAGACATTTATTTTATTAAGAAGAGTAAAGTAGTAGTTTGTGAAGTGATTTTTCTTGAAGAAAATTATACTCTTATTTGTGTAAAGAATGTTTTAAAGTGAGTTGAGATATTGTGAGAGTTTGAATTTGTTGATAAAATTTCATGTGATGAAGTTGCGTACTTGAAAGAAAATATTTTGCTTATAAAGATTTTGAATGAATAAGTTGATTATGAATATGTGCCTAAGTTGTTAAAAAGAATGATAATGGATGATAATTTTGTTCATGAAAAAGGATTATTTGTTTTTATGGGTAATTATGAATGAATGAATGAATCATGGGTAATGCAAAAATGAGACATTGATTAGATTATGGATAAGTTAGAGATATGAATATAATAAGTTTAAGATATGATTATTAAGGGGTATGTGTACCCATGTTTCATGTACATGAAAGATTATGATTAAGAATTAGTAAGACTTCGGTTACCGGCAAAAATGAAAGAAAGGATTGATATAATTTTGAGATATTGCCGTGGGGCGATCTCATATTTATTGATTAAGTCCGGTAGGAGGTAAAACTAATTCTATGAGTGGAAATTATTCATGTCTTGAACTTAAGAATAATTAGGCACTTAAGTGAAGATGTGATAAACTTGTGCAAACGTAAATGGGTGCTTCTATATAGTCGGCGGTGGATCTCCGTGGCTATAGACCCAGTTGGTGGACTGTGGTTGCCCCATAGGAGATGGACTGTATTTTATCCGGGACTTAGGGTAGTCGACGGATGTTTACCATACTCCAAAGAATATGTATATACTGGGGCTAGAAGGGCATTTACGGGATTATCATCACGATATAATAGCCAGGGAGGCTGGGATCTGTTAATATAAGCCAGGGAGGCTAGCCAGGGAGGCTGAGATCCGTATCTGTGAAATAACTCTAAAACTTGTTTTATTACTGGGTAGTCTCATGGCGAGGGATCGAACCCTTCAATGTGGAGTACGTAGGCGCTTGCCCTCGGACCTATGTAGTATGGGATGCATAGAATCCGAACAAGTGTGCATTAGTGTCATCCTAGTATAGAAATGTGTGCATTAGGCATTAAGGCATGACATACACTTATGTTTAGAATAATCACCTTTGACACTTTACTTGTTCATTCAATCTTTTTGTTGATTTGTTAAAGTATGAGATCGTTATACTATTCCCGGCATAGAGAGGATAGCCGTGTATAACATTTCGTCAGTTCTAAGTGACTGACGTGCCCACAGATTGACATGCAGGTAATGGACTATTCATGGAGTTATAAAGTGGATATGCTGTTGCTGTTTAGAAGTTAAAGATGTTGCAAATGATGTTAAGTTATACTAGTTGTTTTTCATTGATTGTAATCTTTTAGTCTTCCGCTGTGTAAAACCAAGTTGTAATTGAACTCTGATGTATTGTGAATAAAAAGTTTTAAATTCCTTGTAAAATTGTACGAAGTGAAGTAAAGATCCTGTGAAATCTCGAATTTATCCTTATTTGAAATTCGGGGTGTTACACAAATTAGGTCAACCAGACAGTTCTTTACCGAACTACTGTTCAGGCAACAGCTCAGGGTCAACTTTTGATGTGTATAAAGTGACTATAAAATTATTTTAAAATCTCATAAAAATCATAAATAAATTCTTAATCATGTTAGTAACATACTGGAAAATATCATGTCTTAATTATACTTTTATCATGATATTTAAATTATTTAATCGAGAAGACACGCTTCAAAATAGAAATCTGAAATTAAAAACGTCACAACACTAAAATAGTATATCTTGCAAACTACACATCGGATTTTAAATCCGTCAGATGTTCTAGAAACTAGACACAGTGTGCTAAAATTTCTATTTAATAAGTTTTAGATAATAAAACAGTAACTTGGCCGAATTCTCACACTAAGTTGGAGCAGATGGCAGTCCAGAAATATACCAAATTGGTTTTAACAATCTTTCATTTACAAGTGTATAGTTTTGTGGTTGAAATTGAACATACAACCACATCTAGAATCAACATGGTGTCTATTATTAACATGACAAACATTACCACATTAACAGTGTTACACTACGAATGCAATCATACGATCATATACGAATACAACTCATTCAATCACGATTCCATTCACAATCTCGTGCCTCTAGTTTGTGTTCAAGTAATACATGCATGTATAAATGGATCTTCTTGATTTATTATGAGTTTTGGATGGATTAAAGTAGAATGAAACGGTGAACGATGGATGGTTCAAATTCAAACCATACATGAAGGCAACGGAAAAAATTAATAACATGGATACAAGAAGGAAACTATTTGCGAGATTCAAGCAAAGCTTGTACGGGAACAAGAAGAGTGTACAAGGGATACTTGCATGATAGATGACGATGATTCTGAATGTGATAAAATAACGGGACGAGCATCCCAACGAAAACACACAGCAAAACGGCAGCAACAAGGCAACAACAACAACTCCAAGAACAAAACAGCGAACAACATCCAAGACAAGAGCAGCAACAGCGAGTCTCCAAAATGGCAACAACAAGTGGCGACACACACTGAGAACAACAAGGGCGACGACATTAGCGACCGGTCGGCAACTCGAGCAACGATAACGGTGGCGGCAACGACAACGGTGGCGGCTTCGAAGTTTGGAATGCAGCGAGGAGAGGAGGCCGGGGAGCGTTCGAGGGGGTTGAAGACGGCAAGGAGGCAGGGTGACTGGAAATAGGGGAGGAGACAGGGTGCGGGATGGTAAGGGCTCGACAGGGGTTCGGGTGGCTACCGGTGGCTCAGTTGCTCCGGGTGGCGGCAGCAGGGTCGACGGGGACTGGAAGCGAGGCGATGGCTGCATTCGTACCGGGGGAAGGCAGCGGCAGGGCAACGGTCGACAGCAATGGCGGAGAAAGGGGGTGAGGTTTGCAGTGGGTTGCGGGGCGACGAGGAGGAGCTGCCGGCGTCAAAAGGTGCTCGACGATGGAGAGGGTGCAATCGACAACGGGGATAGTGGAGGCGATAAGGGTGGACTGTGCTGGCGTCGGAGGCAGGGGAGCCAGGTGGTGGTCGGTGACAGGACGGCAGGCGGGGCGATGGCAAAGTTGAAGGTGGCAGTCGAGCGAGGGTTGCAGGCAGTCGGAGCTTGGAGATGGCTTCGATGGGTGCTCTGTTTCAAACAGAGGAGGGAGGGAGAGAGAGAGAGAGAGTTGGGGAGAGAGAGTGCAGGGAAGAGAGAGAGAGGGGGGGGGGGGGGGTTTATTAATATTAATAATATTATAATGAGTATTTAATAAGTAATTGATTTAGGGTTAGTGGGGATTGGTTATGATTTATTTTTAATAGGCTATAATAGGTTGCATTTAGAGGGGGGTTTGTGCAAGTTAGAAAATGAAGATATTGGGAATTGTCATGAATTTTTCTTTGGGTTGAAGTGAGCTTGTGAGTATGGGCTACACAAGAATTAGGATAAATAATTGAGTTGAGCTCCACAAATAAAATTGTAGGATGGGCTAGGAAAAAGTATAATAGCAATTAAAATAGATTGGGCTAAAATTAGAATGAAGAATTCTAGAAGATACTAAGAATTTCATATGGGCTTATAATCAAGATAATTATGAAACAAGAAGGAATGTAGAAAATAGAATTACAATCATATGGAAAATAAAATATAAAAATATTAAGAAATAAAATACAAATCCGTATAATCGGAAATGGGGGTTACAAGAACCTTACATAAAAACAGTAATGTTTAGTGAGTATATTATTTAAACCAAACAGAAAATACTACTTACTTGGGGCCTACCACCCGCTACAACATTCTTCGTCTGAACCATTTATTCGTTGATTACAGCTGCAAAACATAATCGTAAATATTTGTAAGTTATCCAATAACAAGATATACTTCTAACATTCCCAATATCAACGAATATAACACAACAAAAGACTATATTTATTTGGGTCCTTATTTTACAAAATAAAATCACAATCATAACCTTAGTTATAGTTGATGATGATTCACATTATAGAACAACTTCATCGAAGAACCATCATCAAATCACAATCACTAAATTAAACCAAAAAACATCACAATTATATTGCAAATATTCCTCCTTTCCTATAACCAACACAAAGATGATGCTTTCTTTATTTACTATCTACTGTGAACAACATACTAGTCATAACAAGTAACAAACATACATAATAGGTCCCAAATTTGATACTATATGAGGTTTAGCAACATTCAACTCTCAAGCACGAATTATTCCCAATCTTAACCCATTTTTTTCAACAAGAAGTCAACTAAATATAACCTACAAAAAGAATCAAATAACAAGTAGTAAATATTGGGCATACCTATCTAAGGTTTCGGATTTGGAATTTCCGAAATTCCAAATGTTGTTGGAGGTCGCTAGTTGGAGGAGAGATGAAGAGAGATGAGTCCGTTTGAGGGAATTGAAGTATACGGAAATGTTTGATGATTTGGGGGAGGTATTGGGGATTAGGTTATTGCGGTTTAGGGTTTTGGGAATGAAGAAAAGGGGGAAGAAGAAATCGAAGTGAAATGTAGAGAGAGAGAGAGAGAGACAGTGGGAATAGCGACCTTATTAGCGGTCTAGTCCCACTAGTGGTCGTTATTGGGAATAGCGACCACGGTTATACTAGGTCGTTATTTCCAATAGCGACCGCAGTTAAGTTATTATTTTAAAATTTTTATATAGAAGAGAGAAGGTCTCTAAATTGCGCTAAGTGTGGAGAACTCACTGCATTAGTGTGTTCTCCAATAGCGACCACAGTTATACTAGGTCGTTATTCCCAATAGCGACCTCAATTAAGTTATTATTAATAAAAATTACACAGAAGAGATAGGGTCTCTAAATTTGGCTAAGTGTGGAGAACACACTGCATTAGTGTTCGTTATTCCCATTAGCGACTGAATTTAAACTAAGGTCGCCCATAGGAATAGTGACAGTTAAAAAAAATCCCATAAAATCTAGAACAAAGACCGTTATTCCCATTAGCGGCAAAGAAAATGAAGAGCCCGCTATTGGGAATAGCGGCTGCTATTGACGTGGCACAGAGTAGCCCACGAGCGCTAATAGTTTGGAAACTGGCATTTAAACGCAAATATTTTCAAAAAGTGGCCTAGTATGGCAAAAAATTCCAAGTATGCAGACTTAAATGCAAATCATAGTCAGAAGATCGTGTGAGCACAACTAGAGAATGCTAGGGACTAATAAGTAATGCTGCAATAAAAAAAGGTTAGAAGATAAACTAAGATAATCTCTTATCACTAATCTCTAATATTATTTTTCCTACTCTGAGTTGTTAATTTTTCGTTAATAATGTGATGACGGGATCAACTTTATTATAAATTTTTTTTTATATAAAAATCTACTTTTATATTGGGAGAATTGGGATTGTGTCATTTGTAGGCAAATTGTAATTTGCAGACTCAACCATCTAATCTCAACTACACATTTTTAAGTAGAAATTTATTAACCATCTATTTAGTCAACTTTTGACAATTACCATAATAACCTCAAAATTCAAATTTATTTACGACATAATTATTCCCAAAAGTGTCACTTATATAAAATAAAACCTGGTGCCACTACGGTAATTGTAAAAAGTACGGTAACGATTTGAGATAGGTAAAAGGTGTTCTCAGGTTTGATGTCATACTATGTCTTAGTTTTTACTTAAACAAAATAAATTCTTAGGGCGTGCATCTCTCGTACAGATTGCTATCTCTAGTCTCTAATACTATAATGGGATAGTTGGGGTTGTCATTTGTAGACAACCCAACCTGTGCATTGCAAGTAATTTTTTTAACAAAATTTGCAGGGGTGATTCAAATATTAATTTCTCCCAGTCACACATCTCCCAATCAAAATTCCAAATAGAAAAAATCTCCCGATCAAAATGCCCTACTCCAGCACTTCTGCCTCCCTGCCGTTGCTTGCTCCCGCCCGCTTCGTGACCACCTGCAGCCTCGAAAACGCTGACGTTATGATTCTGAATCCGATCGTCGCGAGGTTGAAGGAGGTTAATGCCGAAAGGCTTCAAGGTATCAGATTCGATTCATTTATGCTTTGAAATTCATGTCATACTGTAAAAGTTTTGGGGTAGAAATTAGGATTTCTGGTGGTGGATTTGGTTAGGATGGTGGTGTTAGGGTTTATGATTGCAGATTAATACGAAGATTAATATGTTTTTGGCATGTTACTTGATTTGATGAATCAAAATCCTATAATTTAATCGTATATTTAATTGCTTATTGTTTGATATTATTGTTAACTCTATTTATTGGCGATTATGTTAAAATTTGTAGTAGATATAAACAGTTTTGCTATATATAAAAAAAACACCAATTAATTTGTAGTAAATATTTTATTCGGAGATAATAAAATTCGAGGTGAGTATTTTGTTGGATTTCATCTTCAGTTCATCTCTTTTTATGTCTTTCACGTTTAGGTACAAGGTTTGGATGCTCGGATTTGAGAATCGAGGTGGTTGTTTCTTTGGATTTGATCTCAATTTCAAGTTGTAATCTTTCAGGTATGGGTGAGGATTTGGATGATCGAATTTGGGTTTGGGCTAAGTATTTAGTTGGATTTCATCTTTAGTTTCTCTTTTTTTTTCTCTCGTTTAGGTTAAGGGCTAGGGTTTGGATGGATTTAGGGATCGAGGTGGGTGTTTCTTTGGATTTGATATAATTTCCGGGCTATAATCTTTCAGGTATGGGTTAGGATTCAGATGATCTAGGGTTTGGATGGATTTAGGGATCGAGGTGGGTGTTTCTTTGGATTTGATATAATTTCCGGGCTGTAATCTTTCAGGTATGGGTTAGGATTCAGATGATCGAATTTGGGGTTTGAGGTGAGTAATTTTTTTTATTTACTTAAACAAATGTAGTCTTTACTTAAATATTAAAATTGACAAAAAGTAGGGCGTGCATCACATGCGTGCAGATAACTAGTACTATAATAAAGTGAAAATTTGGGTTGTTTAATTCGTAGATAATCAATCACCTAATTTCAACCATTCATTTTTAAGTTGTAATTATATTAACCATTCATTCACTCAACCGTTGTTAGTTACCATAATACCGTGAAAGTTAAAATTTATTTACGACAAGATTATTTACAGAAGTGTCACTCATATAAAACATAAAAGTTGATGCCATTAGGGGTAATTTATAAAGAGTATGTAATGAGTAAAGAGGTCTCGGGTTTAAGACAAAATTACGTCTTAGTATTTTTTTAATAAATTAATTAGGACGTGCAACGCACGTGCAAGTTACTAGTATCTAATACTATTTAATAAATATTTAATGGAAGAGTTTGTCACAAACAATTATTTTTAAAATATTTTTCTAGCACACAACAAACACCACTTTGTCACCAAACAAACTGTGCATCGCACGTGCAACTCCAAATCTATTTATCATCACGTACATCGCACGTACAAATCAAAGTTTTTCCTTCTTAATTTTAAAAAAATACAGGTATCGTCCGTTCAGCTATATTTTAAAAAAATTAAGTCATCCATCGCACGTGCTAATTACTACTGACTTACGTGTATTGCACGTTCAACTCCAACTCTTTATCAAAAACGTGCATCACACGTAAAAAAATAGTATCTACTATTTTAATGGGAGAGTTTGTCACCAAACAAACTTCATTTGTAACCAAATTAACACGTGCATTGTAACCCATTAAACACGTTCAATGCACATGCATAACTTATATAAAGGAGGTCTTAGGTTTGATGCTAGACAACGTTGATTTTTTTAAAAATATATATATTTATAAAGACGTGCATCACACGTGTAAATTACTAGTATCTCTACTATCTTAATGGGAGAGTTGGGCATTGTAACCAAACAAACCCGTGCAATACACATTTAAACTATATTCAACAAATATAAGCGTGCACTGCACGTATAGCCTAAATCAAAACATTCAAATATAAATTATTTCTTTTCTTATTCAATATATATTCATTTAATTTGATGCATATAATTTTGTAAACGTGCATCGCACGTACATTATACTAGTAATATTATAATAGAAGAGTTGGAGTTGTCGTTTGTAATCATACCAATTTACGTGTATTGCACGTATATAACTAATATGAAGGAGGTCACAGGTTCGAGGCCAGATTACATCAAAATTTTTACTTTATATATATATACTAGGTTTGCCCGTGCACGTGCCTACGGCACGTTTCTGCGAACGATGCAACATATAAAAAGGCTGTAAAAAAATTAAATATATGCACGTCTTCATGAAGAATGATTTATATATATGTGTATTTAGCTGAGACATTGATGTATTCTAAATTAAGTTGTTTATTGGTTTATATCTTGCAGGGTTATTTGTCAGGAGCTCGAGATTGAAAAGAGTAATGTGAATCTATAACAATAGTGGATCAAAATCAATTGCTATGTGTGACTTAAACATAAGAGATTTCATATTTGATTTGTAGCATGTTATAAGTAGCAATTTAGTTGGTAATGCAATTATCGCCTCAAACTGCATGAGTTAATTCCCCATTGTCATATTTTCATGTAGTTAACCATATATGATTTTAAAAGAGGTTAAAATAAGAGAGTGGGGGAGAGAGAGAGAGAGATAGCGTGTCGTGATGTACATGTGAAGATCTTTTGTTAAATGTGATCAGGTACAATTACATCTCCATATTAATATATTTAGTATCTAGATACTGGAGAGCCTACTGCAAATTTGATCTAAAATAGGTTTGTTAGCCCCAATTTTTTTGTATATTTTAGTGTATGAGATATTTTACATGTTTTTTTTAAAAAAAAAATCTATAACTTACACCATTTCATAATATTAAGTGAACATGAGAATTGCAGATGAAAAATCATTATATTTTACAAATACTAATAGAAATAGTAAAAATTTCGACATATCTCCCTTAAAATATTAGCCCTTTTACAGCAAATCCTTACGGAATTCTGCTAACAATTAAAAATATAACATCACAGGCAGTTAATATCAATCATCCCCAGGCCAATCCAAGCAACATCACACAGTCATTATATATATAAGGTTCTGGGGAAAAAATCATGATTTGATGCAAGATACAAAATAAAAATAAAAATTTGGTTTGAGGGGTCCAAAATATCATACCCTAATTTAACTATATATATAAGGTTCTAAAAAAGATTAACTAAGTATTTAAGGTCCAAAATATATTCCTGATAACCACAACAAATGACAGTACTGATCTGCTATTCCTGATAGACATCAAAAGCACAAAATCACATCTTTTTTAGAATAGAACCGAATTAAACATTCGCATGATTTTTTTTTTCTTCTTTTTTTTAATGCATGAAGCCAAGCTGTCACCAAGCTTTCAGAATTTTTGCCTGAAAATTCTTCACTATATTGGATATCCATTAAACTTGATCGTTAATTAAACAATTGTCCAACTACCAAAAAACAGATGTAAACTTGAACACATTGATCATCTTCATAATCATCTTCATAATCATCTTCATAATCATACCTCATGACTTTCTTCCTGAACTCCAGGAAAAATTTCAAGAAAACCTATCGAAACAATTCCTCCCCCAAAAAAGTAAAGATTAAAGTAAGCAGATTATGTATATATGTATTTTTCCTAATAACCTACCAATATATATACATGCACATTATCTCATACTTTGTTTAAAACTTTGTTTCAGTTGTTTATCACATACAATAAAGATCAACATATGTCCGACTTAGTTTTAGTTGTTTAAAACTTTAAAGAAAACAGCAGCTTTCAGAGGCCTTCTTAGCCTACATTATCTCAGACCGGCATACTGGACACCATATCCTCTTCCTGAGCCATTTATCAATGCACTACAAAACCCAACAAAAGAAAAGGAGGTCAACAGTTAGCTAGTCAAAAAACTCAACTCCACAAATAGTTTAAACAAATAATATTATAGGATTCTGTACTTCTTTATGTAACTTATGTGTGCATGGCAAATGATGGATACTGTCTCCAACTGAGGGGTTCTCCAAGCATATAGCACAAATTTCTTCACTATTTTCACTCTGCACATAACAATGAAGAACATAGTCAAGATATATTGAATGTATGCTTCAAACTGTGGAGTTCATGCGGGAAACAAATAAACATGGAATCTGCACCTGGACCAGGAAACAGAAATAATAAATATATAGAACAAGATTTATATAGCACAAAACAGAAATCGCATGACCAAGAAACCATATTTCTCCACAATAAACAAATAATCATGATAAAAGAAAATTTGCATATAGGAAAAGGCATGCTTAACAATGTTATACTTATGCTAGTCATATAAACACAACCAAAAACTCATTGACAAAACCTAGAGCAAAAGAAAACGTCAACTAAGTAAAATACCAGTAAAATTAGTACAGAAACAAAACCAAAAAAATAATAAAATGGAGTAGTTTCCTTTGCATTTATTTTTGATGAATCTAGCTATGCTTTAATATTTGGACATTAAATATGTGAAAATTATGTAGGCTATGCTGTGGTGGAACTACAGGCACTTGAATTGGCTCACAGCGGCCACATGAAATGCACCTCCTCTCACATCTTGGTGGCATTGAACCAATCATTCTGCTGGTCACCATCACCATGTCTTTACCTTCTTCCTGCTTCATCAAAATTCATCTCAAATAAGAAACCAAACCCAAAATCTAGCAACTACCCATTACAGGATTAAAGATGGCAAGAGGATTATTGTAGCCAAAATCTCACCTTGGAAATTTCTGCATGATTTTTTTTTTTAGGATAAAATCTGTGCATGAATGAAAGTTGATCCCCCTGCAAAAAGAAAAGAATATTTAAAAATAATTTATACTTTTGAAAACTCCGCTGAAGTGTGATTAGTTACACATTACCCTCAATAACATGTGCAGAGCTAAAGATGAGGAGCAGTATGAAGACAGAGCTATATGCAAAAACTGGAGTAGATACGGAGAAAAGAGAAGAGCGAGGGTGTGATATATATAATAGCTCCGTGAACAAAAATTGAAAAAAACTATATAGGTAGTTTGAGAAATTCACACTCTAATTAATTTAATGCACGGGCTACTGAAGAACCAAATGATATATGTAAATCTGTCATTTAATTTATTCCCGTGTCGTTGTTATGAGTCATGATGTGGTTTTTCGCACCATAGTTGAGTGTGGTTTCCTGTATAAAAAAAGGTGAGTGAGGTTTTCTGCATATATGGGATAGTTTAGGGGGTTTTTTTCAATTTTAGCCCGATACAGGTGTGGCACTATCTAAAGAAGGTTTGAAAGCTGTGGGAAAACCAGTATGCACTAAAGACCTGCAATGTAAACCATTCT
The DNA here is from genome assembly GCA_017893485.1 of Hemerocallis citrina. Classification (NCBI taxonomy): domain Eukaryota; kingdom Viridiplantae; phylum Streptophyta; class Magnoliopsida; order Asparagales; family Asphodelaceae; genus Hemerocallis; species Hemerocallis citrina. The sequence goes on from CM030362.1 coordinate 81,817,112, forward strand.
GCAAAGGTCATGCTCGTGCTGAGTGTTATGCCCACAAGTGTGTCTGTATGGATTCTGTCTAGAAAAGAGATATTTATATGGGTGATTTTGAATGTAAAACAATAAGATACAGAAGCAGAGTTGGTGGATTAAGTAATAAATTATATTGTTGCTTGGTTTACATCTTTTTTGGCTAATTTATTGCTTGGTTTACATATTGATCTTAATGTTGTTGTTCCTCTTGATTGTGAATTGATCATTTCAATTGGTGAAGAAAATTATTTAGTAGCTACATCTGGAATCTTTAGTTATCTTGTATCATTAGAAGGTAATGTTTCCGGGTGTCACAAACCATGAGGATCTTTGTTGGTAAGAAAAACTAAGGGATGAAGTTTCCCTCTAAAAACAAAGAGGATGTGGGATACCCCAATTGATTCAAACAGATACTTTTAAAAATTACCTTAAACCTGAATCACTGTCCTCATGTTTACTCCTATTTGCCAGTAAAACCCTTGATTGTACGAAATTACTTTTCTAAATTAGAGGTGTGTAAGCGGCTGAGCATAGCCTAGAGAGTAAGGACTATAGAAAGATATATACTCCATATCCCTGAGCTTGGGAAAGGTTGCAGACAAAGCCTGATTAAAGAGGTATCATGTATAACTTATAAGGATAAACTTCACTGAGCTTCTTCAAAGTTGTGACGAATGACGCACAACCCTCCTTACTTTGCAAAGTAAACCACAAACTTATTTTGGCGTAGAGGGGAGTGACATGCCATGAATCTATAAGCTAGAACATCAAGATACAGTTGAACAGAATGTGCCGTGTAGCTTAAAAAGGATCACTATATAGTGTAGTACCAAGGATTTTGCTTCAATGTGCCTTAAAATAGCTCAAACACGCTGTCTGTAGCTTTGTGCTATTCAATTATAACATGTGTTTTTTTAGCACTACTGGGTGCAAACGCTATTTTGCGCTATAGCTTTCTATCATATACTGTATTTAATGAGTGGTGGGATCGAATATGAGACTATATGATGTTTGTATCAACAATATGTGTTTGTAACTTTTTTGTTAGTTTTATTAGTGTTAAAATCTCAAGTAAATAAATTACCCTATTTTATTCATATTTAATGATTTTCTAGATAATTCAGTAAAATTTTCAGTTAAAATCAAAATTCATGTAAACAAACAATTTGTGTTATGACTACAAAATGCATCTATAAATATGTTAAGCAATAATCGTGTTGTTTAGGTAGGAGGATTACCTTAATGGCAAAAAATGGCCTCATGTTATTCAAGGACAACTTTTAAATTCAAGCAAACATTGATCTCAACTGCAGTTATGGCTTCATGACAATCAACTCATCATCTTTAAATTTTCTAATATTTATCTCCATAATCTTTTCAGAGGAAGAAGCTAAAACATCACAACAATGTCGCCTCAGTGCAAGCAGCTACAAAACAAATAGATTTAATGAGAACCAAAACCATTAAGTACATTAAAACAACATCAAGAAAAAAACAGAAGAAGAATAACACAAAGTGCCCAAGGGAGTGCCTGCCCAATCTCAGAATGAAGTTTCTCTGATAAAACTTTAATCTTTTGTAGATTGTAACTGTAATTCACCTAAATTACCTAGGTTTGCCCGTGAACAATTCTAACTACCAGTGACAGATCTTTCCCAAACAGAGCCTATAAGCTACAATTCTAAACATATGAGAATGAGCATCAAAATCACATCCCTATCAAATTAATCCTGTCTGCACTCCTTTGGGACTTGAAGGACTTGAATTTGTAATCACATATCAACATATAAATTCGAGGACTTTATTTGCTGATATATGTAACTCTATTTTCTAATGAATCATGGCACTTTGTGATATTCATAGAATCATGATGAGTAGTAGTAGTAACCGAACAATTTTAACTCTAAAACCATCAAGTTTAACCAACCCATAAGAACATGAAAATGAGCATCAAAATTGAAATTGAAAATTACAAGAGAATGAGCATCAAAATTATATCTCAAACTATCAAGTTTAACTAACCCATAACTAACCATCATGATGAGTAGTGATGGATTTTTTCCGTCCAGTGATGGATTTTTTCCGTCCAATCTATACATGAGAATGAGCATCAAAACTGGAAGTTGGAAATTGAAAACTAACCCATAACTAACCATAACTAACCATCAAATTTCAAAATTGAACTTTTAACTAACCCATGAGAATGAGCGGGGATCGGGAAAAGCTATTAGAAAAGCTAATAGAAAAGGAGTAGGTGCTGATTTCGTACAAAACAATTAACAAAAGCGGTAAAAAGAGCTAAAAAGCACGCGTAAGTAGCTCGAAGGTGCTTTAGCATAATTTTTGGGTTATAATGAAATTGTTATTCGTTAATTTCTTAGCCGTTTCTGCTCGACCCATTCACAATATTTAAATACACATGCTCCAAATGCCCTAATAATGTGTTTGTTTATAAAATAGCTTAACACATGTTTTTGCTTAGCGTTTTTTGAAACCTTCATTTTATTTTGATGAATGCTGCACTATATTAAAGTTCTCAGTTGATCTTTTAGATCAATGGGAAGTGTTTTTAAAGCTTGTAAGCCTTTTAGGGAATCATTACGATAACTGAAATCAATTTTTCGGGCAAAGTACAGATATGCTAACTTTGGTTTTATACCTCTATCTCCATTCTCCACCTAAATTAATTATCTTTTAAGCAAGCGACTTCTCTATAGACTAAATCCTATCCTCGCACGATTAACAGCTCATTTATATCTCCATGCAAAAAATCTCCACCTACAAAATAACCTACATTACGAACTATAATTGTTTCATCTTAAAATTCACATAAAAAGCACGTACCACAAATACAATCTGCATCAACTGACATATCTGCAACTGATTCTGACATTTAGATGAGTAATTACCTGACATATCTGCGTCAACTGGTAGTAAGCAATGATTCTAACATTAATTATGAACTCCCCAACTTCATCAATGGTTTGATATCTCCTTAAATTGACTGCAACGTACATTCTCAATTGTCCAAACCCAAATCACAACAACCCAATTATATCGCACTGACCTGCACATAATTAATTCATTCACTTTTTCATTTTAAAAAGAAAAACCCCAAAAAAACAATGACATGGAAGAAGATGACCAAGTAAACACTGTGCAATTCTGAAAGTTGGGAAACATCTAATAGGAAAGGAGTATGTGCTGATTTCGTTGAAAACAATTAACAAAAGAGGTAAAAAGCACTAAAAAGCACGCGTAAGTAGCTCGAAGGTGCTTTAGCGTAATTTTTTGGTTATAATGAAATTGTTATTCGTTAATTTCTTAGCCGTTTCTGCCCGACCCATTCACAATATTTAAATACACATGGTCCAAATGCCTTAATCATGTGTTTGTTTATAAAATAGCTTAACGCATGTTTTTGCTTAGCGTTTTTTGAAACCTTCATTTTATTTTGATGAATGTTGCACTATATTAAAGTTCTCAGTTGATCTTTTAGATCAATGGCAAGTGTTTTTAAAGCTTGTAAGCCTTTTAGGGAATCATTAGGATAACTGAAATTAATTTTTCGAGCAAAGTACAGATATGCTAACCTTGGTTTTATACCTTTATCTCCATTCTCCACCTAAATTAAATATCTTTTAAGCAAGAGACTTCTCTATAGACTAAATCCTATCCTCGCACGATTAACAGCTCATTTATATCTCCATTCAAAAAATCTCCACCAACAAAATAACCTACATTACGAACTATAACTGTCACATAAAAAGCACGTACCACAAATACAATCTGCATCAACTGACATATCTGCAACTGATTCTGAAATTTAGATGAGTAATTACCTGACATATCTGCATCAACTGGTAGTAAGCAATGATTCTAAAATTCATTACGAACTCCCCAACTTCATCAATGGTTTGATATCTCCTCAGATTGACCGCAACGTACATTCTCATTTGTCCAAACCCAAATCACAACAGCCCAATTATATCGCACGCACCTGCACATAATTAATTCATTCACTTACTCATTTTAAAAAGAAAAACCCCAAAAAAACAATGACATGGAAGAAGATGATCAAGTAAACACTGTGCAATTTTGAAAGTTGGAAAACATTGAGACCTTTGGCATGTTGTATTCTTCGATCAATACTCAATAATTATGTTCAACAAACCCTCATACCTTTGACCCATTGACTGTGTTTGTTGCGGGTCGTGTTCACCAAACGCACTTAATGAATATATGAAGATCTGATTATCAAGAACTAAGAAACATGAAATATCATTAGAGAAGAGAGCGTAAACAAACAAACAAAAAATATTAAAATTTCAGAGTAAAAGATGAACACACATTACCTCATATGATTAGGAAAATGCTGAAAAGCCACACTGATGCTCTGTTCTAAGAACCATAAGAAAGGGAAGCACCACCCAGCAGCCCCATCTAGGACTCTGCAAGGAAACAACAATCTTAAATCTGCAATCAACTAAGAAGGAAACGGTAAATCTGAATGCATTAAGAAACAACCCCTAATTCTGTTGTTATAAGAAACGAAACCATTTTAGGAGTAGTAATAGATTTGTGTTCATGACCCAACTTTGTAATTTGTGTTCATGACCCAACCACAAAATTTTTGAATATTTTCAAAGTAAGTATTATTTTCTTTTAGAATCGGATGTCAAGCATCTTCAGAATGATACACCATCTCTTCCTATCAACCAACTAAATCCCTAGAATCGGATGTCAATAAATCTAAGAACAATATGCAATCTATGAACAATAAATCTAAGTACCAACTGACTAAAGCAGCATACAATCATTCAAATAAACTCAGAACAATATGCAATGAAAATCAGAAAAGCTAGGGTTTAGTAGAGAAAGATTACATCTTTGAATTGGAGGAGGCCAAGTTGGCCGAGGTAGGGGACGGTGAGGTGAGCGGACTCCAAGGAGATGATGATTCGGACCAGCTGCATCGCCTCAGACCGGAGCAGCTGCATCGCCTCGGTTCTCGTCCTAATTCAAATCCCCCATCTCCTCCTTCTAGATCCTGATCTTGATCTCGGTCGTCCTTCTGATTTGCTTCTTCGTTCTGGTTTCTTATCTGTTTGTTGGATTGGGGGTAAAGAGGGGGAGGAGAAGAAGGTGGGATGGGAATTAGATTCTGTTTTCCCCTCAATTACTGCGATTGGGGCGTAAATCGATTTGATGTGGGTTTGCCCTCCAATAATTGACGGAGGTGAAGGGGGTTTCGGAGTCTGGAGGTGAGCGGGAGGAAGCGTCGGGAGGTTGAAGGAGGGGACTTTCGTTTTGGCGCTGGTAGAGAGAGCGGGGGGAGAGAGAGAGAGAGGGGGGGAAGAGAGAGGGAGACAGTGTGTGTGAGAGAGAGGGCGTCTGTTTTTTGAAATGGTGGGTTTTGAATTTTTGGGCGGGAAAATATGTTTTGTGAGGTGAAATCTGGGCCATTGGTTTTAGGGGAGATTGAATGTGAGCCACTTGATAGCTTTCTTTGTAATATATATATATATTCGTCCCAAATAACTCTTCGCTGAACAGATTCTAAAAAAAATAATATAACCTAAGCCGTTGTTGGAAAACAACGGCCTAGGTTATAAAAAATTGAATCATAGGCCGTTGTTTGGAACAACGGCCTTGTTTTCAATATTTATAACCTAGGCCGTTGTTTGGAACAAAGGCCTAGGTTATAAAATTTCTATAAAAATTTATAGAAATTTTATAACCTAGGCCTTTGTTCCAAACAACGGCCTAGGTTAGAAATTTTGAAAACAAGGCCGTTGTTCCAAACAACGGCCTATGATTCATTTTTTTATAACCTAGGCCGTTGTTCCCAACATCGGCCTAGGTTATATCATTTTTTTTCAAAACGAATCAGGCGAAGAGTTATTTGGGACGAAATTCCTAAAATAACCCTCCGCTCAACAATTGAAACGGGTGATGGGCGGGCTCGATCTGAGCCGCTGATCGCGATCATGATCGATCTGATGGCTCAGATTCGTGTTTTCCAACCCGTGAAAACAAACCCGTTTTCAACTGAGCATATCCCATATATATATATTAAGATGTGCATCGCACGAGTAAATTACTAGTTCTATATGAAGTTAACTAGAGGCTGGTCAACATATTTGTAACATAACAAATTACTAATTTAATGATAAACATGTCTTGGAAAGCATGTGAAGCGAAATTGCAAAAGGGAAAATGCATATCAATGGACTCAAACGAGATTCAATCCTTATCCGAATTATATATTTCACCTACAACGGAAAAGTGGACCAGTTGATGGAATGAATGCAAAACTGTTGAAAATCGATTTGGGGAAAAATAATTGTTATTCATATATATTATTCTTTTTGTATGCATTTATATGTAAGGACTACATTCTTGGAGGAGAAGAAAGGAGATTGAGAAAAGATTGAGGGGTGAGAGATTTGGAGAATCTGTTTCCTATATATTAGGAAATAGAATATACACATTAGCACTTACTATATTTCAACACTCCCCCTCAAGTTGGTGCATAGATATCGAACATGCCCAACTTGTCAACAAATTTCAAGAAGAGCCAACTCGAAACTGCCTTGGTCAGGATATCTGCAAGCTGATCTTCTGACTTCACTTTAGATATCTCAATGACTTTCTCATCCAATTTCTCCTTGATGAACAATCTATCCACCTCTACATGTTTTGTCCTATCATGTTGAACTGCATTGGCGGCAATATCACATGTTGCTTGATTATCACAATATACCTTCATAGGTTCATTCGGACCACAGCCTAAGTCCTGCAACAAGAGTTTCAGCCATAAAGCTTCCGCTATATTTAGAGATACTCCACGATACTCAGCCTCTGTATTAGAGCGTGTAACAACATTTTGCTTCTTGCTTATCCATGTAACTAGATTTCCTCCAACAAAGGTGAAGTATCTTGAAGTGGAGCACCTATCAATTATAGATCCTGCCCAATCAGCATCAGTATATGCCTCAACCTTCAAGTGACCATGTTTCGCAAATAAGACCCCTTTTCCTGGAGCAGACTTAATATATCTCAAAATTCTCATCACTGTATCCATGTGATGTTCCTGAGATGCATGCATAAACTGACTTATCACACTTAAAGCATATGATAAATCGGGCCGTGTATGTGCAAGATACATCAATCGTCCAACCAATCTCTGATATCTTTCCTCATCACAAGGTACATGATCAGATTCGTTGCAAAGTTTCAATCCTTCTTCTAATGGTGTACCAATCGGCTGACAAGCAGACATTCCAGTTTCCTTCAATAAATTGAGAGCATACTTTCTTTGAGACAGAAATATATCATTTCTCGAGCGAGAAACTTCAATACCAAGAAATTATTTCAAAGAGTCAAGATCCTTCATTTCGAACTCTTGTAACAAGTGGCTCTACAATGTCATTCTCTCATCAAAATCATTCCCAGTTACTATCATGTCATCCACATATATAATGAGAGCAGTAATCTTACCTTCTTTCCTTTTCAGGAATAAGGTATGATCTGAATTACTCTGACAACATCCGAATGTCCTCATTGATTTTGTAAACCTTCCAAACCAAGCTCTTGGTGACTGTTTGAGACCATATAGAACCTTCCTCAACCGAAAAACTTTATTACTGTGTTGGACTGGTCTATTTGATCCTAGCGGTCGATCCATAAAAATCTCTTCTGTCAATTCCCTATACAGAAAGGCATTCTTCACATCAAATTGCTCCAACGACAAGTCAAGATTTGCAGCAAGTGACAGTAGAACTCGAACAGTGTTGAACTTTGCTACAGGTGCAAATGTTTCGTCATAATCAATTCCATAAGTTTGAGTGTACTCTTTGGCAACCAGCCTTGCCTTGTACCGCTCCATCGAACCATCTGACTTATATTTCATCGTATAAATCCATCTGCATCCGACCGGCTTCTTCCCTGCTGGCAGTTCGACTATCTCCCAAGTCTCATTCTTCTTCAAGGACTTCATCTCCTCATCCATAGCTTCTTTCCACCTTGGATCGGCTACGGCTTCCAGCACACTGTTAGGAATAGATACAGCAGATAATTGATTCAAATGACTTATTTGATTCAGACAATCGGTAAGTGGACACATAATGACTCATGAGATTCTTGACTTTACTAGTGGAATCAGGCATATAAGTGGGTTTTGGGATACCTCTAGTAGTACGGTTTGGGAGTTCTCTTCTTGGAGCTTCAGACAGCGATGACGATTGGTTTTTGGGTTCTGCTGGGGGTGGAGATAAATCTGATGGTACTGGTGATGGAGATGGATCTGATGGTACTAGTGGTGGAGATGGTTCTAATGGTGCTGGTGGTAGAGATGACTCATCTTCATGGAGGTTCGGCACTGATTGCAGTTCTTCGTGAAAATCTTCTTCCTCAACCAAATCTTCATTAGAGTGATCGTCATTACTTACATCCCGATTTTCTCCCCTTATATCCGATTGTTTAGTTTGAATGGTAACCACTTCATCATAGGCAAGAGTTTGAACTTCACTTTGGTACTCCCCCTGAAGTTCAACCTCAGAGGAAAAATACATCTCATCTTCATGGAACACAACATCCATAGTCACAAACATCTTTTGAGTTGGTGGGTGATAGCATTGATACCCTTTCTTATCCTATGTATATCCCACAAACATACATCGGAAAGCTCGATGAGTTAACTTATTACGTTCATGTTGATGAAGATGAACAAATGCAACATACCCAATCACACAAGGTCACAAGTTGAAGACTTTTGGTGCATTCATAGCTTCAGTTAATGCTTGAAATGGCGTGAGGAAGTTTAGGATATTAGAGGGAACTCAATTGATTAAGTATGCAGCAGAAGCAAGTGCCTCCGCCCAATAATTGAGTGACATATATCCATCGATAAGAGAAGCACGGACCACATCGAGCAAGTGTCTATTTTTTCTTTCTGCAACTCCATTCAGTTGAGGTGTATATGAGCATGTAGTCTGGTGAACAATTCCGTATTCCACCAAATATTGTTGCATATTCGAACTCAGGTATTCTCTGCCATTATCACTCCTAAGAACTGGAATCTGTGATTTATATTGAGTCATAACATGCTTGTGAAATTTCTGAAACAAGCCACTAACTTCACTTTTCGACTTCATCAAACAAATCCAGGTCATACGAGTACAGTCATCAATAAATATTACAAACCATTTGGCTCCTCCAAACGTAGTGTTTTTAGATGGACCCCAAACATCAGAATAAATAACCATAAATGGAAGACAGCTTCTACTTGGATTTGGAGGAAACGAGACACGGTGACCCTTTGCGAGTTCACACACATCACACCGAAAGACAGAAATATCTATCTTCAAAAATAAACTTGGAAATAATTTCTTCAAATAACCAAAAGAAACATGCCATAGACGTCGATGCCATAGCCAAATATTTGATTTCTTCTTTTCACATTCAGATCCTTCCACACTTAGAGCTTGAGTCAACTTGCTTGAAATTTCATATTCTAAATCCAGATAATAGAGCTTTACGTGTCTAACCCCATAACCAATCGTCTTGCGAGTCCGAATATCCTTGAACACATAATGTGAAGGCCAAAAAACTACAATACAATATAAGGTAGTAGTTATTTGAGCAACAGATAACAGATTAAAATTCAAGGATGGCACAACTAAGGCAGTATCTAAGGTTAGGTTGTTTGTGAGAGGTATAGAACCCTCACCAGTAACAGTGACATGATCACCACTGACAGTGGACACAGTTGATTTGGTGGATGGTTGAAAATTTTGGACTTGTCTAGAATCAAAAATCATATGATCGGTGGCACTCGAATCAATTATCCATGCATTATTCATAACAGAGGCAGAAAAAACCTTACCATCATTACTACAGCAGCACAATCAGTAACTCCAACTGCGGCACTAGGTTGATTGCAAGTCTTCTTCCAAATAGCCCTGTTATGATTCCAGTTCTCCGGATAGCCGACAATCTTATAACAATGAACTTTCGTGTGGCCGATCTTGCCACAATGAATTCACTTCCCTGACTCATACAGATATTGTCCCATAGCAACACAACAAGGAGAACAAGTTGTCTGCCAAGCAGTGAGAAGCAAACACCAATGGAGTACAACAGCAAATCAGATCTAAATAAATTAGATCAAGAGATCACAAGAGCAACAATCAGTTTTGGGAGAGGGTTCAAGATCTGGAGCAACAATCGGCACAACAGCAACACGATCTGGGTCGACAAAGCAACAATCGACACAACAGTAGCACGATCTGGGCCGATGACGGCTTTAGGAGACAACAGATTCGGAGGTTGGGGTCGAGGCCTCGACGACGATAGAGAGGCACGGTGCGGGTTTGGAGATGTTGGGACGACGGGATCGGGGTCAACGAGGATGTTGGGGATCGGTGACGGGATCGGTGACGAAGATGTTGGGGATTGGTGACTGGAATTGTGGTCGACGAGGCATAGCGGCGAGGACGGTGACGAAGATCGGTGACGGGATCAGCGACGGGATCTGTGGACGAAGCCGAGGAGGTTTGGGGATCAGGTTTGGGTCGGGATCAGATGAAGATGGAGGTGTAAGATCTGATCACATCCTCTTCTTCTTCTTCAGTTTGCCTAGATCTGGTTAGGCTCTGATATCATGTTGAAAACAGATTTGGGAGAAAATAATTGTTATTCATATATATTATTCTTTTTGTATCTATATAATAAAACACAAAGAAAGCTATCAAGTGGCTTTCCTTCAATCCCTCCCAAATCAAAGGCCCAAATCTAACCTCACAAAACACATTTCCCCCCAAAACTCAAATTCAAATCCCTCCCCAAAACAACTCATTTATTTATTTTATTCTCTCTCTCTCTCTCTCTCTCTCTCTCTCTCTCTCTCTCTCTCTATATATATATATATATATATATATATATAATAAAACACAAAGAAAGCTATCAAGTGGCTCTCATTCAATAGGGTTGAAATCAATGGTCCATATCTAACCTCACAAAACATATTTTCCCGCCCAAAAGTTCTCCCCAAAACTTAAATTCAAATCTCCCCAAAACAACTCTTTTATTTATTTATTTATTTATATATATCTCTCTCTCTCTCTCTCTCCATCTCTCTCATTCTCTCTCTATTTACTCAGAAATTTATATTTTCAGATTTCAGGTTTGTAAATTTTTAGATTTTCTATGCATTTTTTATTGCTCATGTTACATTGAAAATAGCAAATATCTCATCAACAGTTAAATTTCATCATTTCCCACACTCAAAGTTCTAAGAAGTTGGATTTTACACCCTCATTTATAAATATTTTTCAACATATACTAATGGAAACATGGACTTTTATTTACAACTAATTATTGTTTTACTATTCAAAATTGAGCTACATAATTGTTGTTTTACTGTTTACAAGACTTTCATATGCTGTATCGTTCTGAAGACGTACCGTAGGCACGTGCCCACGGGAAAATCTAGTACATTTATATATAAGGATTACATTCTTGGAGGAGAAGAAAGGAGATTGAGAGAAGATTGAGGGGTGAGAGATTTGGAGAATCTGTTTCCTATAGATTAGGAAATAGAATATACAGATTAGCACTTACTATATTTCAACACAAACCATTAGTGGCCAGCAGCCAAAAAACAGAACAATGATCATCGACAGTACGGAACATATAGCTTGTTCGAGTTTCTCTGAGTTTATTTGATTGTTATGCTAATTTATGTGTGAACAAATAGATATTGTGAATTATTTTAATAAAAATAATAATATCTGACATTTACTCTTTGCCAATGTTGATCGTTGTAAACTGCTCTTGTCTCTAATATATGATCATCGGGGACAGATGTGATCGCTTCCGTGGAGTTGCAAAACAGTCTAAAACACAAAGGTTGGCCCCGACGACAGACCTTCCGACTCCCAAGTCAGAAAACTCAGAAGCTGTGATGAGTTTTGAGAGCATTATTTGAAATTACCTGGTTTCTGAAGAGGTCGCGAGATATATACTTTCCAATGTTTTGATACGGTTGGTTACCCACTTCCATATAAAGAGATCGAGTCATTACTCTTCTCTTAATAAATATATTGATTTTTCAAACTCTCTCTTATGTGTGGAGAGATAGAAGCGGTTACCTTGGTTTAAACTAGGTTCTTCAGACGAACTTGGATTGCTTTGCATTAGGGCTGCTTTGGCCGGCCCTTATTGCAGGTCGAATCAGGTTGATGGACCTGAAGGTGGCCCAACTCTTTATGTCAGACTTGTATCTAATGAAATTTACCCCCCCCCCCAAGCTTTGGGATGTGTATGATTTAAACAGTCCCGATTTTGATCTATTTTTACCCACATCAATGGTTATACTCCACCTTCTCCTTAAAAAAAGGAAATAATTTATGCACAATATCTTTGTACAAGTTTTATTCTAAAAAGTGATATGACACAATCTTCATCCCCCATGTATAATCTAACCATATGTATAATGAAAATTCTTTTAATATAGTGAAGATTGTGTCACATCACTTTATGGAGTAAAAATTTATGTAAAAAATTTGTGCGTGTCGCATTATTCTAAAATAGAAAAACAATTAAGAACATATATGAGTCTATGACCTTAAATACAGAATTGAATTTTCACATCAATAGTGTTCGATTATGAGTTTGTTGGAAAAAAGAGGTTGTCAATGAACAATACTAGTATAACCATGTGCAATATTGCACAGAATTTCAAAAATTATAAAATAACAAAGCTTTTTTTTGGAAACAATCATATAAAAACATGTATAGAGTATTACAATATTTTTAGGTTTGATTAACGAATATGATTCTAGTTTAAAATTTATAAGGATAAAGAGCAAGTGAGAGGTTTACCTCTGCCGCTGTTATCGAGTCAGTCGGGTCGGGTCGGGTTCTATACTACCAAACCAGGACATGCTTATCTACTGGTCCAAATATTGGACCAGGCTATTTTGAGGACTTAGATGTTTGAATTTTAGCTCGTGATCAACTAGGAAGTTGTATCCTAGGATCTTAACTTTCCAGATTGGGCTCGTACACTCCAATCGGAGTTGTATCGAGAGAGTTATGACCATTTTAAGATTCGGGCAGAAAACCCGTAGGTCGCTTAGTCTTGGTGGGACTGAGTGTTGTGAAGACATTTTTCCTAGTGTGTTATCTGAGTCGATGACTCGTGTCTAGGGATGGTTGATCTCTGTTATTGAGGTTGTTGACTCCCCGAGTGGGATGTGTGTAATGCCCCGAATCCCAAATACACTGAATTCGAGATGTTCTACAGGATCTTTTCACTTTCTTTAGTACAATTTTACAGGGAAATTAAAACTTTTCATCATACATCAGAGATTACATCATAATTACATCTTTCTTTTGCACAGCGGAAGTAAAATTTACAACAATTGAATAAAAGTACAACAGCATGATATAATCTTTAAGCATCCATTCTTCTTTAATCTTTAACATGTCATTTACCTGCATATAAGACTGTGGGTACGTCAGTTTATTCAACCGACGAACATTATACACGGCCATCCTCTCTATGCCGGAAATAGTATAACTTAACTTTTCATATTTAGCAAACACAAACTTGTCACATTCAAACTAAAGGGGCTACCCTATTGATGTCGTGTTGTGATTGTGCACTTAATCCTTAATGCATTTATTATTGTTACATGACACTAATGCGCACTTGTTCGGATTCTATGCATCCCATACTACATAGGTCCGAGGGCAAGCCCTTATTCGTTCTTCATCTTTATAGGGTTCAATCCCCCGTTATGTCTTAGTCTACTACTGTAACTACGGTAGTGTCTTAGATGTCCTATGATTTATAAGCCCATGTCCAGGCAGCCTGGAGGGGAATCCCACGCACTGTCGCGACGCATCGAGCAGGCAACCTATGGACAATTCAGCCTCCGCCATGGAACAATGGCACCACCCATAGCCACTCGAACATCCCACGAGCGTCGCCACCGGGACGGTACTCGGGAGCCGTATCCACGCCATGTCACGACGCATCGTGAAGGACCTGTGAATACCCTCTCGCCGCAAATCCGTTGGCCCCCATACCCGTGTTTTTCTTCTACTTTCATCACATCACCACTATGTACTAGTCCTTAGTTTTATTAAAAATCATGAACAAAATAATCTCTAGAGTTAGCCTCTCCATCAACCGGACTTATTCATTTGTTTCATCATGACCAACCTTGGTCTAATTTCATTTCAACTCAATTCTCAATGCCGGGGAGACTTAGCTACTCTATTTCAAATTTCATTTCACAATCTTCAACTTGAGTACTTACAACTCTTAAAATTCATATTCATAGCCAACAAATTTCTTTTTCCTTCATCAACATGATTTCTAAATTCCATAATCATACATGAATTCATGCACTTCATAATTTCACATTTGAAATTCATATTACTAATAAACATTCATACATCATATTTTGCACAATATTCTCAAGTGAGAATTAATAATATCATGTCACACAACAAGGTTCTTTTTGCCAATTATTTTCTAATAAATCCAATTCAATTTATCTTTATAACCTATACTTTCATAAGTGTGTATCTTAGAACCATAGTTCTAATTGTGCCTTTTGTTCACAAACCACATTGTATTTTATTCAACTAATACCCAACTCAATCTTATAAAATTCCTTGCATTTTTATGAGAATTACCATATTTTTTCCACATTTTTTGGACACCTACAACTCCCAAAAAAAAAATATTTTTTATAAGTGCCGATGGGAGGAATCGAACCCAGGCACGGCGGAAAGAGAGCCAAGAGCACCCGCCACATGGCCGAACTGTGCTAGCGGTATGAAAGGGGCGAATTAAGTGTATATGCTTTCGGTCGAAAGCTACATATATATTCTTGAATGGTGAAAAAAATTTGTTGAACACAGGGTTCGAACCGATCGACCCAGAGAAGCCAACCACATTAAGTAACCGCCTGAGCTACTGGCTCAGGTTGTCACAGTACCAAGTTAAAATCCATATGAATCGTTTTACTACAGTTGTTAAAACAACTCGATGTTCAAGTCAATTTTGGTTCATATTTCCTTTATACAAACTACTGAAAAATTCCAGATTTAATCTCCTTTACTAGATCTTCATAACAGTAAGTATAAAATAATTTTTTGTACTAAAAACATAATTTTTCCACACAATTTAATAAATTGTTCATTAAGACTACCAAATCTTTTATTTTCGACATTGAATAATCAATTAGTCTTCTAATCCCTTTTTATTCACCAATTCCTTATGATAATTTACTGTTTATTAATTCATATTCAACAACACATATATTTTGGATTCATCCATGCCCATATCAACATGAATGTCTATTTAGCACATGAATAGGCAAAACTCAAAACTACTAATTTTTGAGTGGTTCTTCTTTAATGACAACAAAATAATTTCATTAGTTCATCTACGTCACAAAGTATACTATTACTCATTAATTAGTATAATTGCAACTCAATCATTCAAGAAAAATCATTCTTTTCAAATTAAAGTGTACTCTTTTCTTAATCAATTTCATGCTTCAACCATACAATTTACAAGCGATCTAATTGGAGATTTTCATGCATCATGCTAGCAATATTCCACCATCATTCATTCAAATTAATAATCATGGAGAATTCTACATACAATTAAATTTCATGCTAGAATTTCACACACAAGTTAATCACATCATTTCAATCCATTCATACAATAACTTTCAATTTAAGTGTGATCTTATTAGTATTTTTCATGCATAGTGTTGGTAATTACAACTAGCATAGATTCCTACATTAGAAATATGAAAAGTTTTACCCACCTTGTATGGAGAGAAACACAAAAAGCTACAAGTCCTTGCAAATAAAAGCACCTCCTCCTAGCCAAACGCACGCACAAGCTCCAAGCCACCCAAGCCCAACCGAATGCTTCCTAGCACAACCGAATGCTCCCCTTGGTGATAGCCGGCCACTCCAAGCAAGCAAAACCCACACAACTCTCTATCTTTTATAACTCACACTATTACAACAATAATACTATAGCTTGGAAATATAATTTGCATATGAAAATAGCCCTGAGAGGGGGGGTATTTATACTAGAGAATAGGTGAAATGGAGGGCCAAGATTGAGTGGTTGGTTGTAGAATGAAGGGCCTAGATCAAAGTAGGAGTTATAGAAACTACCCACATCCCCAAAACTACCACCATGATCACCATGATCAATTTTGAAAATCCCTCCAAAAAAGAAGCAATCCGGCCTTGGAAGAAGGGTGTGCATGGCACGTGTACGTGTAGTGCACGTGCATGCAACTAGGCCAAATTTGTACATTTTTAAATTTGTATAAAAATAAATTAGTAAAAAAAGTCTTCTACATGACAAGTTCTAATTAAAAGAGATTAATTCATGGGCTTTCTTTTTGGGCCAAAATAGTTTATAAAAATAAATAAAATAAAAATACATTTGGGCTTTTAAGAAAAAATGTCTTTTTCATTAAATTAAAATAAGGCTTTAAAGAAAGGTTTTTTGTACAAAATAATTTGAGAACAAATTTATATATATTTATACACATCATAATAAAAATAATAATTCAACCCAAAATATTGCACGTGCACACTACGTGCAAAATAAATAATTTTCCATTAATTGAAAAATCAGGATATTACAATGTGTGACTCGAGTTAGTCACTAGGGTAAAGGATACCCTGCATCTATCAACCCTATATTATTAGACTTCTGCCGAGCGTAGGACGTCCGAGCATGCCAGTGAGTGGAGCTCACGGGGCAATTATATATTTACAGCCGGGATAGCGGCAGGCATAGGCCATTATGCTGGACGAGTCCAAGCCGAGGAAGTGGCGAACCAGACCGGTATCGCCAGGGGCCAGAGGCTGATAGGCAAGTGTGGAAGCAGTTAATTCTTACCCGAAGTAATTAGATGTAAGGTAGGGGTTAGAATGGTTATTAAGGAGTTGGAAAATTGCATTAGTCCTAGTAAACCATAGTCGGTGTTGTACCTTCGAGTCGTATGGATACGTTCTCGGCCGCTCATGGATTGAGTCCCCGGCTCGTATCTCGATCTGTTGATTTCCAAAGTTTTGCCGAAGTAAGGTGCGGGAGGCCCGGAGGATTTAACCTCCCGTGGTGCTCACATCCCTAAAGCGCGGGTTTTGTGTTTTGGTATATATATATATATATGTATATATATATATATATATATATATATATATATATATATATATATATATATATATATATATATATATATATATATATATATATATATGTTTATAACCTGGGCCAGGGGTAAACACGCATGCATAAGTCCATGAGTGGACATGTGGAATCAAGGGTCGTAAGGACCAAATTCAATGCGGTTTCTAAGGAGGTCCGTGCGCGGGTACCAACTGGCGGTGACCACTCGGGCACTGCAAGGCGGAACTAGACCAACCGCTACAACCTCCTTGGGCGACGGACAATCTATTGGGAACTGGAGTGTGTACAAGAGTAGGGTGCATGGCGAGGGTTCGAATCCCTATATTGTGGAGAAAAACGGCTAGATTTGGGGGCGTATGTAGTATGGGATGCATTCGTGCTTCAAAATTTTGCTTGCATTAGAATCAGGCATGTGAGTTTGCTGCATCTAGACTTAAGGTCATGTCATAACACTGCACTAGAACCCGAATCCACTAAACCCTTGTTTTGGCACAACACTTTTCCTTTTGCATAAATTATTGGTTGTGATTGAATTTTAGAGGATCGCTGTTATCACCAGCTTTATGTCAGACAAAGTACTGACGTTCCCCACCTTTTAGGTACCGATTCTTCCTTTCGAGCAGGTGTAGAGATATCAGAGTCACACAGCAGAAGACTCAAGCCGAGGAGTAAGTCCCAGGGAAGCAAATTGACCGTTAAGCGGAGCTTCGACACTGAGCCATCAAATTCTAGTCTGAGAGAAAGTTGTTAACTCTACAGAAAGGAGTGATGTATGGTTGTAATAAGATGTACCGATTTTATGTAATTTGTATTCTTGTCAAGAACAAGACATTGGTTGTAATCAATGATGTAATGACTTATTTGGCAATAAAAAAGTTTTTAAATTTCCGTGTTATTACTGTTTTGAGATGCATTTGAAGGCAAAGATTCTGGAGAGTATCACGGAGGTCCGGTAACGGGGATCCGGGGTGCTACAGAAGTGGTATCAGAGCTGACTTCAAATTGCAGTCTAACACGGTAGGAAATTAGACTTGAAGGCCAGATAAATTGATTCTAGTTGGCAAATAGGATGATTATGAATCATATGGTAGCGCTTACAACTTATGATTATGATCTTCCCTGTATATGAACTAGTTTCAGTTTACTTCATTTTTACTAACAAGCTTGGAGCAGTCAAGTCCAAATGGTGGCTAGTCTGTTACCAGACATTAGTGGAGGCAAACAGAACAATATGTGTCTGTGATTCCGAAACTAAACCCTGGTTGTGTTTTACAGATGATGTTCGAAGATATCTTCATCCAGGATGGGTCAGTAACAGTAGGTGAGCCAATACCTACAAGGAAAATGATGACGATGGAGGAAGAAATGAGGGAAGTGCTACAGAAGACTGAAGGTGAGGAGAACTCACCTCCACCGTCGCTAGACCCAACTGCGGAGTAGCAGAGGATACCCATCGGGTATCTGGAAATGAAGAGGCTGGGGAAATGCAGGGACAAGGCGATCCGCCGGGCACAGCAGCAGATCAAATTTCATCAGGCACAGATAACACAACTAAAGAAAGTACGGAAGCAGCTTCAAGACGGTATGCACCAGAGATGGTCTAGGGGGAAGCAAAGAAAGCCTAGAGGTTTGAGCAAGGGCTTAGGCCTGGACTGAGGTTAAGGATTGTTCCGTTAGGCATTCGCCGATTCGACAAGCTAGTAAGGCGAGCTGCGGTAACTAAAATGGACATGAGACAGAGTCAAGGCGAGGCCGAGGCGAAGAAAAAGAGGAAGAAGGCTAGTCTCACCCCCGATCATGAAAAACAGAATTCAACTCCCGAGTCTAGAAAGCTTAAAGAGCCTAGTTGGATGGTGGTGTGTTACTTTTGTAAGGAACAAGGTCATTTCAAGAATCAATGCCCAAAAGAGCCCAGACAACCACCTGCTATAACTGCGGAGAAGCCAGGCATAAGAAATTGAATTGTCCACAACTACAAGGGAACCCCAATGACCAGTTACTGAAGGTGGTCGATAAAGGGAAGAAGTCGATTCGTCAGGGACGAACTTCGGCCTAACTGAAAGGAAGTGTGAAGTGGTACATGGTCTAGAATAGTAATGTATTTTGTTAGCTGCATTTCTTGCTAGCCATGAATGATAATTTGTATTGTGTTCTGTAGCAAGATATTATGACTTCTATTAAGCATGAAAGTTTTCTTGGGCATTTGGTCATCTCGTGTCTTGCGCTTATTTATTTGAGTGTTTGGGATGAGGCATAAAACTGAATTTTTGCCTTCTCCTTGGTAAGCCTTGTTTTCTTCTAAGGATGGAGTGGTCACCGACACTCACGTAGCGCAACCGAAAGCTAGATGATATTCTGAGAGCTTGACTTAGGCCCTAGAAGGGAGATGTGATGAAGCAAGAACGATCATGAGTAGAAAGGCTCCATAATGATCCGCGGAGCGACAAGTTCTTCATTATTCCAGACGAGGGATGAAATAGGCCCCATAATGATCTGTGGAGTAGGAATTGGTCTCCATTATTCTGAGGACGAGAGCGATATTCACGGGAAAGTCGTGTGTGGCGTTGGCTCCATAATAATCCACGGAGTGAGAAGTTCCTCATTATTCCAGACGAGGGATGAAATAGGCCCCATAATGATCTGTGGAGTAGGAATTGGTCTCCATTATTCCAAGGACGAGAGCAGCATACACAAATAGGTTAGTGGGACGTTGGCTCCATAATGATCCACGGAGTGAGAAGTTCCTCATTATTCTAGACGAGGGATGAAATAGGCCCCATAATGATCTGTGGAGTAGGGGTTGGTCTCCATTATTCCGAGGACGAGAGCGGCACTCATGGGAAGGATTGTGTGACGTTGGCTCCATAATGATCAGCGGAGTGAGAAGTTCCTCAATATTCCAGACGAGGGATGAAATAGGCCCCATAATGATCTGTGGAGTAGGAATTGGTCTCCATTATTCCAAGAACGAGAGCAACACACCCCAAGGTGATTCATCCCCAGTACGGTAGATACGGAATGCGGCATGCCCCAAAATGATCCACATGGTGAGATTGATCTCCAGGATGGAAGAGTGCGTTGAGCACTTAAGGCTTGGGATCCGGTATTAAACTCTTTAAAAGTGAGTTTCGAGGTTGTTCCTCGAGGGAATTGGTGATGATCCAGAAAAGTATCTTCTGATCATTAATGAGCGTCTGCTATTTGTGCCCTTAGCATCGTTCTGGGGACAGAACGATTCTAAGGAGGGAGTGATGTAACACCCCGTATTGTACGATACCTAAATATATATATGTATGTATGTATAGTGTCCGTATGCGTGCACTTGATTGCAATATTATGGGTTGACTTTGCCAACGTGGTGTGTGGTTAAGGTTACGGGACGGTTCATGGGAGGATTGCATTCTAAAGATGCACGAGAACGAGATGGACCGATATTAGTATAGTGCTAGTTTTCGGTACGACGCTCGTGCAAATATAACACTGTATGATGCTACAGTGGATATGTATTACGTGCACTCGTTAAAACCGCTCGTCTCGCACCCGTTGGAACCCATTAAGGCTAAATAGGGCAGCCAACATAGCAACCACAAACCAATGGGCCATGAGCCATGGTTTTAGTCTAAAAACCACCTACACCCTAAACCTACTCCTAGCTTCAAAACCGGCCTACCCCCCCTTCTTTTATCCTTCATTCTCCACTCCATTTCCCACCTCCTTGCTCTGGAAATTTCTGAAAACCTCTTCAAGAAGAATAGGAGAGAAGGAAGAATAAAGTGAAGAAGAAGGCTCAAGAAGAGATTTTCAAGGAAGGAAGCTTGAAGAAGATCATTCCTCTACTACAACCAAGGATGGAGAGTTTCTCTAAACCTTATTTCTTGTCTTTTAAATTGATTTTGCTTGCATGCATGTATGGTAGGATGTACAGGGTTGATCATCTAAGAGTTGAAAGTTGAAGTCAGAATTGAACTAGAAAAACTGATTCGGAGTAGCATTTTGTGGATTTTTCCGAGAGCAAACTATAATGAATTAGACCATGAAATTTGAAATGTTTGTTCATATATGTGTTGGGATCATTCATGATTTATTTCAAATTTTTTTGAGGTCATTTGTTATTTTAATAAAATCGTGAGATGCAACTGTGTCGTAAGGCAGATTCAGCAAAAGATAAACAGAATGGCTGATATTGTAGGAATTTTCATGATTTATTGAAGCATTCTATTGATCTGAAATTTTTATTCAATGTTCCTGCATGCATGTAGATTATGTAAAAAAAACACGAAATTATTTGGATGAGTTTATAAACATGAGAAAAATCGAGGTTTAATCAGTAGCTAAAGATGAACTGAAGAACTTGATGGTTTCTGTGCTAACTTGCAATAGATAGTACTCACTGTATAATTGAAATTTTGACATGAGGTCTTTTGAATGATGTTGGGTATGATATCTAGTTTCACCACCATAAATTTTATGTCATTTGAACAAGTGTGGAATTTACTATGATTTTATGATTATGCATTGTGCTGTTTTCAGCTAGCCTTGATACACTGTAGAGATTGAGCATTTGAGACTTGTTAGGAGCATATTTTGAGATCCTGACTCATTAGAGAGTTGTAGTGGACACCTAGATCTTTCCAAAAATACCAATTTGAGGCAATTTCAGTAAACGGTTGATTTACTATGATTTTTGTAAGACTGGACAGAGAACTAGAATAGAGCTGAGTGCTCTGAATTGGAGAGACCCATTGTGTGAATTGGTGTATCGGTGATAGATGAGTGTGTTAGGGTGACTTAATTGTATAATTTGGACTCATGACCAACTAGAGAGTTGTTGAGGACACCCATACCCTTCTATAGAAATTGAGTTTGTTTCATTCTGATGAGCAAGTAGTGTTTTGTGGTACTGGTAAGGTGCAGCCCGTGCACTGGAAGCACGCAGACTGGAGCTTGAGAGGCTATTTTGAGGACTTAGATGTTTGAATTTAAGCTCGTGATCAACTAGGAAGTTGTATCCTAGGATCTTACTTTTCCAGATTGGGCTCATACACTCCAATCGGAGTTGTATCGAGAGAGTCATGACCATTTTAAGATTCGGGCAGAAAACCCGTAGGTCGCTTAGTCTTGGTGGGACAGAGTGTTGTGAAGACATTTTTCCTAGTGTGTTATCTGAGTCGATGACTCGTGTCTAGGGATGGTTGATCTCTGTTATTGAGGTTGTTGACTCCCCGAGTGGGATGTGTAACTCGAGTTAGTCACTAGGGTAAAGGATACCCTGCATCTATCAACCCTATATTATTAGACTTCTGCCGAGCGTAGGACGTCCGAGCATGCCAGTGAGTGGAGGTCACGGGGTAATTATATATTTACAGCCGGGGTAGCGGCAGGCGTAGGCCATTATGCTGGACGAGTCCAAGCCGAGGAAGTGGCGAACCAGACCGGTATCGCCAGGGGCCAGAGGCTGATAGGCAAGTGTGGAAGCAGTTAATTCTTACCCGAAGTAATTAGATGTAAGGTAGGGGTTAGAATGGTTATTAAGGAGTTGGAAAATTGCATTAGTCCTAGTAAACCATAGTCGGTGTTGTACCTTCGAGTCGTATGGATACGTTCTCGGCCGCTCATGGATTGAGTCCCCGGCTCGTATCTCGATCTGTTGATTCCCAAAGTTTTGCCGAAGTAAGGTGCGGGAGGCCCGGAGGATTTAACCTCCCGTGGTGTTCACATCCCTAAAGCGCGAGTTTTGTGTTTTGGTATATATATATATATATATATATATATTTATATGTATATATATAAATATATATATATATATATATATATATGTTTATAACCCGGGCCAGGGGTAAACACGCATGCATAAGTCCATGAGTGGACATGTTGAATCAAGGGTCGTAAGGACCAAATTCAACGCGGTTTCTAAGGAGGTCCGTGCGCGGGTACCAACTGGCGGTGACCACTCGGGCACTGCAGGGCGGAACTAGACCGACCGCTACAACCTTCTTGGGCGACAGACAATCTATTGGGAACTGGAGTGTGTACAAGAGTAGGGTGCATGGCAAGGGTTCGAATCCCTATATTGTGGAGAAAGGCGGCTAGATTTGGGGGCGTATGTAGTATGGGATGCATTCGTGCTTCAAAGTTTTGCTTGCATTAGAATCAGGCATGTGAGTTTGGTGCATCTAGACTTAAGGTCATGTCATAACACTGCACTAGAACCCGAATCCACTATACCCTTGTTTTGGCACAACACTTTTCCTTTTGCATAAGTTATTGGTTGTGATGGAATTTTAGAGGATCGCTGTTATCACCAGCTTTGCTTCAGTCGAAGTACTGACGTTCCCCACCTTTTAGGTATCGATTCTACCTTTCGAGCAGGTGCAGAGATATCAGAGTCACGCAGCAGAAGACTCAAGCCTAGGAGTAAGTCCCAGGGAAGCAAATTGACCGTTAAGCAGAGCTTCAACACTGAGCCATCGAATTCTAGTCTAAGAGAAAGTTGTTAACTCTACAGAAAGGAGTGATGTATGGTTGTAATAAGATGTACCGAGTTTATGTAATTTGTATTCTTGTCAAGAACAAGACATTGGTTGTAATCAATGATGTAATGACTTATTTTGTAGAACCCCATATTTTCAAATATTATTTTAATTATTTGAAAATAAATTTAAATGATTTTTGGAGATTTAATTAATATTTTCTAAGAAATTTATCTTTTGTACACGTGCAAAACACGTGCAAATGACTTTTTTAGAAGTTTGAAAATTAAGATTTCTTTATGAAAAATCATTATTTATTATTTAGGATTTATGTAGTATTTTTTCAGATTTTTCTGAAATTAACTGATACTATTTGCAATTTTTTAGAAAAGAAGGACTTATTTGCAAAATTGACATTTTCAAGGGTTGAAATGCAAAATTGGCATTCTGGATGTTTTGAGCAGTATTGGCTGAGGCTAAGAAGTATATTTTCTATTAGATCCTAATTTAAAGGAGTTTTATTGAATTTACAAGACTAATGTATATATATGTAAGTTGTAATTTGGGAAGGATTGTTTTGCAAAATGTGAGTAAAACCCTAATATTAATCTGGCATATATAAGGGGATTTTTTTCCCCAGCCGTAATTTACAAGAATATTCAGATTTTTGAGATTTTGTTTGAGGAGCAAGAAGAGGCTTTTGGATCTAGCAAGGAGAAGAGCTTTTTGTGGATTTTCTTCAAAACAAGTGAGTGGTTTGTTTTTTGTTTTGCTTTGATTTGTTTTGTTTGTTTTGATTGATGAATGACGTAAGATCTTTTGTTACAATTGTTTGGATCGGTATGATGTTGTTTGTTTGTCTCATTGTATGCATGATATGGATCTTTTTATTTGATATGGATGATGAGAACACTCTTTGATATTTGGACCATGTATGAGAAATTATCAAGATTTATTGAGGAAATATTGATCTATGGAATCGAATTGTTGGAAGGCATGTTAAGAATTGATTATATTGTGATCAGAGGATAAACATCTAGATCTTATGATTTTAAATCAGATTCGTTTATGAGTTGAGAAAGAAATTTGGTTGAGAAACCCTAATGGAAGATTAGTGATTTAGATCTTGAGAAGTTGAGATTTGAGGAATTGTTTGATGAGTATTGTATCCGCATTGGATATTGCATTGAGAGTTATCATTGGCTTGTGTACGAACTATTATTTGATAAACAATGAACCATGATTCTTAGAAATCTTCAGTTTGATTTTGTATTCAGACCTATTTTTGAAAACTGTAGGCCGACAGTCGACTGGCCTACTGTACAGTCGACTGGTACGACGCTACTGATTATCTTCAGTCTTTTGAGAATTGTTCGGGACAGTCGACCTGGGCTATTGTCAGTCGACTGGTCTGCTGATTGTAAATTTGTTTAGTCCTTTCTGGACAGTCGACCTATGAACCTTTCAGTCGACTTAAATACTTAGAATATTCTTGAGAATTATTGGAATTTGTCCCGGGGCAGTCGACTGATGACTTTCCCTAGTCGACTGATATTGCCTTAGATTATTTTTGTGAAATTCTGGAGAGTTGTCCTCTGGACAGTCGACTTACCTCAGCATAAGTCGACTGGTACTGAGGGATCTGTGTATTTGATTTGAGACATTTTGTTCAGTATTTGATTTGAGACCTTTTGTTCAGTATTTGATTTTGAGATATTTTGTTCAGTATTTGATCTTGAGATATTCAGTCAAGAAAGTGATTTTGAGATATTCGGTTGAACCACTTGTTTAGTGGATATTTGATTAGATATTTGATTTTGAGTCTCTAGAGGTACGTGACCCTAGTATACCGGTGTTGAGTTATTTGTTGAGGCCCATTGAGGCGAATTTTCAGTTATTCATATTTTTAGTCCGGTGGGGTACACTACTCTAGGAGATTTGTTCAGTAACCAAAAATAATAAGGACTTGCACTAGTAGTGTCATGACGAAGGGGACATGAGTTATGCACCTCAGTAAGGCTTTAGATGTGGGATTTATCTCCTGAATTATCCAGGTAGACAACCTGAGATGTGAGATATGTCTCCTGAATTATCCAAGTAATTATCTTGAGATGCGGGATTGACCTACGGAATGATCAGAGTCGAGGCGACACTTTTGGGATATTATTGTGATGATGAGTCTATGTTTAGATGTGGGTCGATCTCCTGAATTATCCAGGGAAAATACCTGAGATGTGGGATCTATTTCCGGGATTGTCAAGCATGGGCAAATTCTCATAGTTTATCTTCATCTCTTAGTAGTTATCGTTGTCAGCATATAGCATTTGTGTTTTATTGACTCATCTTTATGCATTCGGATTTTCTATTTCCACATTTGACATTCGGTTTTGGTATCACCCGTTGTTCTATTTGGTATTTTGGTTATTACTTGTTGGACATTACGATTTAAGTTCACCTATGTTGTTGTTTGATTTTTATGCCACTCACACCATTTATGGCTGACCTCTTTAGTTTGGGGGTTAGGGTTCAACTCTAGCCTCACATGTTGCAGGTTATTGCTTAGAGTTGGAGATTGGATGCTTGAGTTAGCTTTTGGGATAAATGGACTATTTAGTGTTCAGTGATGAATTGTAAAGACTTGTTGAGTAAATTTTGGTTTGTTTAGTCTTCCGCTGTGATATGTAAAAGTTTTGTTGTAATAATGTTGAAAATTCTAGTGGTGTTTGGTTGTGTTTATTGTTATATTGAAGTGGATCACTGGGAATGTGCCACGTATTTTCTAAGCTCTCATATTAGAAATTCGGGGCGCTACAGAGATTGGTATCAGAGCTTTGCTTCAATGGTAATAATAGACATAGTAAGAAAACCAACCTAGGTGTGGACACTAGAGAGTGAGTACCTAGGTGTGGACATCAGAGTGTGAGTATCACATAGAGTTAAAATATGATGTTTGGTTTGAAATTATGGTTTGAGATATGATTATGGTTTGGCCATGGGGCATTGATATGAGTTAGAATTGTGTGTGTTACTCTAACTTTACCCTCGTTTTGCAGTATTCAAAATGGTTGCACCCAGGGGCAGAAATGGTGGCAACAATGAGGATGGATCGGGTAGTTCCCGAGGAAATGGGATCGACCTAGAGGCTGAATTCGCCAAGGTGTATCAAACACTGAATACGTTGATGGCATTCAACGTGGCGCAACAGCAGCAAGCTCAGCAGCAGCAGAATCCGCAGCCCAATCATGGAGCTGGACATGGAATGGTGAATGCCGACCCCATCATGCAGATCGAATCCTTTAAGAGGATGAGGCTGTCAGTCTTTGAGGGGCAAGCTGATCCAACAGCAGCAGATGATTGGATTCGGAAGATGCAGACGATCTTCGAAGTGTCGGAGACTCCGGCAGCTAGCAAGGTGAAGTTAGCTTCGATGCAGCTCGAGAAAGATGCTGGTGTTTGGTGGGAATCGCTGAAAAGGAATTTGGGAGATCAGCAGTTGACATGGGAAGATTTTCTGGAGGAGTTCAGAGATCGCTTCTTTCCTCTGGATGTTCAAGAGAAGAAGGCGATCGAGTTCATGAACCTTCAGCAGGGCAGCATGACTGTTCGGGAGTATGAGACGAAGTTTGCTCAACTTTCGAGGTATGCACCAGAGTTGGTCATGGACGAAGCGAAGAAGGCCAAAAAGTTTGAGCAGGGCTTGAGGCCAAACTTGAGGCCAAGGATGGTTCCGTTGGGTATCAGAAGATTTGATAAGCTGGTCAGAAGAGCAGCATTGACTGAGGAGGATATGGGTCTATTTCAGAAGAAGCAGGATACATGGAACCGGAACAAGAGGCCAGCATCAGGCCAGAGTGGGAAGGGATTCCCCGCGAAGCAGGCAAAGTTCAGTGGATAAGTGCAGAAGGCACCTGCAGCTCAGGAAGTGACCTGTTACTACTGCAAGGAGGTAGGGCATTACAGGTCAGCATGTCCGAAGTTGGCAGAGCATATCTGTTCCCAGTGTGGGCAGACTGGACATTCCAAGCTCCGTTGTCCAAAATTGAAGGAAGATGGTTCGGGTGGAAGCAAATTCCCGAAGAGGCAAGGGCGAGTATTTGCATTGACCGAGGAGGATGTGGGAAACTCGGAAGATGTAATACAGGGTATGCAGGAATTTTGATTTCTTTCATTTTTGAATCAATGTAATGAATAAAACCTTTATTTCAGAACAATTTAAGATTGAGTATCATTCTTATTGTAACAGGAGTTGTTTTAATAAATGGAATAAAAGCAAAGGTTTTGTTTGACACTGGTTCATCGCACACTTTTGTATCGCCGAATTTTGCAAGGATCTTAGGTTTGGAACCTAAGTTATTTCCAGGCAGGGTTTTGTCGGTGGCAACGCCGTCAGGTGAAGAGCTTATTGCAGATCGATATTACGAGGGCTGTGATATCGAGATTGGTGGAAGGATGTTCGGCATCGACTTGATCGAGCTACAAGTGTTGGGAGTGGATGTCATCGTGGGCATCGATTGGATGGCTATATATGATGCCACAATTGATTGCAAGCGGAAGGAGGTGTTGGTGAAAGCACCAGGTGGACCTGTAGTAATTTTCCAAGGGAAGAAGAAGATTCCGAAGGTGGCTGCAATGGTATCTAAGATGGCAATTTCGGATGAAGTCAAGGGCATTCCGGTTGTTCGAAATTTTCCTCAGGTGTTCTTGGATGATTTTCCAGGATTACCGCCACAGAGAGATGTAGAGTTTTGCATCAATGTTCAGTCGGGAAGTGCGCCGATTTCCAAGGCTCCATACAGGATGGCACCAGTAGAGCAAGATGAAGTGAAGAAGCAGATTGAGGAACTTTTGAGCAAAGGGCTTATCAGACCGAGTTCTTCCCCGTGGGGAGCGCCAGTGTTGTTGGTCAAGAAGAAGGATGGGTCGATGAGGATGTGCATTGACTATCGGGAGTTGAATAGGGTGACTATTCAGAACAAGTATCCATTGCCGCGGATTGATGATTTGTTCGACAGGCTTCGAGGAGCAGCGGTGTTTTCGAAGATTGATTTGAGGTCGGGATATCATCAGGTGCGAGTCAAGGAGGAAGATGTGAGTAAGACAGCGTTCAGGACTCGTCATGGGCTGTATGAGTTTTTGGTGATGCCATTCGGGTTGACGAATGCGCCAGCAGTTTTCATGGATATGATGAATCGGGTGTTGAGACCGTTCATTGATTCCTTCGTAGTGGTCTTCATCGATGATATCTTGGTATATTCGAAGTCGGAAGAGGATCATTCGACGCACTTGACAGCGGTGTTACAGACGTTGCAGGAGCACAGTTTGTATGCCAAATTGTCGAAGTGTGAATTTTGGAAGTCGGAGGTAGCTTTCCTTGGTCACATTCTTTCTAAGGAGGGAGTGGCTACCGATCCTCAGAAAGTGGAAGCAGTGAAGGATTGACCCAGGCCGACATCAGTGAAGGAAGTCAGAAGCTTCTTGGGATTAGCTGGGTACTACAGGAGATTTATTCAGGGGTATTCTCAGATTGCAGTCCCGATGACAGGTTTGACCCGGAAGAATGTGGCATTTGTATGGACCGATAAGTGCGAAGAGAGTTTCCTTGAGTTAAAGGAAAGGTTAACTACCGCACCTATATTGGCATTGCCGCAAGCTGGGAAAGATTATGATATCTACAGTGATGCATCTCTCAGAGGTTTGGGATGTGTCTTGATGCAAAAGGCAAGGTCATTGCTTATGGTTCGAGGCAGTTGCGTCCGCATGAAAAGAATTATCCGACGCATGATCTGGAGCTAGCAGCTATCATTTATGCCTTGAAGCTATGGAGGCATTATGTTTATGGTGAGAAGATCAATATGTACACTGACCACAAGAGCCTGAAGTATATTTATCAGCAGAGGGATTTGAATCTTCGGCAGAGAAGGTGGTTGGAGGTATTGGAAGACATTCGTCCTGAGATCAAGTATCATCCGGGCAAGGCGAATGTAGTGGCTGATGGACTTAGCAGGAAGAGTAGTTTATCGAGATTGATCACTACTCGAAGGGAGTTGGCAGCAGAGATCGATCAGGCAGGTATCGAGGTGGTACTGCGAGGTTTAGGGGCATCTTTGGCTCAGTTGAGGCTGCAGCCGTCTTTGAGAGAGAAGATTGTGGAAGGTCAGAGATCAGATTCAGAGATCCAGAAGATGTTGCAGCAGGTTTCAGAAGGCAAGTTATCAGAATTTCGTGTCCAAGATGGAGTCCGTTGGATGGGTGAAAGGTTGTGTGTTCCAGATGATGCAGAGTTGAGGGAGAGTATCTTGCAGGAAGCACACAGTACATTGTTGTCAGTTCATCCAGGAGGCACGAAGATGTACAGGGACATCAAACAGCACTTTTGGTGGTCTGGTATGAAGCGGGATGTAGCAGATTTTGTGGCAAGGTGTCTGACTTGTCAGCAGATCAAGGCAGAAAATCAGAGACCTGGAGGTTTGTTACAGCCATTACCCATTCCGGAGTGGAAGTGGGAGAATATCAGTATGGACTTTATCACAGGTTTGCCGAGGAGTTCGAAGGGCAATGACTCGATTTGGGTTGTTGTGGACCGATTGACTAAGTCGGCACATTTTCTAGCCATGAAGATTACTTGGTCAATGGAGAAATTGGCTGAGTTGTACATTGGAGAAATTGTGAGACTTCATGGAGTTCCTGTGTCAATTGTTTCTGACAGAGATCCAAGGTTTACTTCAAGGTTTTGGAAGAGCCTACAAGCAGCTTTGGGCACCAGAACTGATTTCAGTACAGCATTTCATCCGCAGACAGATGGTCAGACGGAGAGGGTAAATCGAGTGCTGGAAGATATGTTGAGAGCTTGTGTTATGGACTTCGGTGGTAGTTGGGAGAGATATTTGGCATTGGTTGAGTTTGCTTATAACAACAGTTACCATGCAAGTATTGGGATGGCACCGTATGAGGCTTTGTACGGGCGGAGGTGCAGGACACCTGTTTGTTGGTATGAGGTTGGCGAGAGGCAGATGTATGGTCCTGAGATCGTGCAGCAGACATCAGAGCAGATTGAGCTGATTCGCAAGAGGTTGGTCGAAGCTCAGAGTCGGCAAAAGAGTTATGCTGACACTCGACGAAGAGATTTGGAATTTGAAGTTGGGGATGCAGTTTTCCTCAAGGTTTCTCCGATCAAAGGAGTGATCAGATTTGGTAAGGGAGGCAAGTTGGCGTCGAGGTATATTGGACCGTACAGGATCGTGGAGAGGATTGGCAAGACAGCATACAGATTGAAACTTCCAGAGGAGTTAGCGCAAGTACATGATGTGTTTCATGTGTCGCTATTAAGGAAGTATGTGGCCGATCAGAATCATCAGTTGGTAGAGGTTTCTGAAGATCTACAGGTGAACTTGAGCTACAAGGAACAGCCTGTTGAGATCGTTGATCGTAGGGAGAAAGTCCTTAGGAGCAAGGTGATACCTATGGTCAAGGTGTTGTGGAGGAATCAACAGTTCGAAGAGGCTACTTGGGAGCCCGAGGATCGCATGCTGAAGGAATTTCCTGAATTGTTTGTATGAGTGTATTTCTTGTATGTGATTGGAATTCTTTGGATGATTGTACTATTGACTGATATATGATGTACTCTTTTGTTTTGATTGTGATGTTATAAGAAATTGTTTGGATTATGTTCTATATATATATGAAACACTATTTTCTTTTGTTTGGTATGTGTTTGAACTCATTAGTCGTAGTTTTGAGGACAGAACTCTTCTAAGGAGGGAGTGATGTAGAACCCCATATTTTCAAATATTATTTTAATTATTTGAAAATAAATTTAAATGATTTTTGGAGATTTAATTAATATTTTCTAAGAAATTTATCTTTTGTACGCGTGCAAAACACGTGCAAATGACTTTTTTAGAAGTTTGAAAATTAAGATTTCTTTATGAAAAATCATTATTTATTATTTAGGATTTATGTAGTATTTTTCCAGATTTTTCTGAAATTAACTGATACTATTTGCAATTTTTGAGAAAAGAAGGACTTATTTGCAAAATTGACATTTTCAAGGGTTGAAATGCAAAATTGGCATTCTGGACGTTTTGAGCAGTATTGGCTGAGGCTAAGAAGTATATAGAAGTATATTTTCTATTAGATCCTAATTTAAAGGAGTTTTATTGAATTTACAAGACTAATGTATATATATGTAAGTTGTAATTTGGGAAGGATTGTTTTGCAAAATGTGAGTAAAACCCTAATATTAATCCGGCATATATAAGGGGATTTCTTTCCCCAGCCGTCATTTACAAGAATATTCAGATTTTTGAGATTTTGTTTGAGGAGCAAGAAGAGGCTTTTGGATCTAGCAAGGAGAAGAGCTTTTTGTGGATTTTCTTCAAAACAAGTGAGTGGTTTGTTTTTGTTTTGCTTTGATTTGTTTTGTTTGTTTTGATTGATGAATGACGTAAGATCTTTTGTTACAATTGTTTGGATCGGTATGATATTGTTTGTTTGTCTCATTGTATGCATGATATTGATCTTTTTATTTGATATGGATGATGAGAACACTTGTTGATATTTGGACCATGTATGAGAAATTATCAAGATTTATTAAGGAAATATTGATCTATGGAATCGTATTGTTGGAAGGCATGTTAAGAATTGATTATATTGTGATCAGAGGATAAACATCTAGATCTTATGATTTTAAATCAGATTCGTTTATGAGTTGAGGAAGAAATTTGGTTGAGAAACCCTAATGGAAGATTAGTGATTTAGATCTTGAGAAGTTGAGATTTGAGGAATTGTTTGATGAGTATTGTATCCGCATTGGATATTGCATTGAGAGTTATCATTGGCTTGTGTACGAACTATTATTTGATAAACAATGAACCATGATTCTTAGAAATCTTCAGTTTGATTTTGT
Source organism: Hemerocallis citrina (assembly GCA_017893485.1). Taxonomy (NCBI): domain Eukaryota; kingdom Viridiplantae; phylum Streptophyta; class Magnoliopsida; order Asparagales; family Asphodelaceae; genus Hemerocallis; species Hemerocallis citrina. The sequence goes on from CM030362.1 coordinate 81,849,750, forward strand.
ATTCAGACCTATTTTTGAAAACTGTAGGCCGACAGTCGACTGGCCTACTGTACAGTCGACTGGTACGACGCTACTGATTATCTTCAGTCTTTTGAGAATTGTTCGGGACAGTCGACCTGGGCTATTGTCAGTCGACTGGTCTGCTGATTGTAAATTTGTTTAGTCCTTTCTGGACAGTCGACCTATGAACATTTCAGTCGACTTAAATACTTAGAATATTCTTGAGAATTATTGGAATTTGTCCCGGGGCAGTCGACTGATGACTTTCCCTAGTCGACTGATATTGCCTTAGATTATTTTTGTGAAATTCTGGAGAGTTGTCCTCTGGACAGTCGACTTACCTCAGCATAAGTCGACTGGTACTGAGGGATCTGCGTATTTGATTTGAGACATTTTATTCAGTATTTGATTTGAGACCTTTTGTTCAGTATTTGATTTTGAGATATTTTGTTCAGTATTTGATCTTGAGATATTCAGTCAAGAAAGTGATTTTGAGATATTCGGTTGAACCACTTGTTTAGTGGATATTTGATTAGATATTTGATTTTGAGTCTCTAGAGGTACGTGACCCTAGTATACCGGTGTTGAGTTATTTGTTGAGGCCCATTGAGGCGAATTTTCAGTTATTCGTATTTTTAGTCTGGTGGGGTACACTACTCTAGGAGATTTGTTCAGTAACCAAAAATAATAAGGACCTGCACTAGTAGTGTCATGACGAAGGGGACATGAGTTATGCACCTCAGTAAGGCTTTAGATGTGGGATTTATCTCCTGAATTATCCAGGTAGACAACCTGAGATGTGAGATATGTCTCCTGAATTATCCAAGTAATTATCTTGAGATGCGGGATTGACCTACGGAATGATCAGAGTCGAGGTGACATTTTTGGGATATTATTGTGATGATGAGTCTATGTTTAGATGTGGGTCGATCTCCTGAATTATCCAGGGAAAATACCTGAGATGTGGGATCTATTTCCGGGATTGTCAAGCATGGGCAAATTCTCATAGTTTATCTTTATCTCTTAGTAGTCATCGTTGTCAGCATATAGCATTTGTGTTTTATTGACTCATCTTTATGCATTCGGATTTCCTGTTTCCACATTTGACATTCGGTTTTGGTATCACCCGTTGTTCTATTTGGTATTTTGGTTATTACTTGTTGGACATTACGATTTAAGTTCACCTATGTTGTTGTTTGATTTTTATGCCACTCACACCATTTATGGCTGATCCCTTTAGTTTGGGGGTTAGGGTTCAACTCTAGCCTCACATGTTGCAGGTTATTGCTTAGAGTTGGAGATTGGATGCTTGAGTTAGCTTTTGGGATAAATGGACTATTTAGTGTTCAGTGATGAATTGTAAAGACTTGTTGAGTAAATTTTGGTTTGTTTAGTCTTCCGCTGTGATATGTAAAAGTTTTGTTGTAATAATGTTGAAAATTCTAGTGGTGTTTGGTTGTGTTTATTGTTATATTGAAGTGGATCACTGGGAATATGCCACGTATTTTCTAAGCTCTCATATTAGAAATTCGGGACGCTACATAGTTGGCAATAAAAAAGTTTTTAAATTTCCGTGTTATTACTATGTTGAGATGCATTTGAAGGCAAAGATTCTGGGGAGTGTCACGGAGGTCCGATAACGGGGATCCGGGACGCTACACCAGGCCTGTTAAAGAGGCCTGTGATGGTTGATCTGCCTGTGGAAGCTTTAAGATTAGTGTAAAAATTGCACGACCCTAACTTGGTGCGATTTTTACCATCATCATAAGCCCCCCACTCCCGGAAGACAAGTTTCTTGGCTTTCGGGGAGCAGTACGTCTTACTTTTCGACTCTGGAGAATAATCTTAGCAGTCGGAGTGTTCGGAGATACTTGGAACTGATCTGTTGCTTTTGAAGGCAGTGAATATTTTCTTTGATTTTTTCATATTTCTTCAGATTTTTCCGATTTTTCTGGATTTCCCCCCCAATTTTAAAATCACTTTTTCAAATTTTATAATTAATAAATCCAATTTTAATTATTTTCAGAAATTTTTAATTATTTTTTCCAATTAAAATAATATTTTTTTGGATTTTTAATTAATTTTAGAATTTTTAATGATTTTTTGAGATTTTTATAGAATAATCAGAGATCGATGCGAATTTTGACGCTATCTATATCACTCATTAGGTGGTGGCTCGCGCACTGAGGGAGATTTGACGGTGGAAAAGATTTTTAGATCTGAGCATGATCCTTGGTGCGATCAAAAGCGTTGATAAGATGCTAGCTTGCCCAGTGATGCGATCGAGCGGTAGGGAAGCAAAGATCTTATGGGGAGGCGACGTGGCGGCATCAGGGACGTCGATCACAGCCCGGCTCGTCCGCTGAGTGGGATCAGAAGGCTAAGGATAGTGAGGAGTTTTGGGAAAGACGACTGGTGACGTGGCTAGATCTTGCACGTCCATCACACATGAGCTCGATTTTTGGAGAGATCAGAGGGTCGGGAATCGATGCAGAGACCCTCTAGCTCGGCCGACCATTTGGTCGAGCTATGGCCATTTTTTCCGACTTCTGAGGGCTTCGTCAAGCTATAGGTAGCTTGTATAATCATGAAGCTATGTGCTTCTGTCCTCGTCGAGCTATGACAACATCGAATTGTCTCTCCGTCGACATGTCGCCCTCACCGAGCTATGGAGGTTTGTTGTCGCCTCGTTGTGCTATCAGCACTGCACTCTCATCGAGCTATGAAATTCTGAGTCTCATTGAGCTTCGGAGCTATCAAAGATACTCTATTTTGAGGAAGAGCTCTGTTTCTTCGTCGAGCTACAGAGCTTTAGGGCAAGCTATACGGGCGATGTTTCGCCGAGCTATGGCCATTAAGCTTTCGCCAAGCTATGGGATTTTGAGCTTCGTCGAGCTCATTTGGGTTTTGACGAGGCGAGAGCTCGAGGACGAGGATGCAGTCTGGCTAGGAACTTGGCGATGCATTTGACAAGGCGAAAGCTCAAAGTCAGAGTTGGGGCGAGGAGAAGATGAGTTGGAGTGTTGTTCGAGTTCAGAATTGTTTTCTTTTTTTTTGGCGGGAAAATTTTTGGGAAGGAGGAGAAACGGAGGCAGGTTTGCGGGATTAGATCCATACTCGCAACCTGTTATCCTATTTTCATTGCTCTTAGTGGGCTTGGTCTATGGATCAGAAACTGTTTCTTCTCTTCTATTGAGCCCACAAGTATCTGGGGAATTTTTTAAGTTTTTTGGACTTGGATTTGCATATAATTTTACTTATATATATTTGTATATGTACATATATAATTATTTATATGCGTATACCAAGTTTATACTTCATGGCCTTTGATTGGTGGATCTTGTGCACAAATAGCTGTCCTAGGAGAGCTGTTACAGACTTGTTGTTTGATCCCATCAAGTTGTTGAGGCAACACCGGGACAGAGTTGAACATTTGAGCTTGCCGTTTGCGTCCGACAAGTATAGAGAGACAACTCTGAGATTAAGTTGATGTAGAAACTGCCGTTTGACGCCGACGAGTTTGGAGAGGCAACCCATAGTGGGGTTGGTGTAGAACTCGCTGTTTGATCCTAGGAAGTTTGTAGGGAACTCTATGATGGAGTCGGATGTTTGAGCTTGTCATTTGCGCTGACAAGTTTGTGGAGTGGCAATTCTTTTGACTGAGTTGACGTAGAGCTTGCTGTTTGATCCCAACAAGTTTGGAAAGGCAACTCAGTGATGGAGTTGGTTGTTGAACTTTTTGTTTGTTCCAAACAAGCTTAGAAAGAACTCTATGACGGAGTTGAACATTGAGCTTGCCGTTTGCGTCCGGTAAGTTTAGAGAGACAACTCTAAGATAAAGTTGAGCTTGAACTTGCTGTTTGGTCCCAGCAGGTTTATAGAGATTACTCCTTGATCGAGTTGATTTAGAAACCATCGTTTGATCCCGACGAGTTAGAGACAACTCTGAGATAGAGTTGATGTATAGACTACTGTTTGATCACAACGAGTTTAGAGAGGCAACTCGTAGTGGAGCTGAGTTGGAAACTTGTTGTGCTTGCTATTTGTGCTAAGCAAGTATTCTGGAGACAATTTCAGGCTGGCGTTGGATGCCAAGCCTATTGCCCGAAGGTGAGGGGTCGTTAGAAGGACCCGAGCAAGTAGTAGGGCGATGTACTCGCTGTTTAGAGTCAACAAGTCGTTATTGGAGCTCGAGCGGAGTGCGAAGCATTTGAACTCGTTGTTTGGGGCCAACGAGTTATTAACGAAGTCTGATCGAAGAGCAAGGCGTTCAAGTAGTTGCTTAGAGCCAACAATTTATTGATGGAGCTCGAGCGGAAAGTAAGGCATTGAACTTGTTGCTTAGAGCCAATGAGCTATTTAGTGGAGCTTGAGCGAAGTCCAAGATGTTGAACTCATTGTTTGGGACCAACGAATTGTTGATGAAGCTCAAGCGGTGAGTGGAACATTGAACTCGTTGTTTGGGACCAGCGAGTTGTTGATGGAGCTCGAGCGAAGAGCAAGACGTTGAACTCTTTGTTTGGAGCCAACGAGCTATTTGGTGGAGACCAAGGCATTGAATTTATTGTTTAGAGCCAACAAGTTGTAGACGGAGCTCGTGCGGAGAGCAGAGCGTTGAACTCGTTGTTTGGGGCCTACGAGTAACTCATGGAGCCTGAGCGAAGATCAAGGCGTTGATCATTGTTTGGTGCCAACGGGTCATTGATGGAGCATGAATGGAGACCGGAGAGTGTCGAACTTGTTATTTGGGACCAACGAGTTGTTTATGGAGCTCGTGCGGAGAGCAGAGCATTGAACTCGTTGCTCGATGTTGACGAGTTGTTGGCCGGAGGAACTCAAGTGGCGCGCGTAGCGCCGAACTCTTTTTAATATTGAAGTGAGGTCACTTGTGTTTGTTTCAACGTTGAAGTGATTCCATTCTTCTTTTTGCTGACAAGTAGTTACGTACATTGAATGAGGTCCCCTGGGACATTGAGCTTGTGCTTGACAGAGTTGGGGCTCTCCCATTCACATGGCACTTTAAGCGGAACAGAGTTGGTGCTTACTCAAGTGATGGTGGTCGGATAAACCTGGAGCTTGCCTGCCTAAGGAAGACTTGTCTTGAATTTCTTCATCCAGAGTTGAGGCGGCCCTATGGAGCTGTTAGCTGGTAGGAGACCAGTGAAGAGGTTTGTGTCTTTTAGGCAGAACATCCCTTTAGTGTGTAGCTGGAAGATCAACTTTCAGGGTAGTTCGTTGTACAGTGTTTGCAAGACTCATTGTAATTTTGTGCCTGTAATGAGACTTGTAATTTGTGAAATAAGAATTCTTCTTCGTGTTGGTGTCTTGTCCTGTGATTCCCCGTCCTGGGGTTTGGCCAGTCATATGAGCTGCTTTTGGAGAGAGTTGGACTCTGAACTTGTCGCTTTGTATTTGTAAATATCTGTAGTGCTACTGGATCTGAACATATGGGTTTGTGATAGTTTTGCAATTCTTGATGAAATCTCTCCACATGCTTGTTCCTTGTTGTGCACATTATTATCGATATTGATGTGTCATTAATTGGGCTCTTTGTAGCTAAATATCAGGGCCTCAAGTCTGTTGTGTATAACTAACAAACCGTCGACGGTGTATGACAGCGTTTAGATTTTCTCCATCTTGAACTCAACTAGTTGTAGGAGCAACTCTGAAGGAGATTTGTTTTCCAAACTTGCTGTATGAGTCCTCCGATAAATTGTAAGAGTCACATCGAGTGGAGAGTTGAACTCTAAAAGTTGCATTTACAAGTGATACTAGAGTAACTCCGATCCACAATTTTGGACCTTTTAATTTATTTTTGAGGGATTTAACTGGTTTCAGGAACATATCGAACGACGAGTTGAACTCTAAACATGTGTAAGCTCAGGTTGCGAGAGTAACTCTGAGCCATGGGTATGGATTCCGAACATGTTAGTTTGAGTATTGACAGGTTGCAGGAGCAGATCGAATGACGAAGTGCACTCTGAGCTTACTTCTTTGCAAATAGCTGGAGTCTTTTTCTAGCCATGGATGTGGACTCCGAACCGGTCGTTGAGGCGCTAACGGATTGTAGGAGCAGATCGAATGGCGAAGCGCACTCTAAACTTGCTTCTTTGCAAATTGCTAGAGTATCTTCGAGCTATGGGTATGGACTCCGAATCTGTCTTATGGAAAGCTTATAATGAGTGTTCAGCGCCGCTCTAGGTGTAAGTTGGGCGTTTAGCTCGTTGTTCGCTTAAGTATTAATAGGTTGCAGGAGCAGATCGAATGACAGAGCGCACTCTGAATTTGCTTCATTGCAAATTGCTATTTTTACTACATTTTATTGGAAAATAAAACTAAGTGGCTTCTCTAGTGGCTGGCCATTATTACAAATTGAGAAAATCTGCAGGAAAATAAAACTAAGCGGCTGCTCTAGTGGCTGGCCATTATTACAAATTTGAGAAAATTTGCTACTACTATTAAGAGAGAACGTTTGAGATGCCCTCGTTCACCTTCACAAGGTGTTCCACCTTCCAAGTTCTGTTGATATCTCCTTGCCCCCAGGTCTTCAAGTTGATGAGCCGTTAGGCGAACAACTTGGTAGACCTTGTCTGGACTTGCCTATTTTGGAGGAAACCCCCCATTGTTTGCATAGAGAAAGAGAAATCTTCCGATGCACCAATGTATTTAGGCAAAATTATTTGTTTTTCGTTGAATGAGAGAAGTGGCTTCGAGCGAGGGATTCAGGTTTGTTACTGTGTTATGATGAGGACCAGTTTGGACCTGGTGAGAGATGATTTGGCAGGTTTGGAAGTTCTTGGTAGAGTTGTTTATGGCAGTGGCTTCAAGCTTGTTCACAGTCTTGGAATTATCGTGACTGCTTTCTGGTGGTAGCTCTATGGCGTCGAGAGGGAGAATTGAGCCTCCCATAGTAGCGATGTAGCATGCTCGTGCTGCCTTTTGGCTTCCTACAGCTTGGCCTACGCTAGCTGTTGTTGGGAACTTCATTTTCATGTGAGATGCAGATGCAACTGCATGGAAGGCCGCTAAGCCGGGATGGCCGAATATAGCATTGTATGCGGCTTTGACATTGACTACCATAAATTTTTGTAATACCCCGGATAAAATGATACTTTTGTGAATATATATAAATGCCTGTATATATATTGTAGTATTTGCTTGATTATATATATAAATGATGAAGTGTGATTAATTTGCTGGATTGTTCGTGTGGATGGTTGTGTTCATGGTTGTGCACAAGAATGAGAGAACAGACACTAGTTTTGGGTGTGATATATATGCAAATATTTAATTGTATGGTACTACAATGAATAATTTTTTGCATGCACTCAAATTCCACCCCTCATCTCTCATCTCATCTTGATCAAAGGCTAAAAATTTCAGCCATGCAAAATATTCCCAAAACCATGAGCTAGAGCCCTTGTTTTGGAGAAACCACCATGCCCCCCCCCCCCCCCCCCCCCCCCCCCCCCCCCCCCCCCCCCCCCCCCGCCGCCCTACACCCTTTGGCCGGCCACCCCCTTCCACCCCTCACCCTTCTCACTTCATTATTAAATCCCTCCCTTTCACTCTCATTTAGTTCTAAAGTTTTCAGAAGAAAAAAAAAGAGAGAAGGAAAGAGTGAAAGAAGGCAAGAAAAAGAGGAAAATCAAGAGCTTTGGAGGAGGAATCAAAGAGGAAGGCCAAGCTATTCTGTTCTTCTCAAGCTACACTCAAGGGTGGGGAGTTATCTAAATCTTGTTCTTGTTTCTCTTGGTTGATTTCTTGCATGAGATGAGTAATAGTAGCATGAGGATGATTGATTAGAAGTAGTTTGTGTAGAATCTGAAACTGAAACAGAAAAACACAATCCGCATGCTATGTTCCCGAATTTCTAGAGAGCAACATAGATGGAATTTGATCACCAAATTTTTACAGAATGATGATATGTATGTCTAGAATCTATATGATTTATTTCGGACTTTCTGATATTATTTGGTATTTTAATAAAATCAATTTTGATAACTGGGTCGTAAGGCAGAGACTGGTTCTGTCTATTATAGAACCTAAACTTGTGGGAATTCTAAGAATTAATTGATACGTGATCTATTTCTGAAAATTTTACCATGATATCATGCATGAATCTAGAACCTAAGAAAAATATTGGAATTATCATGCATGAATCAATGCATGTTCAAAATTAATTGATTAGGAGTATTTTTGGCAGTGACTGAAGAACAATAGAACTTTTATACATGATTGTAATAGGTAGAACTCACTGAATACTTGGAATCTGGATGTGATCTTTTGTTCATGTTATACATGATGATGTCTAGTTTCTAAAAATGTAAATTTAATGACCATTGGTTATGCATGTGATTTATTATCAATATTTAAGTAAGTACTGTGCATAAGTTAGTCAGTATTGACACCCTGATAAGATGGTACCTTTATGTGCCAATCACGTACATTGTTATGACAAAACAAGATAATCTGCCACCAAAGCTATGAGGTTGGTAGTAAGACGAGAAAGGTCTGAAAAATTAGAGGCGATCGAGGTAGTTCCGTTTAATAAGCCGAACCAAAATCAGATAGTAGTACAATCACCACAGGTTTTAGAAATCCCACATTTGAAAGGGATCACCACCTTCCGACCCCTTTTCAAAATGGGGAACCAAGAGTTAAAAGGGAGGGATGGAACTCCCAAAGTTAGGGTTTATTCATTTTTTGCTTTCCATCTGCATAGATTTTATACTTGTATAAATTGCTTACGAGTCATAGCAATTATCAAGAACATTAAGAAGAATATTTTTATTCTCCTTACAAATTTAACACTCACCAACCAAAAATTACAAATAATCAGCATAAAAAGCTAAAAAATACAATTAAATGACGCAGAAAGTACAAGTGGCAATAAGATTATAAACCATCTGGGCCAACTTTCTCAATCACCTCGGTCACTAAGAGCATCCACAGTCGTTGAAGCCAAATTTTGGATAAATAGCAATTGAGAAATAGGAAAAAAGGAATGTTGCCGCAGTCGTTGAAAGCTAAAATATAGCCGGACGGAAGATTATTATCCGTCCATTAAGATTGACGGAGTATAATCGTCCGTTACAAATTTTTTTAATTTTTTTTAATTTTTTTTTTATGCACTAGAAGACAAAAAATTAAAAAAAAAAAAAACAAACAAATTAGAGCAGGGACGGAAGAATATGATCCGTCATTTTCAAATACTGTGTACTGACTTTAATTTTTTTTTATTTTTTTAATGCACTAAAAGACAAAAACATAAAAAAAAAATTTAAAAAAATCAGAAAAGTAGCCTGGGACGGGAGATTATATGCCGTCAATTTCAAATGACGGTGTATAATCCCCCATCGGCCAATTGGGTCGTTTTTTGATTTTTTTTTTAAAAAAATTGGTTCGGACGGAATATAATCAACCGTCAATCTCCTTGGACGGTGTATAATACGCCGTTGGTTGACTTTTTTTTTTTTTTTTTTTTTTTCAAAAGCTTCTTAATCATTGGAGTCAGTATTTTTGTACGAGACGGAAGATTATCTTCCGTTAATTAGATCGGACGGGGTTTTATCTTCCGTTAGCTATATTTTCCATTTCGCCAAATCGCCAGCCATATTTGGCAACGCACTGTTCATCATCAACCCAAATTTTGGGTATTTGGACGACGACTGCAGTTCGTTTTTTTCCAAATTTTCCAAAATTTGGGTATATAGCAAACGACTGTGGATGCTCTAAGCCCAATGGTCGGCACACTGAGATTTTTTTTTAAATATGCATTTTTCCGAAACTATTTATATATAAAAAATATTTGCCAAATTTATTGTGCTCTGGCACTCAACAACTACACTCACCATTTTCAACGATGAGCTTAGTTATTTCGTGATCGTCATTGGAATACAACGAGTGTGTATTTTTTTTATTTATAGAATTTGTACCAAACTTTCTGTTTCCAACAACGAGTTTAGTTAATTTCAACTCGCTGTTCCTCACAACGAACTTTTCTATGGAGTTGATTTCAAAAATTCTCAAGCCCAACATAAGTATCACTCTCTGCGAATATGAATAAAAAATTGTACATTCACTATTCCCAATAGCAAGTTTAGTATATTTCTCATTGTCGTTTCCAACGGCGAGCTAGTTTAGTTAATTTCAGCTCGATGTTCCTAACAGTTAGTTTTTCTATTAATTTAAAAAAAAAAAATCTCCACTTCCAACAGAGAGTATCACTCTATGTGAATCAAAATTTACAGTTGCTCTTCACAACCGCGAGTTTAATATTTCCCATTGTCGTTTCCAACAGCGAGCTTGGTTATGGAGTTTTTTCCTCCGAAAATTCACCAAGTCCAACAGAGTTTCACTCCCCAGTGAAATTTCAAAAATTGTACAATCGTCGTTCTCAATAACGAGTCAAGTATAATGTCCCTTGCCGCTGGAAGCGACAAGTTTCTATAAAAAATAAAAAAATATAGTGTCCCATCAACGAGTACGAAATAACTAAACTCACCGTTACAAACAGTGAATGTAGTTGTTGAGAGCATCCACAATGAAGTTTTCTATTTTTTAGCAAAATGAGAAGTATAAGAATAGAATAGATGTGAACTTGTGCAATGGTGTTTTCTATATTTTAGAAGGACGAGACAACTTGTCTCGTCCTAGTGTTTTTATAAAAAAAAAAAAAAATCAAAACCCATGGGACACAACATGATGTTGTGTCCGAGAGCAATTTGTGATAAAACGGGACATCTTGTCCCGTTTGAGGGGGTTTAAATTTTTTTTTTTATTGGGAAGGACGATACAACATGTATCGTCCGACCCAATTAAAAAAAAATAATAAATAAAATTATGGGACGAGAGAAGTTGTCTCGTCCAATTGTAATAAAAAATATGAGAAATATTGAGACGATACATCATGTATCGTCTTCTATATTCTCAAATTCGCTTGCCCACTTCTCAAATATGAGAATCGACTGTAGCTTGTTTTCTATTTTTTAACAAAATAGCAAACGACTGCAGATGTCGATTCTCATATTATTCTCATATTTTGAGAATTTGAGAAATATAGCAAACGACTGTGGATGCTCCGAGTCTCGACAAAAATAAGTTGGGCAAGTATCATCTTTATGTAAATAGTTTTGAATAAAAACATATTAAAAATAAATTTTGCACAAAGATACCCAAGTGACATCCCAGAAGCCAAAAGAAGAAAAATGATTTTTTCCACACCCATACCCAACAAACATTGAAATTGCATATTAGTATTCTACAAAGTGTTACTTTCAGATTAATCTCTCGATCAAATCCAAAAGTATAGCCAGAGCCTCAATTGCACATTTGCACCAACATGGAAATTTTATGATCTATGGAATCAACTTTTGAGAAAAATTCTCAACCGGAAGAAAACCATTCTCTAAAAATAGTCTTTATATTTGAAGATCTTATTCTTTTTTATACCGTTATAGTTAAGTTTTTTTTTTTAATTTAAAAAAATCGAAAATGTGTTTAATGGATTTGAATTTTGGCACTGTTGCACACAAGTCTATATTGATCCTTTTTTTAAAGCGATATGATGTTTATTTTTAAAATAAAGCCCGTCGCCACATACTTCCATATTTTTTCCCCAAAAGAATTTAAGCTTCTAATTATCCTTTACCTGCGAACATGTTGACCGCCAGACATTGTAACAGTTACAATGTACAGAGAGATTAATATAGGAATCTCTACTATCTTGATGGGAGAGTTTGTCACCAAACAAACTCCATTTGTAATCAAACAAACACATGCATTGCAACCTAATAAACACGGGCAATGCACATGTATAATTAATATAAAGGTGGTTTTAGGTTCGATGCCAGACAATGTCAGAACTTTTTTAATAAAAAAATATTTATTTATAAATACGTGCATCACACGTGTAAATTACTAGTAGTGATTAGTGAGAGTCCTGTATGGAATTTGAATATACGTGAGGTACTAGTGTGCAAAAACAATCACGCAATTTATTCAGAAACGGGCCCCACCCAATAAAATCTAATAAGCATTTGATACACTCATTCTCCACCACAAACCCAGATACCGCCCTGCCACGTGGCACATCTACCAGCCACCAGTTCGTCCCCATCTGTATTCTCTCTCTCCTCCCAGCCTTCAGTTGAATTGCCAAAAGAACCGACCCGTTTTTTACTTTTTTTGGCCAAATATTTTTCATTTTCGTTCTTTTGGGGAGGTTACAGAAATTTTGCATCTACATTTTTTTTTGGAGATGTTTGGATCGGCTTGGTTTACAATTCCAGATCTGGGTTGGGGATTTGCGATCTTTTGCTATTTCTATGATGTTTGATTGGAACGACGAGGAACAGGTATTCTCTCTCTTTTAACAAAAAATAAAAATAAAAATGCTATTTTTAGGATTGTCAGATTTACTTGCTTAAATTAGTCCTAAGATGATTAGATTTTTTGATAATTCCTAAGTTGATCATGTTAAAGAAAAAACAGAATATAATGAACCCATGTTAATGTATGGATGAACAGATTTAGTCAGATTAATTTTGTATCACATGATGTATCTTTTTAAAAGATGTTTTCGGCATGTTGATTCAGGTTATATTTTTAGATGAGCCATGATAAAGTTTTCTACAAAGAATGGGTTATTATGTTTTTTGGATTAGTTGTTGAATTTTGGGTATAATTATAGGGGATGGGAATTTGAGGGTATTGTTTGTTGAGGAGAAGGTTGAATGATGCTGATTAATTGAATAAGCAGTTGGATTTGGATAGCCACTTGTCTTGATTTTGTTTTACGAAGGAAGGAAACTTTCTGAATTTGAGATTTTTGGGTTTTGGATTAGTAGTGTAGTTTGTTGGAGGAAGAGTTCATTGGTTTTTATGAGGAGAGGAACACGAAAAGTAGATAGAATGTGTGAATTGCCTCTTTCTTGTAGATATTTCTGGGATTTTAATTCCATTTATCTTTGAGATGATCCATAAAAAGGTTCTCTACGAAGCAAGGGTTTTTATGTTTTTGGGATGTGTTGTTGAATTTTGGGTATAATTGTATGGGGTTGGGAATTGAGGGTATTGTTTATCGAGGAGAATGTTGATACTGAATGTATGAATGGGCAGTTGGATTGTGATTTGGATAATCACTCATATGCTTTTGTTTTATGAAGGATCAAATCAGTCGAAATTTGAGATTTTGGGATTACTAGTGTAGTTTATTTGTGGAGTTCATTGTTTTATATGAGAGGAATAAACTATTAGGAAATCTGTGTTGCGGCGTAGCGGTAGGAAATGAGAATGACTATCAAGTTGAAATAACCAAGAAGAGAAACAATCGCACCAAACGTACGACTTTTTTTTGGGTTTGGCAATACCTAATCCAAGGGAGAAATACCATAGATTTTATTTAGTAAGAGATGGTATAAAAATTTCAATCTCTCTCTAATATTGAAATTTTAGAGAGATATTGAAATTATGAATAACTTCAATATCTCTTTAAGTGCAAATCTTGAGAGATGGTACAAAATCCATCTCTCAAGCCCTAAAAGAATAAATTATGTTTATAATGAAAAACTCTCATATGAAGTGCAAATCTTGCATGGAGGCTACAATATCTCTAATATTATAATGGGAGAGTTGTGGTTGTCAGTTGTAGACAACCTGTAATTTGTAGACATTCATTCAACCATCTAATCTCAACCATTTATTTTTAAGTGGAGTTATATTAACCATTCATTTACTCAATTGTTGTTAGTTACCATAATACCCTTAAACTTCAAATTTTATTTACGACATAATTATTTACAAAAGTTCCACTCATACCAAATACAAGTTTGTGCCACTAGGGATAATTTGTAAAAAGTATGTGATGAGTAAAGGGAGGTATCAGGTTCGAGGCCAGATTATGTCTTAGCATTTACTTTAAAAAGAATTGTTTTTTATTAGGACGTGCATCGCGCATGCAGATTACTAGTGTACTTATAGAACGAGAGACCCTAGGTTATAATCTCAATATTTATTTCCAAATTAAAACAATAATTCAAACGCTCAACTTGTACCATTTTCAATATTTTTGGATTCTCAGAGTATTTGTAGTCGTTGGCTATTTTGCCAAATTTCCAAAAAATGGAAATTTTGGTGCTGCAGTCGTTGGCTATAAGCCCAAAAATTGGGTTTTAGATGAACAGTGGTCTGCCAAATTTGGCAGACGATTTGGCTATTTGGAAAAAATAGGTAACAAAAGATGATTTTTCGTCCGTTTGATCGAACGAAAGATCATCTTTTGTCATTTGATTTTTATTTTATTTTCCCTCCAAGGACAGTAAATGATATACCGTCCCAGAAGTTTTTTTTACTAATGCGTCAGACGGGGAATGATTTCCCGTTCGAGCCATTTATTATAAAAAAAATCACCCCAAGACGAGGGATCATCCCCTGTCCATGATTTTTTTTTATAACTAAAAATGGACGGATGGGAATTCATTTCCCGTCCTGTCATTTTTTAATTAAAAAATTGAAAATTTGTTAGGGACGGAGTATCATCGTCTATCGTCTGTTCCATTTATTTTTTAAATTTTTTTAAAATGAAGGGACGATAAATTATCTTCCGTCGAAGAAATTAATAGTAAAAAACTCAAAATTTGAGTTTCAACGACTACAGAACAAACTCATTTTTTCTATTTCTATTTGCCAAATACCCAAAATATGGGTTGCGACGACTATATAATTTATATATTATTCTCTATTTTTTAGCCCCACAATTATCAATTTTGATGCCTTTCTAAATTTCTTTTGGGAAATTTCCTTCAACCTTCATTTCTTAGTACTATTTTTTCGTAGACCCTTGATATCCTTTAAAAGAACTAGGAGCTCCAAAATATGTAAGACGTTAACCCAACAATCTTTGGGTTTGCCTTTTAAGTGCTTCCCCCCTCGTGAGTTTTTTACCTTCCAGATCCGATCCTTGATCCTCATGAAAGCACGATTTAACAACTTCATTTATTAATTTTCTCCATATGATATTTCTTCTCTAGATGCCCTCTCAAGCTCATATCGTTGGACATCTATGTTGACAAGGATAGAACTTCGGATACCCACACCATCCTCTGTCCGAAGTCCACCTACCTGAGATCATCCCAACCTCTTGACGATATTCGAATGTTTGTGGTTTTGCTTTAGTTTTCGTAGTGGCAACAACAAACTAATTACTTCTAGAACTTTGAGCTTTATGACACTCATACGAGTTTCACATTCTCATAAGCCTATAGAGAATGTGTCGAACACCCCTTCTTCCAATCACCACTTTACGATGACCTTTCCATCTGTTAGAACTGTTAGGTTTTGTGAGAAATTAACAATTGGGAATTAGGGTTTATCTCTAGATCTAAGTTGCTTGAGATATTCACCCTAGGTATCAAGATTGGAATACCTAGACTGCTATCACAAGCCAGTATTTATTCCTAAATACTGGTTTGGGTATCGGGTTATAAGCCCACAAACCCGCGTTCCAATATCCAATCAATTGTACGTTCATTACACGTGTTACACATATGCACGTGCTATATTTATATAGAGAGAATATACCAATATATCCAACAATCTCCTCCTATATTCTCAATATATAAAGTACAGGATTATCTCATCAGATCAGTATACAACTGACTGGCTGATAGCAGTCCATAAAGGAAAAGCATCATAAAGGTATAGTTTTATAGGAACCAATAGAATTATAAAACTGAATAGTTCAATCAAGACTAAACCAATATAATTAACTAGTTCCAAACCATATCCAATTCAGAATAGTTCACAAAGACTAAACCAACTGGAATAATCTGTCATAGTTTCGAAATCAAACACAGCAAATAAACTTCAAGAACAAAATATGAGTTTTAAGCTCATGAACACAAGAGTCTTAAACTCAACAGAAGTTTTTACCAAGCAAGTGACTAATTTATTCTCAAAAGAAATAAATTGAAATTCTATCCTTGCACACTGCTTTATGTTTACTCCTCCATTTTGAGCAAATCATTATTTTTGAAATCTATGTTGACAGATTCAACTCCTCCATCTTTGCTAGCTTATTGAAAACAAGAATATCAAGAGACACATCTCTAAGAATTCCAACAATTTCATAAAGTATCTAGTTCCACAAAAGAACTTAGTACAATTCATAATTAGCTTAGCAAAAATGTAACGCAAGCATCACAATCAAGTATCTTTAATAAGTAAAGTACATGAACTTTATAGTTTCTACACAAGAACCATACTATGTTTCATATTGGAATGAAAAGACTGCCGTTTCAATCATGGTTTAACATTGAATCATCAAAATTGGAATGAAACATGTATCCATAAAAGACATATCATCAAAATTGGAATGATATTTAGGACAATTTAATCATCGGAAACACATCGACAAGTTTTCATGTTTCGTATTGGAATAATATGATTATTCTAAGTAAATTTCCTAGATATATAATACCATCAAAATTGGAATGACATTATATATTTGTGGAATTTATGTCGAATCATCAAAATTATCTAAAACATGTCAACTGCCTAAAATTGATGCTTAAGTTTGAACTTCTCTATGGCTCCAATTGGATTCTAAATTTCAAAACAACTTGGATGTTAAAGCTTTTTACTCAATAGCTTTCAACTCCACTTTCCCCCCACAGTTTTGATAATTAGATCACTTTCAAGTCTTTTAGCAAGAGCATTAGCCATACTTGTCGCAATTGCACTTTATCTATGAGAAAGTTCAACTAGGCTTCTTTAAGCCTTAATTTACTCCTCTTACTATTATAGAGTGAGTTATGAGCTACAGTGCATTATAGCTTGATAGTCGCATAACAGAATTAGAGAGTTACTTAAACTTCTTAATGGATAACTAGCAACAATTTCTTCAATCCACTCAGCCTTTTCCCTTGCAGAGGATTACACATAGAGGTCTGATTTCATGGATGATAGCACAGTGCCTGTTTGCTTTTTATTTCCATAACATTTCTGTTTCTTCTAGTGTAAACACATATCTACTAGTTATCGACTTTCACTAAATTCTGAGCAACATAATGCATCAGATCAGCCATTCATTTGAAGAATGACTAGAGTAGCACAAAGCAAACTCTTGAATACCACTCAGGTATCTCATTAGCCTCTTAAGGGCACTCAAATGTGTGTGGGATTATTAGTGAATCTGCAGATCATACCTACCTCAAAAGCTATGTCTATTCTAGTGCAGATCTTTGTATACATGAGACTGTCAATTCCTTTAGAATGATCTACATGTCTCATAGTTGCACCATCATTAGGTGTCAACCTTTTATCATAATCATAAGGTGTTTCAAAACACACTTTCTTTCAATCACTATATCCCCACTTTTGAAACACATTTTGATTTGATGAGTTTGACTAAGAGTTATCCCTTGCCAACTGAAAACTCACCCTTATACCTATGGTGTCCACATTATCTAGGTTTTCATGTTGAATTCTTTGGATAGCACAATTTTAACTTCATTTGTAATAAAGAGGTCACTTCCAAGAACATGCATATCAACAGAACAAGTAAATAATAGCCACTATATTTGACACACCACAAAGTTGAAGGCACTGATCTGAATTACTTGATTCATATACTAGGCTCTTTCAAAAATTTGTCAAATTATTTATTCGTTGGCTATACATATTTTAAGAATATACAATGATTTTACTAAATTGTAAATCTTGTTCACTAAACATATTAGTTCAAAACTTTCCAGTACAAAACTGGAGAGTGTAGTAACACATTAGAGATATGATTAACAATACAACATCACTCATAATTACACAAGACAAACAACAGTCAATAATATAGAATTCAACATTTCACTAAGTGTTTGATTCTAACTTTTATCAATACCGTTTGACTGTTGTAAGTAGAGTGCACTAGAGATTATGCCCAATACAAACTTCTCTAAAGTTGTTAAAACATATTCACTACCTCTATCAAGTCTGAACCCTTGATTTTTAGCATTTAACTATAATTTTTAATTCATTAAGAATAACAAGTGCTTCATTCTTCATATATATGACAGACTTATATTGATCATCTACAAAAGAGATTAAATACTTCTGACCAACAATCGTCTCATCTAGTCACAAAGCTACTGAGATCACAAATATCAGAATGTATTGACTCAAGAAGTTGTGTGCTCCTAGAGACCATACTAAATAATTTTCTAGTGATTATAATCTGAGCACAACTTTCATATTTGTCATATTTTAATGGAGTGTCATTTAGTAGGGTTATGAGTTTTAACAAGAACAAACAATTTAATATACAGTTCATAGTGATTCTAAATTTCAAAACAACTTGGATGTTAAAGCTTTGACTCAATAGCTTTTAACTCCATTTCCCCACAGTTTTGATAATTAGATCACATTTCCTCACAAACAATTGAATATATAGTTCTCAAATCTTAGCCAATTATGCTATGTTCAAGAACACAATTAGAACTATTATTATTAATTGTCTCATTTGTTAAACTCAACTTATACTTACGATTGACAATATATGCACTTTATAAGAGTTAATACAAAATTACTCTATCACTTTTTTCAAAAATTATTTGCTTTCTCTAATGGTTCTAACAATGTCCACTAGTTCAAACACATTGAGCAAAGAGTTCTTTCCTTTACTCGTTCTTCATCATCTTCATAACGCTAAATGAGATAATGACTAACATGTTATAATTCAACTTTGCACACACGGTACAATGAACGAGAGGGAACACAACGTAACTAATAGAGTCATATTCTACATTAAGAGATGCTCTCTCCTAAGTTACAGACATTTGTTATACATCTTATACAATTTTATTTTATTTTAAATTTTAGAGAAGCAAAAGTGTAATCTCATACAAACTGCAAACGCTAGATTTGTCAAAATATCTATACACATAGTATGATAAAACACTTAACAATCCTAAACATGCTAGTTTTCCAAAGCGAGAATAACTATGATCTAAAACTTTCAATCATATGATCTAACGCACAAAACGTTAACACATTCATCACATGAAAGTACTAAGCAAGATTAGAGTAGATCATACCGACACTTCAAGTTAGAAGTGTTTTCCAAATTCGATGGAGAAGCCTGCGTGGTGCAGACTTATTCAATCATGATGCGTATCCATCGTCTCCAACATACAAAATTTGTAGGCAACATTAAAGTTCCTACATTCATCAAATTGTTAAAGATTAGCGAATTAAACAAATTATTAGCGCATCTAATTCTAGCAACAATTTGATTGGAGATCCGAATTTTATAGTCAACATACTGTTTAACAAAATAGATATTGTGTTTTAGCACATAGCCAAAACAATTGTTCAACTTGTATTAAATTAAACAAATGATTAATACGGTCTTGAACTTAACCACCTAGCAAAATATTTAACAGAAATTTAATACGAGGAAAGTAAAGAACTTATCTTTCACTTCCCCTTCAATTGATTAGACTCATGTTTGTTGGGGAACAAATCCAAACAACAAACCATTCTGCGTCAAAGAGACCCAGCATCGAACACCTTGTATGCATTTAAACTGCAAGCTGATGAGAGGAAAGAAATGGCAGCTCTCCACAACCGTCCCCTTTCCTCAAACTGAGATCAAAGAAACCCCATAAACAACAACTGATTGATTCTCGAAAACGAGCGAACCAAAGCCTCGCTGTCCCGCTCTCCTCATTACTCGGTCCTCCCTTTCAAATGTCAAAGTTCTCAATCAATTGAGAGTCTGTTGCTTTGCCTGCAAGAGTCTTCAGGATCCCTAAAGTCTTTTCACGCACCAAGGGATTACACCACAGACAGATCTTGAAGAAGAAGAGAGAAATTTGCCCCAGGATCGATGGACCAGAGAATTGGGCACGAGAATTAAAGCGAGGAAAGGCGAGTATCGGTAAGTCAACCGCTCGAACAGCGACTTTCCGTTGACTACTAAGTCAGCGGCGTCGGAGAAGACGAGGTAGTCAACGTCGGTGTACCGCACCTCCATGTGCGAGTCCTGCCACTTGCCGTAGAGGACCAACACCAGCCGTAGGATGCCAGAGATGAAGATCAGACGGCTCAGATTCATCGCAGCGGCCATTGAAGAAGAAGAACACGAGACGGCGGCTCTAACTGATTCCGACGGGATTCGACAACCACTGGTATCCCTCTTAATTAATCTCACAAATAGATTAATAATATATCTCAAGATTGTTAGGTTTTGTGAGAAATTAACAATTGGGAATTAGGGTTTATCTCTAGATCTAAGTTGCTTGAGATATTCACCATAGGTATCAAGATTGGAATACCTAGACTGCTATCACAAGCCAGTATTTATTCCTAAATACTGGTTTGGGTATCGGGTTATAAGCCCACAAACCCGCGTTCCAATATCCAATCAATTGTACGTTCATTACACGTGTTACACATATGCACGTGCTATATTTATATAGAGAGAATATACCAATATATCCAACAATAACTTCACATCGAGTTGCATACACATAGGCTTCTAGAGTTCCCAAAGACATTAGCCTTTTTTTTCATAGAAGTAGAAGGAACATACATCACTTTTTCTAACATGAATCCCTTCCCATTGACATCGCCATCTCCTTCTCGTTTGACATTGATAGTAGAGACTTGTAACTAGAAAACATCTTATTCTCGTAGCACATATGAAAACTTTCCGAATCAAGTTAACGACTAAAACTTTATGAATCAAGATAACTAAAGTCCATATCACTAGACCTCTAAACAAGAAGACAATCGAAGTTATCACCTGAATCAACAAAGTTGACTATATTTTAGCTTCCCTTTGACTCAGAAACTTTCTTATGCCCCTTCTTTCCCCAAAAGTGGCAACAAACCCTCTTTACGTGCACCTTTCACTCCCATGTGACTTTTCTCCACTGCCACAAGTTGGAGAAGTAAATTTTGCTTGATGGATTTCCTTATGCAGTTCATCCTCTTTTGAGCCTTTGATAACATCAGATATCGTGACCTTCTCCTTGGCATATTTTCCATGTAACATGGTAGTAATCAAGTCCCCATAAGACACTGACAGTGAAATGATCAAACTGAAGGCCTTGTTTTCCTCACTGAGATCATCCTAGTTAATTGCCCTTAACTTAGCTTACACCTTGTTGAATTCCACGAGATGATCGCGAAATAGCTTTCTTTTCAACTACATTCGTACATCCGAACAAGTAAAGATGATCCCGCATTGTTAAAATTTAGTCTTGCTTGAAGACTCTCCACGCTCTTCTCATTGAAAATATTGCACTTGACTTCGTCCCACAATAAAAGCTGGATTGAACTTAATGCTTCTAAACATGTCTCGTCCTTCTTCTCTTTCTTCATGTCATTCGACATCCTTTCATCTCCTTTGAAGGCATTATGCAAGCCGCCCTGGAGTAATTGATTGAATATGTCCATTCACAGATTGAAGTTGATCTTGCCATTGCAATTGTTGATTTCCATACAACTAATGTGATATGCTATTTTCACCAAGGAACCTGCAAATTCAGGCTCTGATATTGGTCGTTAGGAAATTTTTGTTGCTGCACAACAAAATTAAATGAGAACAACTGAACATGGTGAAATAATCAAGAATAGAGAAACAATCACACCAAACACAAATTTTTCTTGTTGGGGTGGAAAATACGATTTATTTAACAAGAGATGATACGAGAGGTTACAAGAACTCACTCACCAATAGTCTGTCTATCCTCAAGCCTTAACTATAAGAATAAATTATATTTACAATGAAAAACTCCCATATGTGCTCTTCTCATGGAGGCTACGATATGTATTTATAGAAGACTAGAGATTGTAGGTTATAACCCACTTCTCATTTTCTAATTAAAAAAAAACAATTCAAACGCTAAACTTGGATCAAAAGAAAGTTTTCCAATCTTTCTTCTTTCTCAAAAATGAGAAACTAGGAAATAATATAATTTATATTATTCCCTATTTTTTAGCCTAGTAAGTATCAATTTCGATACCCTTTTCAGTTCAGCCCCCACTTTTGACTACTGCTAGTGGAAATTTGACGTGCACCAAGTGCTCGTAGCTTGATGCATGTGCCTAATAGTGTATTAATAGTGTATAATTCCTTGAATGTTTATACCAATTAAATATTTAACATGTTATATCTTGTGGAGTCGGTCATAGAAGCAGTCATTACAATTGTGAATATTATAATTCCTGCAAATGTAAAATGAAACAATATGCAAATATACAATATGAAATTTAGCTTTTATACAAAATACTTTAAAATCTATTAAGAAATTTTGCCCGAGATAATATAGTGATGTCTCTTATTACCAATAGCAATTAAAAGTACAAATAAATTACAAAGCTAGACAAAAGAAGTACTTTGTCATAGAAGTTCGCTTGTATGATGCCAAGACCTTCTCGAAAGAGCTTCAACGTACACCCCAACCCCCTCTCTCAACCACGTAAGGGATGGAATAGTCAATTAAGAATGTCGACATGTAATTCTTCCACACGTAATAATGTAGCTTAGAGACATATTAATCATGTAATTTAAGAAACACGATTCTTCTTCCGAAGCTCTTAAATATGCATATTTCTGAATTGCAAGAAAAGTATTTGAAGAAAGCTATGCCAAGATCATAGACTAAGTGCAGTCTATAATTTTTGTCATCATTGTTACACAATAGGCCACTGAAGTTGTATCATGTATGTTCCTATTAAAACCCTATGGCACGACATTTCTCAAAATTCTAGTTTTGGCCTCCAAACTCTTGCTTGCAAACAGAACACATCTTCATTCCAACTCAGTGTCTTCCGGACACCCTACGTCTTCTCCAACATATTCATCATTACCTCTGAAGTCTCCAACTCCAATAGTTTCAGCCTATAACATATATAATAAGATATAGAATTAATTGTTTGCGAATGATTAAAGCTACATGTAGTAAGAAACATAATGCTGACACCAAATGGACATAACTCGAGTAGATTTTTCTCTCTGTCTACTAGAGTTTTCAATGTCATTTGCTTTTGAATTTGAATTCGGAAAATTATAGCGACAATGTCATTTAATTATCTAAAAAAATGTAACATAAATAGAACCCCCGTAGTTAAATGCATGCTTCAAGGATGTCGATATTAGGTCAGGGTGGCTCAATTAATCTGCATCTACAAGCTTTTTCTATGAAGAAGCTCAAAAGGGCATCAATATTGAAGTATCACTAATATGCCCCCTTTCAGGCTTGCAACCTCATGCCAATAATACCTCTCCCCTTTGTGCCAAACTATTTTGCATTTTAGACATATTTAAAATTTCAAATACACACCAAAGACCAGAGTAATTACATCAAATGGTTCAGTGAAATTCATCTAGGAGTAAGCAATTTATGATTGCAGTTAGTTGAAATATAAAACTTGTCCATTAATATGCACAATCATTTATATAAAAAAAGTCGCATAATGATGAAAGGAAAGCACAGGTTTCTAAAGTCAAGCTTTCTTCATGGTGTTTTTAATTATTTTAATCCTTAAACTTGATAAAATTGATTAATATCAGCCCAAATATTATGGTATGGATCATGAAAAATAGATCACGAATTACCAAATTCATTCTATAAAAAAATAAGCCTGTGATGGACATAAGAAATGTTAAAAGCAAGCAAACAAAAACATATTCTCTTCAAACTCTTTTAAAATTCATTTATACTGTAATTTGTTTATTTTGAAACGAGATGGCCTAGAGTCTTCTACAATAAAGTAATATCGCGTCTCTATTCATTTCCCCTTTAATTAAATTATGCTGAAAAGTTAAAACTAAATACGAGAAACTCAAGAGATTAGGTTACCCTAATAAGCAATATTTGGGCGCATACTACTTCCTACTATCAACCGAATCATAGATCAACCCCAACCTAGTCGACTTCCCACCTCCAAACGCATCACTCTACTTTAATACAAAAATTGAGTTATCATCCTTCACTTCATAAAGCTTCCTAGTTTCTACTCCAACTCTTAAATCAACAAAATCAATTAATCAACAAACAAATGAATAAACCCACAAAATTAATATATATAAAAGAATCCGCAAATTTCGACTACCTTCAAAACGTTCGTTCTTCCCGGATGCAAAACACCAATAACCTTAATGAAAATAAAAGAAAGATAACATCAACGGAATTGAATTATTTGATGAAATAAACCTTAAAAGGATGATTTTTTTTTACAGGTTTACGAATTGCTTGCGAGAGAGTGGCGTTCGGTCATGAACTTGCGAGTTCGGAATGCAACGGCTGTAGGATCAGCTGTGATTGTTGATTTGGTTAATTGAGAAGGGGGAAAAGCCGCCGCATTTGAGAGGGAGGAGAAGGAGGGCGGTTGCCTGACCATGGGGAAATAAAAGTTATCCTCAGTGGTTAACACAGGAAGATTCGAGAGAGGGATAGAGGATCGATTGAAAGAGGTGAGAGATGAGAGATGAGAGATGAAAAGAGAAGAGGAAGAGGGGCCTCGTGGGTGATAAAAGAGTTTAATTATAATTAAATCAGGTAGTATAATTATAATTAAATTAAGTAGTTTTAATGGCTGGGATTTAAGGATGAGAATATGATTAGTTAGGTCATGGATCAACTGCTGCTATCGCCTCTGGACAGGTTCACAAAATTGGATTGGTGCTTTTTATAATAGAAAAATATTTTTTTAGACCCCGGAGATCCTTTTAAAATTAGGTCCATAATATGTAAGACATTAACCCAACATAAACACCATAGGTGAGGATCTTGGATAGAAGGTGTGAATTTTGAGCTTGTTGCGTTAACCTTTACTTTGTTTTTACTACTGTGAAGTACTTGATAGTGGAGGAAATGGAGGCGATGTTGGCAATAAAGGAGGTAATCTAAATATCTAATAAAGAGGCCCATTTTAATGAACCATCATATAGAAAGGGAACAAATTTTGTCAAAAAAGAAGAGGAAGAAGAAGTATAAGAAGAAAGAGAACGATGAGCTGTTTAGTTATTAAATTACATAACTATGTACAATAAGACAATGTTCAATAGGCATTACCCTTTCCTAATTCAAAATAATGTGTACTTTTGACACAAACCACTATGAAAGAAACGAGGTTAAGTTGTCATTCCAATTTTTTGGCTGTTTTATCCCAAAAATGGGGGAATAAAGGTGAGTTTCCATTGGAATTGTGGATATGAGACATGAAAAATCATGGCTCAAAATAGTATGGGAATATCTAATAAGATTCATCTTGGATATAAGGTGGGGTTCATCTCTTTTTTATATGAGGATAAATTTCCTACTACTACATGAATTCTTAGTATCATTTTCTAATATAAGGTGGGCTCCATATCTTCCTTGAAAATGTGAAAAAAATTCTTCTTGGTGTGATGGATGGTAGAGGTGACATGTGGAAGCTAGAAAAAATGGAGTTTACATCTAGCTACTAGAAGAGGATGGTGCAAATTTCAAATTGTAGAAAACATCTTCATCTCCATTAACTAGTAATATGCCACGGTTATACTATGGAATAACGCTTTGGTAATGATGACCACTTATTGGCACTCTAAAAGATAACTGGTCAGTTTCGATGGGTGATACTGTACATTTTTAAGACTGATCTTGACCTTGGCCAACAAAATTGATATACACAATTCTAGTATTAGGAGTTAAAATATTTATCGACATGTGCATTACACATGCTTTCCCTTGATTCATGTTGGCATTGTTTTGCTTTTAGGGTTTGTCTCAATGGCCCTCTAGTCCCTAGGAATTAACCAACCGTTCTTTTGTCATGTGCAGTGCATGTATGATAACAAATTAACAATGATGACACAACTGTAATGGATATCCCCTTACCCCTCTCTTTTTCTTTCTTTTTGGAGAAAGAGGTGTAGACCCATTTTGATGTAAACTTAATCTTAAGTAGAGAATTTTCAAGAATTTGAAAAGATTAAGTTTACCAACATGTAATACAGATTAAGTCAGAAAATAAACTACTAATTGGTTTGATGGATTTTCAAGATATGAAATAGTTTAACAAGCCAAATTAAAGATTCAATCATAATAATCAATAATTATATACCTAAGAGTTTTTAGCAAGTAATGTATGCAATAATAATTTGTACACTAATTAGCCAGTAGAAGCGCACACAATATTTGTGGACGACAGAAAATTCAGATAATAATCTAAAGATGATAATACAGTATCACAAATAATTGAGAAGTGGAGAGAAGTTATCGGGGTGAGCAAGGAGGGGTGGTCGAGGTTGCAGCCGGTGGTGGGATCAGAACAGCGAGGGGCTACGAGGGCATCAACAGTAAGAGGAGGCGTCGGCTTTGGATGGTGGCAGTGGCGGCGGGAGGCCATCGGAGCTGATGTCGTCGGTGGTGGTGAGGATGGCAACGGCAAGGTGGAGAAGGGGGGATTTAGGGTTAGGGTTTCAAATTTGAAGTGATTTGGCGTGGGGGTTTGGATTGGACTTAAGATTAGGGGAATTAGGGTTCGGATTGGAATTGGATTAGGGGAAGAGGCGACGAGGGTGGTCATTGAGGGAGAGGGAGCGGTGGTGGTCGTGGAGTGTCGGGAAGTAAGGGCGACGGGAAGGAAGCTTGGCTTGGGTTTGGGTTTCGGGTGGAGAGGGAAAGGCAGCAAGGAGGCTTGGTGGTGGAGGTGTTGACGTCGGTTGGTTGTGGAGGTTGGATGGGTTTCGGGAAGTTAGATGAAGAAGAAGGAGAAGAGAGAAAGTGGGGAGGGTGGCGGCTGTGAAAGAGAAGGGGGTGAGGGTGTGTTTTAGGGTTTATCACAAACCCTAATTGTATCTTAATGTCTCACAAAAAGATGAATGAAGAACAAAAAAAGCTCAATCACAATAATTTTTAGTTAATGAAAAACATCATCTTTTCATTAATCTAGAGGCCTATATATAGGCTCAAAACAAATCTCAATACAAATCTTCAAAATATCCTAATGCATAAAATAAAAGGTGCAAATTGCAAAACTACTACATATGGCTAAAATTGCCAAAAAAACAAATATTAATAGTGAAATAAAAATAGTAGGCTAATTAGAACAACCATCCTAGACGATACCTGTGCTGATAGAAGCGCCCGAATCGTTTCGAACCCATCACATTTGTTTCCCTTTCCAATAGAATATACCGTATGATTAATTGTGCCAGCCTCAGGAATAGTGTTCAAATTTAATTTCAAATTCCAAACTCTAGGTCTTGAGTACAATTGTGATGGCAAATATATGAAATTGTTAGGAACAGCTGATATGGGTTTTTTGGTATGTTGTGGTGAGATGATGCAAAGGACTGTAGCATAGGTTGGAATGCTTGGAGCAATATCATGTTCTGATCCAAGTCTGGTAGTTGTAGTGACTACATTTTGTGCTTGGTGGCATAGATGATTCAAAAAATTCTGAAGTCAGTCGTGGGTTGTTCTGTGAGCCTCTTGGAGTGGGAAAGCTTCTAATTATCTTCTCTTCCATGTGTTTCTTTAGATAGGATAGGAGATCCTTTAATGACTGGAGTATGGACTCCTTAGTTGTCAATACCACCAAGGTGAATTGGGTGCTGAATTGAAGTAGGTTGGATATTGGTTCAATGTTTTGCAATTAGTGCTGGTGGATGACTTGTTTGACATCCACGAACCACAATATACGTTTGGCTTCGTCTATCACAGGGTAGCGTGAATCTTGAGGCTTAGTGATGCTATAGAACAACATGGTAGAGTTCCGGAGTTTCTGTGTTTCTACATTGCATGACTCTGTATTGTGGCGCTTCATCCTTTGGATGCTGCTTTGTAAGAGGAATATAAATACTTATTAATGAAAATTCGGGGTTTTCGCCCCAGAGTTTTCTCTAAAAAGAAACTTGATGATACTTGCATTCTAATGAGATAAACTATCTATAGTTTACTTTTCGATCGGATATTAAAAAAAATCATTGTTTCTGATACCTCAATACTTTCCTAGGCTGGTGTAACAATATGGGGTGAATTAAATGACTCTGAAGATCATATTGTGCCAGAAGATCCTGAAAAGAATATAGTATTTACTTTTGACGACCACAGCAAAAAACCAAGCAACCAAGCTGCCAATAGTACTGCAACACCTACTGGGCAAAGTTCCAGAGCAAAAATTGAATTTCCCGAGTCTATTCTGCCAAACAATTCCAATCTCAATAGCGGCAATGAACATTCAGGTCCGAGACTTGACATGGATACATGGTCTGATCTGCTCTCATTAAACTCTGAACTCACTACAAGGTACAATAATGAAAATGTTCATAATTCTTGCGGTGGATTAATGAAATAAAGTAATAACTGTCATTTTTAAACTGCAGGGAGTTTCCATCACTAGATGGTGAATCTGAACTGTTTGGTAATGTGCATGGAGAGAAAGAGCGTGATAATTTTCTTGGCTGTGATTGGGATAATATTGGGGACTTTGACGACCTCCATAAGATATTCAGGTAATGCATATAGCTTTAAATTGAGTTAAACAATTTAATGGTGAAGTTGCAATATTTTAACTGAGAATTTATCCTTACGAGAATCTTACAGAGATGACTCCATTTTTGGACATGACATGATCCCGAATGTGGATGATTATCTTTCCCTGTCAGCAGAATTGCCTAGTAACACTTCACAGTCAATTCATATCTCTGTAAGTATATATAATTTGATTACAGTTAGGTAAGACCTTAAACTTGCAATTGTAGGGCAGAGATCAATCATTCTTATTTATTGCTTCTCAGGATATACCATTAAGCGGTGGAGGAGATCAAGGTTACTCTACCTTTCGATCTATTGAACATGCTGGTGGGAAAAGAAAGGCTGAAGATAAGGTTTGTAATTTCCGCATCTGCCTGCTTTTACTGAAACTGACATGGCATGTATGGTTGGATTCATTTTCTTAAACCCTTTTCTGCAGCAGAGAGCCGATATTTTTGAAACTGGGGAGCAAACAATTCTTCAAACTCAGCACACCAACCAATTTACAGAAAAGGTATGTTTCATGATTCCAGTTTATGTTGATATGCACACATCATGGAGGCCATAATTTTGCTGGGACTCACTAAGTGTTTTCTATGTTGACCATATATAATCCTAGTTTTTGTGCATATGGTTTTTTTAAAATAAAAATCTTTCCGAAGCACATACGGGGAAATAATGAAGTCTTAAAATGTTTATGCTTCATTCACAATATGTTATTGTAGAAAAGAATAGCAATGCTATCCTGTTGGGATGGGTGTCGACAGTGGAACTAAATAGTAAATAGAGCAATGAGGATGTCGAATTAGATGAGACGAGTCAAATGAGCAAGTAAGCAAATAGATCCACCAATCCAACACAAACACAGCGAGGATTTATCCCGGTTAGCTTTCGCTTAATCCGGAAGGAAAATATAGGGAGATATAATATTTAACTAGAAGAGTTTACAAGGAGTTAATGATTCACTCAATACAAGGAATTAAACTCTCTCTCAAGCTTCTCTTCGCAATGGAGAAAGTATCAATGAAATATTTCTCTTGATCTCAACCTCTCATATTGGAGGTGATTACAATATATAGAAGAAGAATATAGAAAACTGTAGGTTAATCTTGATTCTCAGTTGTCCGATATAACCTGGAAAAAAAGTTTTTGAATAGGAGCCGTACGATCTGACTTGGAGTTGAAGATTGGGCTGAAACAACCTAACAAATCGAGACCCAAAAAGAACACAACAACATGCACGGTGGACTGTCCAACAAGACCGGTCGACCGACCTCTCGGCCGAAACCCTGTACAACTGACTTTGGACAGTCAACCGCAACTCGTCTGCACTATTGCTGCTCTGTTTTCTTCTACTCTCTTCAACGCTTTGACGTCCGTGTCATCATATATTCTTTTAATCTGAACTACGAGTATTCAAGATATTTTTCTAACAGTCTCCACCTTGGATTGCATACGAGTGCTATCACATGATGTGATTATTCATCAAACTTTAATGAACTCCACTTGCAAAATTACTTAGTTGAACAAATCTTTACCCAATCTCACCGATCAGTATACCCTCAAGGGCACACCTAAGTAGGTGTTAACACGGAGTTGCCATCCTCCGCATGAACTCCACCTACATCAAGGCATTCTTCACTTCTCGACGATGTTTGAAGGTCATAGTCTCGTTTCGATGATGCTAGTTGCGACAAATTAGGTGAGCTTGCGGGAATAACAGGAAAAAAACACTTGCACAAGTATATTGGATTCCCCAAAGTTTGTAGAGATTGTTTTGGCTTGGCCCAACCACTCACATATCTCTAATCACCTTACGATGACCCTGAAAAATAGACAAAACTCCATATCGAGCTGCGTACCTACAACCCCGTTCTTCAAGACTTTCCAAGAAAATCAGATTCTGTTCAAGCAGAGGAATATGCAAAACATCTCTTAGAGTGAACATGTTTAGACCTGACATCTTTAACTCAACTGTCCCCTTACCCACTACTTCACAAATCTTCCTAATTTTCGTTCTCACACGATGCCCTGTAGTAGACTTATAAGTAGAAAACAACTTCCTCTCGAAGCAAATATGAGAATTCTCCGAGTCAAGAAACCAACTAGAATCCTCTTCTAAAGAATTTGAAACAAGAAGACACGAATTACCTGAATCACAAGCACTAACCACATATGTGGTTGATTTTTCATCCTTTGAGCTCTCCGGATTCTGTTATTTTCAATAGTCTTTCTTGATATGCCCCAACCTCTTGCAATATCGGCAACGAATCGAATTCTTTTGCATAGCACTTTGTCTTCCACTTGAAGGACCTTTCACTGCTAGACAACTCGGAGTAGACGATTTCTGAGTCTTCTTTTTAAGTTGATTTTTCTTCAATGCTTTGATTACACCATCTACCGAAATACTCCTTGGCAGATCTATCGTGTAGCGTGGTAGTGATCAAAAGCTCGTACGAATTTGGCAGTGAATATATCAAGTTGAAAGCTTTATCTTCCTTACTCACATCCGCCTTTATTGCCTTGAGTTCCGATAGAACCTGTTGAACTCTGTGATGTGGTCTTGGAGATCGGTACGTTCTTTCATTGAGAAACGGAATAACTTCATCCTCCAATGCATTCGATCTAATAACGACGAACCAGAGTAGTTCAGCTATGAATTTTTCCACAAACTTGCCGCGTTAGTTTTTTCAAGAAAATGCACTTGACATCGTCCGCCAAAGATAGTTGGATCAGACTTATGGCTCTTTCACGAATATCATTCCAAACATCCTCCTTCATATCGGATGACTTTTCCTTCTTCTTAACGGCTAACTGTTGACGTTCTTGAACTACGACATTATATATGTTTACCTTCCAAAGATTAAAGTTAATCTTTCCATCGAACTGCTTGTTCTTCAAAAGATTGTGACCTGTCATCTTAACCAAGGAACTCGGCAACCTAAAGCTCTGATACCACTTTGTTGGGATGAGTGTCGACTAACACTCCGGTGGCGTAGCAGAACTAAATAGAGCAATGAGGATGTCGAAGTAGATGAGACGAGTCAATTGAGCAAGTAAGCAAATTGATCCACCAATTCAATAAAAATACGAGGATTTATCCCAAATAGTTTTCGCTTAATTCGAACGGAAAATATAAGGAGATATAATATCCAACTAGAAGAGATTACAATGAGTTAATGATTCACTAAATACAAGAAACTAAACTCACTCACCAAGAACTATCTCTCTTAAGCCTCTCTTTGCAATGGAGAAAGTATCAATGAAGTACTTCTCTTGATCTCAACATTTCATATTGGAGGTGATTACAATATATGGAAGAAGAATAGAGAGAACTCTAGGTTAATCTTGATTCTTAGTCGTCTGATATAACCTGAAGAAGAAACTGAATATGAACCATACATTATGACTTGGAGTTCATGAATGGGCTGAAACGACCTAACAAATCGAGGTCCAAAAAGAATACAACGCCGCGCACGATCGACCGTTCAACTAGATCGGTCTACGGATCTCCTCTCGGCCAAAACACTGTACAACTGCGGTCGGTGGTACGGCCGACAGCAATTTTGGACAGTCGACCGCAACTCTCCCTGCACTGTTGCTGCTCTGTTTTTTTCTACTCTCTTCGACGCTTTGACCTCCGTGCTTTATCGTATCTTTTTTTAATCTGAATCACGAGTATTCAAGACATATTCCTAACATATCACACATGCAACAAATGTAGCCTCTATTAAATGCGATAAGAAAATATTATTTAACTCGTGACATTGATATATGCTGTGCAGGATGACAAGAAAAAGAAACTGTTGAAGTCTCGCAAAAAAGCTGATGAACGAAGTAAGAATAAGGCCTGGGAGATGATAGATGGCTCTTGGTCCCAGAATAATACTCAAAATCAACAATTCTCAGTCCCAAATGTACAGCCCTCCAATGAAACCCCTTCACAAACTGTTCACTCTTTTTCTTTCACTCAAACAAGACCAGTCAGTGATAGTGACTGCCAATTTATCTCTTCCCAGTATGGATATCCTGCATACCGTTTTTCCGGCACTCCAATATTGCAACATGTTCAAGGTGAGAATTAAAGAATGATATCCCTTTTGGTTGTAATTTTCATTCCAATTCCATAAACAGTGCAGATTATTAGAGTATTATCTACATGTTTATTTTTTGGTCTCGGTTTAGGGGTGTTTGGTCAAGTGAGATTTAGAATTTCCCCCCAAAATTATTTGACCCAATTACCCAAATGACCTTTATGTTTTGGAGGGAAAGGATGATTCTAATTTACAAAATAGAGGTTTTATTGAAAAGTAGGGTACCTTTGGGTAATTGGGTCAAATGGTTTGGGAAGGAAAATTTTAAATCTAATTGCAACTGCAAATTGCAGTTGCAACGTACCAAACAGCCCCTTAACCCAAATCAGGTAAGGGATAGGA
Organism: Hemerocallis citrina; assembly: GCA_017893485.1. Classification (NCBI taxonomy): domain Eukaryota; kingdom Viridiplantae; phylum Streptophyta; class Magnoliopsida; order Asparagales; family Asphodelaceae; genus Hemerocallis; species Hemerocallis citrina. The sequence goes on from CM030362.1 coordinate 81,882,712, forward strand.
GGGCACCACTATTATGTATTGCATCCCACTCTCAAGTACAGTAAAATATAATCTCTTCTGTTCTCATATTTTGACATCTATATGATATCAGTGTTAATGTGAAACTCAAAAACTTCCACCTCATATTCTTTTCCGATGCAAAACCCTAACCTCTTAAAAGAAACAACACATTTGTATTATCCTGATCCTCTAATACAGATAATTTAATTGCAGTACCAGAAATACAATCTCAACCAATGGCTATGACACCTCAAGAAAAGATTGAAAAACTGAGGCGGCGTCAACAAGCACAGGCAATGGTTGCGATACAACAGCAACAGCAACAGCAACAATTGGTTCACCAAAACATCAGAGGTGAAAATATGGTCTCCCAAGAAAACTTTACAAGCAATATTGGAGTTGAAGAAAAAGAAAATATACTATCATCACGTGTTCCCAACTTTTTAGCAGAACTTGACGAGTCAGCACTGACTGATGAGAACTCAAAGAGAACCATATATTATCAGCTTCAAGATACTGTTGGAAAGGTTACACTGCCGTATCAATGCTTCTCTCCATATTTTGTATGTCTAGTGACACCTTAGAGAACTTATCTAAGGGGTTGGACTGAGATCGTTGGTGTCATCCTATGTACAATTAGAGCCATTCTCATGGCCCCATGTTCTAATATACGCGTGTAAAAAATCAAGCAGTATGGAAACCTTTTTTTGATGTTCTAAGTGGTCCAATTTGTTCTATTACAGCAAATTCATTTTGCTACCACTTGAGCTGAAAGGTGTTTCCCATTCCGCCTGATTGTTTATGCACAATCACTTACGAACATGAATATTTTGGGTCAACCCCTTCGGTGAGTTGAGTGTCACCATAGGTTTACGTTACCTATATATACAGATTTATTCGATTTTCAGCTTAAGAATAAAGTGAATCACCTTTCTTTCAGTTGGACACTAGAGTGAGGCTTTGCATTCGAGATAGTCTGTTACGTTTGGCTAGAAGCTCAATGCAAAGACAGAATGCATGTGAAAAAATTATTACAAATACAACCACAAGGGATGATGCTGGAATTTCTGCTACCGAAGAAGCAAACCATGGAAAAAGGTTAGTGAACTAGTTTCCTTAAGAAAATATTATTTATTTCCCTGTAGCTTGTAGTAAATTTTTTCTCTCGGTCTCAGTTACAGAGAATTCTGTATTTGATACTAATACAAAAGTTTCCGCTTTTGATCTAAGAGAACATAACTGTGCAATAATATTATCGATTGTTAAATTCTGGGTTCTGTCTTCAATGAATGTCTCAAGTTGATGGATCACTAAGCATCAATTCTGCTATCTTTCAGTGCTTTGATTTGATGCATTTTTTCAATATGTAACTCGCTTTTTTCAATTATGACATTACCTTCTTTATTTTGATAATGTGGTATGCTTTTACTTTTTATTGCAACGTAGCTATTGATCAGTCAATGTGAACAGATTTTGTGTGTTCTTACTCAGAAAAAGCATGTTGTGCTTTACTAAGTAAATCATTTTCATTGACTACATGCTACTATTTTACCCAAATTTGAATGTTACTGTCTACCTGATTCAATTGTTCTTCTTTGTAGGCATACAATATTGCAGGATGAAGAAACTTATACGAATCCCATAGATCGGACGGTGGCTCATTTGCTCTTTCACAAGCCTTTAGATTCATGTATGACCTCTATGGATGACGGAATGCCTCGATCATGCTTCTTGCATAATCCTGGTAAGCTATTCTTCTGACATCTTTATCTTCCTAATAACACAAAGGGTCGGTTTGGTAGCTTGCAATTGTGGTTGCACTGCAACTCGGGTTGCAAAATTCACCATCTTAACTGGGCATTACAACTGCAACAAAAATTTAAATACCCTTTCAAGTGCCAGACTCGACCTACCCATCCACTCTGCAATTGCAACTGCACTTGCACTTGCACTTGCAAACAAATAGTTGCAAGTGCAATTGTAACACCTACGAAGTTTCTATCAAGGGGGCCAAAATATTTTATCCTATAGAATATTGTCTGTGCAAATAAAATTTTGTATAATCTCTTTACTAAAACTATTTTTAAAGCTACATATTCTTTAATTGGGAAAAATTATATCATCTAATTCCTTCATGTATTGTATGATTATGCATGCTGCCCAAATTGATTTCAAGCTTGTTGGGCAGAAAGTTTGACTTTTGATGAAATGGATAAAATTTATAGCTATCTTTCTGACAGAAGTTCTATTGTATTGTGATGAGTTTTGAAGTATACAATAGAAATATAGAACAAAAATTTTATGAAGTTGGAACGATATAGACACCAAAAATTTGTAATTTGTGGGAGTTGATCTGATTTTATTCTTGATTTTGGTTGAATTTTTCTGAACTCTTGTTTCGTTATTTCTTATCAATAAAGCAAGATGGTGTTTTTCCATTTTTTGAGTTCAGGAAAAAAAAAAGGATTTTAATTTATTCGATATTTTTGATGGTGCTAATAGGGGTATTTACATATGTACTTAATATATCATCTTCAGTAAACGGAAGAAAAAATGAAATAAGGTGAACCGTGCTCCTAAATGAAATACGGTTACTTATAACTAATGTAGTTGCGGTTACAAGCAACTAAACACCGTTGTAGTAGAGTATAAATTAGATTAAAGTTGTATCCATTTGGAAAGTGACTTTTTTCGGGTACTCATGATGGTTAGTAGTCTCCAAACTGCCCCTAAATATTTCTGGAAAGATGTCCGAGAGGGAACCGGTAATCTTTGGGGAAATGGAGCTGCTACCTTCCATGTCAAGTAAGATGTATCAAGTTACATTTTTACTAATTCTTCAACAACTATATTAATTATTTTTTCCCAGAAAACTTGTTTCTGTTGATGAGTTTTTTTCTCCTTTTCAGAATAGCTTGGTTTGAATTTCCCTTTGGCGGAAAAGTGTTGCTGCTCCTTTTCAGAATAGCTTGGTTTCAATTTCCCTGCGGCGGAAAAGTGTTGCTGCGGACTGTCTACATACCTACGTATCTTTGCATACCAAATGAATGATCTGTACACAACATCTACGTTCATATATGTACAACTGAACAATACACTAAACTACTGGTTGGATCTTTATCAAGTACTTCATACGAGCTGGATTCAGGCTTGTTTGTGTTGTGATATATGTGAAATAAAGAAAGGGAGGAGTGCCGTGAGCCTCAAGTTTATTCATGAAATCTATATAAAACTTGCAATTTGGATTTTGGAGATGTCAGTAATTTGGGGTTGCTGCAACTCCTATGCTATGTTCAGTGCATCATTTCAGCAGTCCTAATTAAGAATTTCTTCTTTCTACTTCTTTTTATCCTTTAAAGTGGTAAATATATATGTAGACAAATTCCTTTTATTAGTTATATATTCAACCTAGGTTAGCTGTTTATTAGTTGTAAATTGTTTAAGTAAATATATACTAGTAATTTTCGCGTCTTAATAAATATAGTTTTTTAAAAAAAATTTTAAAAGCAAAAATTCAAACGTAGTCCGAGTTTGAATCTAAAGACCTCCTTTATAATAGTTATGCACGTACGTTGCATGCGTTGATAGATTTACAAATGATACTAAGGTCTTCTCTCATTATAATAATAAAATACTAGTAATACACGTGCGATACACATCTTAATAAATATAGTTTTTTAAAGTAAAAAGTTAGATGTAGTCTGAGTTTGAACCTAAGACCTCCTTTATAATAGTTATGCATGTGCATTGTATGTGTTGATAGATTTACAAATGATACTAAGGCCTTTTTCCATTATAATATTAGAGACTAGTAATTTACACATGCGATGCACGTTTTAATAAATATAGTTTTGTAATGTAAAAATTCAGATGGAGTCTGGATTTGAACCTAAGATCTTCTTTATGATAGTTATGCACGTGCGTTGCATGCATTGGTAGATTTACAAATGACACTAAGGTCTTTTCCCATTATAATATTAGAGATTATTATTATTAGCGATTAGAGATTTACACGTGTGATGCACGTCTTAATAAATATAGTTTTTTTAAAGTAAAAATTTAGACGTAGGCTGGGCTTGAACCTAAGACCTTTATAATAGTTATATACGTGCATTGCATGCGTTGATAGATTAGCAAATGATACTAAGGTACTGTTCTTTTTTTTGTCTCTTATAAGAGATTTACAGTAAGAGTCTCTTGTAAGAGCCTCTTTTTGAGGTGTTCTTTTTATATAAAAATAACCACTTATAAGAACCTCTTATAAGAGATTTCTGTTCTTTTTTCACCTCTTACAAGAGCCTATATTACCCTAAAGTCTATATTATCCCAAAGTATAAAAATAGTGAGATAAAGGACAAGAAAAGACAAGTTCAAATGCTGGATAAAGTATGTCTTTCCAATTGCATTACTTTGGATGCCTATCACACAAAAGTGTGAAAAGTCAAAAAAGAACCAATAGTAACAAAGAAAACGGTAATATGGCACATTCAATCAACTGCTATTTCATATGAATTTTAATAAATGGCAATCAGAACAAGTTGGGGAGAAGAAGAGATAACTTTCTGCAAACGATTTTATTCCATGCCAAAATTGCAGCTTAAACTAAAAATGTGTCGGTTTACAAATGATTTCATTTTCGTCATTGTCATTGGATGTTCATTTCAATTGTGATCTAATATACTTAACTACATGACTCATATACAACCCAGAAAAAATAGGGGTCCTCAAAAATAACAAAAAAAAAACGGGTACGTCTGATTTTAAGATTACTTTTTTCACCAGTATATTCCGACTGAATGAATGCAAAAAGCATTAAAGTATAAAGCATCAATGACCTTCAATGGCTACACGAGAACATTCGGCTTGTTGATGAAGACCAGAATCTTTCCTACCAATTTAGCTGACTTATAAAGTTATAAGGCATCATCATACGGGAATATAAATCCACATACCACTCAGAACCCAATGGAATGTTAACCCCACGGTGGATCTCAAGTTTGGCACTTGATGACTTTCGAAGTCACAGATATGATTAGTTATGATGATGAAAGCATTTCGATCAATTCACATTGACCATGAACATTGAACGTCCTAGAATGTTCTCAATCTTTCTTCAGGTGAAGAGCAAAAAAATAAGGACCTTTGTTATTTTTGAGATTGAAATTACTAACAATTATAATATAGACTTGGGGGTAATATAGACTTTTTAAGTGATAGAAGTCTTATAAGAATTTGAAAGAGGCTACTAGAAGTCTTTTAGGCTTACAAGAGATTTTGGAGAAAATGACTTATAAAAGGTAAAAAAAAAACGCTAAAAAAACTCTTGTAAGAGGTGGACCACCTCTTACAAGAGGTAAATCGCTTATAAGAGGAGAAAAAGAACACTACCTAAGGCTTTCTTCCATTATAATATTAGAGATTAGAGATGGATTTATAGATACACGTGCAATGCATGTCTTAATAAATATAGTTTTTTTAAAGTAAAAATTCAGACGTAGACTGGGCTTGAACCTAAGACTTCCTTTATAATAGTTATGCATGTACATTACACGCATTGATAGATTTACAAATGCCAACTTCTCCTCCCATTATAATATTACATTAGACAATTAATCTGCACGTGTGATGCATTTCTAATTAAAATTTTTTTATATAGTAAATAATAAGATGTAATTTGGCTTCGAACTTAAGACCTTCCTTTATTTATCACATACTCATTACAAATTATTCATAGTGGCACAAACTTTTATTTTATATGAGTGATACTTTTATAAAATAATTATGTCATAAATAAATTTAAATTTTGAGGGTATTATGGTAACTAACAACAGTTGAATAAATTTCTACTATTTTAATGGGAGAGTTGGAGTTTGTAACAAACAAACTCTAAGGGTGTGTTTGGTTGGAGGGGAATGGAGGGAAGGGGAGGGGAGGGATTTTTAAAAACTTTTCTTGTTTGATTCATTTTTTGGAAGGGGAGGGAAGGGAAATGGAGGGGTGCAGAATTCCTCCTGAGCCACTTTTAGCTTCCCTCCAATATTGGAGGAATTTGGAGGGGAGAGAAAGTATGTGTAATTTTTTTAAGTGAGCAGACAAAATTATCCTTATTAGATCTAATAAAAAAACACATCTCTAATTAAAAATCAGATCTTGCAATATTAGCAAACTCTTATTGATGATTATGTTTTTTTTTTTAATAACTCTGGTTCCTGCCATGCTCTGCATAACTACCATAGATAAAATCATCAAAACCCTTCAAGAGGCCAGGAGGTTCTTAATATATAGAATGCACATTAATTAATGGAATACAGGCAAAAACAAAAGACTCACAATTTCTCATTTCTACAACTTAAACCACTTGGGCTTTGTGGGATTCTTTGCAGCAGGCTTAGGCTCTGGAACAGAAGGTTTCACAACAGCTGCTTCTGATTCTTCTCGGTCAGAACTGACGAGAGCTTTTTGTTCACAAGTATAATCTAAACCATCCAAAGTCATAATATCTTTATGAAGGTAAGGACCAAGTTTCACAACATGATCAAACACTGAATCTGCATTGAAATCAATATGTGGATATATTAGCATGAAGAATATGTTAATCAGATCATATAATTAAATGTACAAGTACTTGACAATTATAAGAGCATTAATAAGAAGTGGTGTAGCATTCTTTTCTTCACTAATTCTTTGGGTTATGTCAAATGTAATAGGAGTAATGATTTTTATCATTATGCCTCTGTACAATGAGACATCATTTTACACTGCCCTTTGAATATTTGCTAGCTGTAGCATACATTAATTAGGTCTAATTTTCCTAACTCTAGTTTACGTGAGACATTTGATATTTTTTGTGGTTGAGGTTTATTATAAAATTTAAAAAGATATAAAAGTAATTTTATTATAAAATCCCTTCCCTCTCCTTGTGAACCAAACAAAAAGATAATTATTTTCCCTCCCCTCCCCTCCTTTGAACCAAACAGAGTCTTGATTAAAATCTCTTTCCTTCCCTTCCCTCCCATCCCCTCCATTAAAATCTCTTCCCTCCCCTCCCCTCCCCTCCTTTGAACCAAACAGACCCTAACTTTGTAACTACATAAACACGTATAATACATGTCCAAACTAAATCCAATAAATATAAATGTGCACCGCACGTGTAACCCAAATCAAAACATTCAAATATAAACTATTTTTTTTCTTATTCGATATATATTTGTTTAATTTGATAACTTTACTTTTTTTAGACGTGCGAATTATACTAGTGAATAATTAATATGACTCCCACTTAAAAATAAATGGTTGAATATCTATAAATTACAAGTTGTCTACAAATAACAATTCCAACCCACTCATTATAATATTAGAAATTAGAGATTACATTATAATATTAGAGATTAGAGATTATAGATAATTCTGTTGAGATTTTCTATTTTATGGATAAGGTAGAGAATGGTCACCTTGTTTTAAAATCTTCAACAAAATTGGAAAGGCAGATTGACTGATAGCCAGGTTTCTCTTCGATGCATATGCATATGAAATATGATTATACATATGCTGGATCCGCTTTAATGTTTCTTTTAGTCACTTTATTACACATCCATACTCAGTCTAGTGGCCTATCAAATTCCGATCTACTGCAAGGACCGTGACCTTATAAAAAGTATGCGGTTAGGTCTTATAAGAATGTCAGTGACATGCAACTCCATATTCAACTCCCATTTGCAATTTTTACTTACTAGTATCATAAACGTGCACACGTGCACGTGGAAAAAATTGAAGGGTTAATGAAAAGGATAAAAAGAAAATAATTTCCAAACTGATCCACTTCCGAAAATATTTACCAAACTGGTCCACTTTCGAAAATATTTACCAAAGTGGGTCATTTTGCCAACACATGCGCTGCACGTGTTGGCTTCAAAATGACAACAATGACAGATGACACTAAGGTACTGTTCTTTTTTTTGCCTCCTATAAGAGGTGACCTCTTATAAGAGATTTACAGTAAGAGCCTCTTGTAAGAGCCTCTTTTTTAGGTGTTCTTTTATATAAAAATAATCTCTTATAAGAACCTCTTATAAGAGATTTTTGTTCTTTTTTCACCTCTTACAAGAGTCTTTTCTCTACTTTTAGACATTTTTGCCCTTACTATATAATTTCTCTATTTATACCAATATTTCATATCTAAAATTAAGTAAATCGTCACATTTCTCACATAGTAGACAAATTTGGTCATAATCCATAATTATTGTCATTCTTCTTTCAACGAAAAAACCCACATAACATGCAACACTCCATCTACAAGCCGTTTAGGTTTATAAGAAGAGCCACTTGATAGCTTTCTTTGTGTTTTATTATATAGATAATTTTGTGAGTTCATCCATCAATTACTTTTCAGTCATTGCATATACTACGTGATTATGTTATCACTAAAGTTAAAGAACTGGTGCTCTTCGTAGTTCCAATAGTTAATATAACATATTGATATAATCTTCTGCTTATTATTGGAACCTTTTTTTAATTTTGTTAGAAAATTTACTTTCATTTTGTTTTGGCTGAAATTTTGCAGGCTATTAGATGAAATTTCCCATGTGAGAGAAGTATATTCCATGTGAGAGAAGTACATATCAGCATAAACATTTTCCTGCTTTTTAACCAAAGAATCAGAGACATCGACGTATAATTTCTAGAAAGTGCACATCAATTCGATAAATTACAACCCCTTACCCTAAAAATCTATAAAGAGTACAAACAAGATCCTGTCATGTTATAATTCAAAATTGTTTTCCTCTCAATGGAACCAAATGGCGTGGCATCTAATAAAACCTGTCCAGGTTCATGCATGTTTAAATAGCATTGGTATTAAAACCCGAAACCCGGACCCGATCCGGACCCGGCGTTGGACCGGAACCGACCCGATCTAATTTGGGTAGAGTATGGGTCCTAAAATACTACCCGTTGAAATTTCGGGTAGGGTCCGGGTCCCCTAAAAATGGAACCGACCCGGACCCGGACCCGGACCCGCCACAGATAAATAAACATAAAATCAAGTGGACCCGACCCGTTACCCGTTAATATGACAAGTTCCTCACCGATTATCGCTCTCTCATTTGCGCAGCATCTCTCATTACATTGCAGTATTGCACTCTCTCAGTCACTATGTATCCTTCAATAGTCTCTATCTCCCTCACAACTATATATCTCAAACACCGGTACTAGCTTCCCCTTCACAGCTTCCAAATACCATCTTTATGAATCTTTTAAAGTCCAAAGTGTACTAGGGAAGCCAGTGCTGTTATTTGAGAATCGTACGTAGTGAAGATAGTGCAAGGTTTATATTTTTCATAGAAAACGAAAATCAACTACTGATGGATGGCCTCAAATTATAATCTAGCTACTATTTTCCATGTCTTTGTTGCTAACTAACCGATAGAAATCAAACTGGGAGCTTGCATAAGAGTTACCAAATCTGCAAAACCTAGAGACCGATCGACATGATTAATCAAACCAGAAACTCCCAAATTTACTCACATAGTTCTCAGTTCAGGTGTACAACTAGCTGAACCCGAGATGAATATGTGAGAATCGATAAGGGAGTTCACCAACGGAGAGGGTTCTTCATCGATAGATAGATAGATATGAATTCCATTGATCGATAGATGCAGTGAGTTGGGTTCTTCTCACTTCAATTCAAAAACTTGTATCAATTTACTTAAGATTGGGTGATGTGAAGGATAGGTGTGTGCTCTTGTACTTCCATTGTATTTTGTGAATTTCTCTTTCATGTTTTTCTCATAGGACTGAGTCTGGTTTGGCCTAAGATCATGTCTTGGTTGTTGTTACTTCGAGCGTTCCTCATGCGTCGCTCCTTTGAAGATGTACATATATGCGTGCAGTTTAATAAGAAACCCACCATGGCATATACCTTGTGTGTGCACACACAGAAACATGACATTATTTATTATCAGTCTCATTTTAAATTCTCAATAAATATCTATTAGGTACTTGAAATAAGAATAATATTAACAATAATTGTCACGGATGGAGTATGGACTGCAACACTATACTATACATGAAGCTTCTTACAGCTGAAATGGTCATGAAGTCGAGCGAATTAAATGAATCAGCTTCCCACAATTCCAGAGCACATTGATTTTGTTCATATACGGAGCTTGCATCAGTCTTGTTGCAGGTAATCTTTCCAAATAATCGTAGTAGCTTCAGATAACTGCATAGTTGAATCAGATCTGGTGGTGAACCTCATTCGCCAACAACGTACACGTTGAATCAATACTTACTTTTTATATCGAAACACTGCTCGTCTCAGTTTCTTGTTCTTGTTTACATATGGCTGTATTGATGGTTCTCTGTGATTATTTTGTTCGCAACCAACCGGGTGATATCAAGAGCTCTTCTGCTCTGGGAATACAAGGATTTCTGAGCCTATCATGCTGTCCTCACATGCTGTGTAGTGTAATATTCCACATTCAACTTAAGCATTTCACATGTATTATAAAGATTTTTCTATAATTTTGACTCGATAACTATGTAATATACTAATATTGTGTTATGCTTTAAAGACTCGGAACCGAACCGGACCCGTGATTAGAAATAGGACCCGGACCCGAAAACGAACGGGTAACATTTATTGTGGGGAACCGGACCCGGACCCGGACCCGAATTTCATGGGTCTGAGTCCGGGTCCAGTAATTGGACCCGTCAATGACCGGGTCCGGATCCGGGTATTGAGCTACCCGACCCGACCCGACCCGTTACCAGTGCTATGTTTAAATCAATACATTAGAGTATATAAGTATAAATAAAAGATTACTATATTGTAAATCAATCTGTAGGTTTTCAGTTTGACCATGTTCTTCTCATCCTGTGGTCTTATAAGTGATTTACCCCATAATCATTAATTTAGGGGTAATATAGTCTTTTTAAGTGATAGAAGACTTTTAAGATTTTGAAAGAGGCTAGTATAAGCCATTTAGGTTTAAAAGCAATTTTGGGAGAAATCTCTTATAAGAGGTAAAAAAAGAACACTAAAAAAATTCTTATAAGAGGTGGACCACCTCTTACAAGAGGTAAATCACTTATAAGAGGAGAAAAAGAACACTACCTAAGCCCTTCTCCCATTATAATAGTAGAGATAACTGGTCCCCTTATAAGAGTATCTCCAACCACGCTAGCTATTTTAGCTAGCTAGAATAGTCAAAATAGATAACAAATGGATAATTTGGCTAGCGTAAAAAACTTACACTCCAACCATGCTATCTATTTTGGCTAGCCATAAATGTTTTAATTTTTATTTACTAATAAATAGTTACAATAATCTTTTTTTTAAAATGACAACATTTCTATTCCTAAAAAATTTTGTCTGAATAAGCTTACTCTTTCTCTTCAATTTTGTAAGTGATAAGCAGTGCATCTCAGTGTCTGCTAAGATTTGATATCATGGTTGACAACCTACACTGGTTGAGTGACTCTCCCCCTTTAATTGTTGTAACACTAGTTACTATCCCATTAAATACATCCTTATTTACATGATTACATCAATGTAATGACTAGACACTTGTTTCTTTCTAATATACACCACTCTCTAGCAAACCTATTACTATCATTTTCTAAGTGAATGGTAGCCATTTGAAGGTTGCTAACCTTAATTTGAAGTTGGAAGCTGAAGTATTCAATTTCTACTGCTTAAAGGGAATAACCAATTTCATGAATATGTATATATGTATCAGAATAACCAATTTCATGAATATAATGTTTATATCAGTGAATATGTATATATGTATCAGAATAACCAATTTCATGAATATAATGTTTAGTGAATATGTATATATGTATCAGAGTATTCATTAATACCAGACTGAATAACCAACTTCATGAATACCAGATTGTATCAGTGAAGGATCTTTATATTCATGAAATTGGTTATTCTAATCTTTATATTCATGTATGTATCAAAATATGTATCAGATTATCAATTTCATGAATATGTATATATATCAGAATAACCAATTTCATGAATATATGATAAAAAGGTATACAATCTCAATACAATGGAACAACTAAAATTTGGACAACCCAATACACTGGTATGTTAACTGAGATGGTCAATTACTTTTTTCCCCCTTCCCTTTCAGAATAACCATTTCAACTAAAATTTGAACAACCCAATTGAGCAACTAAAAAAGTAATGAAAGGGAAGGGGAAAAAACCCAATACACTAGAACAACTACTTATCCTACTCCCCACCTCACACTGCATTCATTGATCAATTTAGTTTCTGACACTCTAGTTTGTGAGTGTGTTTATCTGCACTGTTATTCATTCCATCCACTAGTTTTTTCACAGAAAAACTAGGGACTACCAAATGAGCAACATTTTAGATGCACGAAAGATATTTGACATAAGATTTCCATTTAAGACCATCTTTGATACTGTACAGACAACATGTACACTCAGCCAAATCTCTGATATACTTGTACTCTGCGAGAAACAAAAGTCAGATACAAGAAGTTAAAGCAGATATTGAAGTAGGCAGAAGTTAAAGCAGAAGTTAAAGTAGTATGTGATATACTTGTACTCTGCTATATATTCCAGACTTTAGAAGGCAGATATCTTTGACACTCAGCCAAAATTCAAGCAGATAAAACAAGGACAAAAATGAAATCATAATGCCACAAGAGCAAGTGATTTTGATCCATTCACTGATAATGGATCAAAATCAGTACATTCTTCAATTGAGAGCAACTCTTGCACAAAATCAGTACATTCTCCAAAATCAGTACATCCACAAAGTGACTTCCATAGCTTGGCTCCAATTGAGAGCAACTCCTGTACAAACACATACACAACCAAAAAAAAGTAATGAAAGGGAAGGGGATCATACTAGCTTGGCTCCAATTGAGAGCAACTCTTGTAGTTTGTAAATCTAGGTGTAAAGGTAACCGACATATCGGTCTTCTAGCTATGGGGATCATACTGAACATGCATGCCAATCTCACTTGCAGGTACCACCAACTAGCTACTATCTACAAGGGGTATCAGATACTTGATAAATGCAAATTTATCTATAGAGAGATTTGTGAAGCCTCAAGTTCATGATGATAAGCAACTGAAGCACACATTCGATATGGATTAAGCAAAATACAAGAAGAATTGAAAAAAATAAACAATTCCAGAAACAAGCAAACAACAGAAGCAATGGTGAAGCTTCATTCTCTCGTGATAAGCAATTGAAGCTCACATTCTCATATGAGTTAAGCAAATCAAATGACAATTGAAAGAAGAAACAATTCCGTAAACAAAAAATACATGAAAGCCATATAAATGAAGCAAACTGAGAATTTAGCCTCTTTGATTTGATTCAATCATCATGCATGAGTATTTAACAAAAGATCGAGAAAAAAAAAGGACTTATTCAAACTTCTAATGGTTTTGTCTATAGAAGAATAAATAAAAATATAAAAACTTGTCACAGTTCACCCTCGATGGGTTGAAGATCTTTCAGAAGTCCAACTATTTGCTGCATTGAAGGCCTCTTGGAACACAAATCAGCAGTAGAAAGATAAGCAATCCTCAATGCTTCCTCCATCTGTTTCTCTGAATATCCCGAGCTCCTCCTTATCTTAGGATCAATTGCTGAGAACCCCTGGTTGTTCTTCACCAACGCTCTCACCCAGCTCACTGAACTCGTCGTATAGTTCCCGACTAAATCTTCATTCAAATTCAATTCCTTCCCTGTAATTAACTCGAAAAGAATCACTCCAAACCCATAAACATCAGATTTTGTCGTTAAAGCCGTCCCAGAGTTGAAGTCATTTGACAAAGAATATCAACAACAATCACTCCAAACCCATCAACAACAATAATATCAGCAATTTGACAAAGATTCCAACAGCAAAAACAATCACTCCACATCCCAGCCGTGCGCAGTGCCCGTGCGGTTGATGAAGGGCTTCGACGACAACAGGGCTTCGATGATGACGACAGGGCTTCGACGACGATAGGGCTTCGGCTTCGATGAGGGCTTCGACGACCACATAGCTGCTACGATGAGGGCTTCGACGACGATAAGGCTTCGAGAGTAGAAGAGGGCTTCGCAATTTTGGAGGAGGGCTTCGATGGCGAGCGGATCCCGCTCGCCAGATTTGGCGAGCGGATCGCGAGCGAAAATGAGAACGCCAGAGTAGCGAACGCTTTAGCGAGTCCGTTGGAGAAGATTTTTGGGAATATGCTGGCTATTTTGGCGATTTTGTAGGTATGGCGAGTGTGATTGGAGTTGGTCTAAAAAATAAAAAATAAAGTGATTCTCAACCGACGCCAGACATTTCCACCATAATTGGTCCCCTTATAAAAAATTAAAAAATAACTGGTTTCGAGATTCTCAACGGACGCCAGATATTTCCACCAAAGTTAATGTCTCATCTGCCTATCTCAATGACACTTCTATTTAAGAGTTTCCTCACTTATTTTTTCTTTTCACATTTATTTTAACTAGTATTATATATGTGCTGTGCACGTGAAGAAAATTGGGGAAATGAAAAGGGTAAAAAAATTAAAATCTATCAGCACGTGCGTTGCACGGGTTGGATTAAGGACAAATTACACTAAGGCCTTCTCCCATTATAATAGTAGAGATGTGTCACCTAATATAGTAAAATTAAATATAGTAAAATTGGTAGTAGGAATAACATTACTCTTCCACCAAAGCCTAAAGAGATTTGACATGATTAAATTGTGGCCCACATCTGATTTTTCTGGTTCTGGTCAGTCCAAGATCAAAAGCGCTTCCAAAAAGTTTGAGAGAAACATGGCCTACTTCCAGAGAAAATTTTACTGTACTGACCCACTTTTTGAAAATATTTAGCGCTTTGATCCACTTCCGAAAACAATTAGCGACCCGACTCAGTTTTGGACACGTCAGCATAAACCGTTATTGGAAATAACGGCATAGGTTATTTACGTGCCGTTATTTCCAATAACGGCATCTATTTTACATTTTTTTACCATGCCGTTATTTGGAATAACGGCATCAGTATATTTCTCTTACAAGTTTGAATCTTCTAAGTTTAAAAAATTCTAAATGTGAAAAAAACTTATAAATAATACCGTTATCCCCAATAACGGCATTCGAATGACTGATGCCATTATTGGAGATAACGACATCAGTTATATATAAATGAACTCTTGCCGTTGTTTGGAAACAGAGAGGATGAATAATAAGTTAATTTTTTTTAAAAAAAAATTTATAACTGATGCCATTATTTGGAATAACGGCATCGGTTATAATTTTTTTAAAAAAAATTAACTTATTCGTCAGAGATGATGAATAATAAGTTACTTTTTCATAAAATTTTTTTATAACTGATGCCGTTATTCCAAATAACGGCATCAGTACTGAGAATGCTGTTATTTGAAATAACGGCATCTGTTACAAGGTTTTCACAATTGCAATTTTTTTTCTAAATGAAGACTACAAGCTGTCGAAAAACAAAATAACCTATGCCGTTACTCCAAATAACGGCATGACACTTTTTTTAAATATAGATGTCGTTATTGAAAATAACGGCACGTAAATAACCTATGTCGTTATTTCCAATAACGGTTTATGCTGACGTGTCCAAAACTGGGTCGGATCGCTAATTGTTTTCGAAATTGGGTTAGAGTGCCAAATATTTTCAAAAAGTGGGTCAGTATGGCAAAATTTTCATTTTTCTCCACTTAGAGCATCCACAATGGTTGTTTTCCAAATATGGCAAAATGACAAATGAGTAATAGCAAAATTGTAGAGAGTGCAACGATTTATTTGCTATAATATGGCAAACTTCAAAAAAATTTCTGTACGGACCCGTCTCACTTCCATTTATTTTTTTAATGTTTAACATTTGATTAGATTATCTTAATTAGTAAATTAGTAAATAATAAAGTTATTAAATTAGTAAATAAGTAATTATTTAGATATAATTAGTGATTAATTAATAAAAAGTGAGAATTAGGATGGAAGAGCTCTCTGATTTCATAGACGGTACATGTCCCGTCTAAGCAAATTTTTGCTTCGAACTTGTTTCGTCCAAGATCTCCCTTTTTTTAATTAATTAATTAATTAATTAATTTACATTTTTGGGATGGTACAACATGTACCGTCCGATCATTAAAAAAAAACCAAAAACCCCTTGGACGAAACAACTTGTTTCGTCCGATTATATATATATTGTAACTCCTATTTCTCGTATCTGTATTTGTATACTGTATTTTTACCCCATTATACTCTTTCATCTATTTGAGATCCTGTATTTTGTTTCAGATTGAATAAAATCATTATTTTATTTCGACTCAATTTTTGGTCCTTTTATCTAATTCAATTGTGTGTGCTCTTTGTGTCATTCTTCGTGAAGAATCAGCTCTTTCTTCACATTCATCTCTTTATTCTCCATTTTAATACAATTTGACCAATTCTCCAGTTGGATCCTGTTCAATTCGGATACCCTAAAACCCAAAACCCAAAACCCTCACTATTTAAACCTAACCCTAACCCCTACCCCTATACTGTTTTAACCCAATCACCTCCGCCGTTTTCTTCTTCTTCCTCCAGATTCATTCTCGCACGCCAAACCCAATTCCCATCTCCGATCGCCTCTCCATTCGTCCCCTTCACCCTCGTCAACACCACCACCACAACACCCAATCCACCATCGTCTTCACCATCGACCTAAACTCTGAACCCAACTCTTGAACTTCGAAACCCATTTATGCCATTACCCACCTCCATCATCTCTGCCTGCAACCTCCACCCTCTCATCCCCATCGTCTCGCCCCCTCATCCTCCTCGACCTCCGTCCACACCGCTAACACCCCCGAACCACCACAGGCCACTCCTCCACTCTCCCCTGTTCCCGAACCCACAACAGAACAACGCGCGACCATTGCCGATGCCCCTCGACGACAGCGCCGTCACGGTCGTCGTCGCCCCTCCGTGGTTTTTGCAGTCACGCTGTCGCATCGCCACTGCCGGTCGCCGCCGCACTCTCTCTCTCTCTCGCTCTTTGTTTCAACGAAGAAGAAGAACAGGATTGGCGGGATTGGATCTCAGCCATTGGGTCGCTTCAAGATCCGTGCAACTCAGTCGATCTGATCGCTGTCCCATGTTCGGCCACAGCAGATCCCCCATTCGCTGTTTCCTGTTCGGCCGATTCGCTGTGCGGGAGAAATCCTATTCGCTGGTTCGGTGTTCGCTGTTTTGCTGCGCCGGATCGAGTTTGCTGTTTGCTGTTCTGGGTTGATCCGGTGTGGGGAATTTTGCTCTACGGTTGATTTCTTGCACGCGCTTCACACGTGCTTTTGGGAGTTTGTGCCCGGAATTTTTCGATCACATTTCTTCAACAATCGGATCTAATCGTTGTCCCAAGACAAGTATTCCTCTTGTACACATTTTTGTTCTAGTACAAGCATTCCTTGAAAATACTACAAATAGTTAGAAATTGTGACTCCTTCGTTGATCAAATATTAAACCTCCTCAATTTCATAATCTTAAGAGTCACAATAAATTCATTGTATTATATTACAACTACTTGGACTCATTTTATCCCCCGAACACATGGACACATGAGATTAAGGAGCCCTAGATGTGTAGACATATGTTATATCTTGTACTTGATGATCTTGCAATCATTTGACTTGAAAAACAATTATTACTTGCTGTTTTGATAACCATTACCCCGTATTTATATCATACATCAACCTAGACGCCTATTAACCAATTTTCATGCAACCTATACACGTAAGACATTTCCACATGTTGCTGTCCTGAATCTTATTATACTTTTTTGACCCCTTTAACATCAGAATCTAAACCCGAGCCCCCAATAGAAAATGTAGATCTAGATGTCTAGATATCGATAGCCTCCGGAAATTTCGAATTTGGAGTTGAGGTCTAGGAGTTATTGCAGTTTTACTGCAGCTGTGTCAGTAGATACAGATTCGCAAAACTGCTGCACACCTTTACTTTGCGAATTAATTTAACTATGTTAACAGCAAGTGTTTGACTTGAAATTTTATATGCGGTTGCTGGACACCCTTTAGGACATCCTCAATTTTTCTTAGAATTAATTAACAATATTTCGACCCTGTTTTACATGTTTAAACTTCGATTCATAAATTCTGCCTGAACACATTAACTATGTAATTCGCTGGACACATGTTCCCACCACTTTCTCGTACCTTGTTTCACACTCCTGCATGCTTGCTTGATAAAAAATAATAAATGTAACAAGCCGGGGTTTAAGGAAAAGACTATAGTAGTGGACAATATAGGTAGGTGTACTCGGAAGGGGGTCCGTATGTCCCAAATACTTGGTTCATGAACTTGTTGTATCTTGATCGATTCATAGAGTCAGTTACTTGGCTCATGAACTTGTTTGATTCATGAACCCATTGTGTGGTTCTCGAATTTGTTAGTGGATTCGCGAACTTGCTTCGTGAACTTGTTATTTATTTTCCGATTCATGAACCATGACTTGCTTGATACTTGATGCCTGAGTATGCCGCCCTATAAAATCCATTACTAGGTCTAATCGAAATTATTTTGACTGCAGCAACCATGTAGTAAAAAGATGGATGCATGAAGTGCTACCTAGATAGTAATCACCACAAGACTCGAACATGAAACTTGAACTCGACACATGTTTACTCGATACTTGATCACATGATACATGAAACCTGATACATGAAACTCGAACTTAATACATGTTTACTTGAAGCTTGATGACTTGTTACATGAGACTAGATACTTGAATAATAACACTTGACATTTATAACTTGATACTTGTGACCTCATAACTTGACACTAGACTTGAGACTTGTTACCTGACACTTGTACTGGATACCTGTCACTTGAGGTTAGATATCCTATGTGTTCACTTGTCACTTGTTTCACTACTAGTATTTATTATCCAACCTGTTTACTTGAGTTACCCTTCTTTCTAGCTAGTTCTTGGTTTTCCAATACTTGTTGTATCCCTGTTACATTCTTGATTCCAATTCTTGTTCCCCATTACTTGTACTAGTTTTTACTATTTGTGGCCCTAACTTGCACTAAGGGCATTTTTTCTTGTTTTCTCTACTTTTCCCTTTTATATTTATTAAGCAGACTTTGGAAACGTGCTACCTGCTGGAATTGGTGAGCAGACGTCCTAAGCCTTGGTTGGAAAAAGCTTTCTTTAATAATTTCATTTTGTATTTGAGTTATTTCATTTGATGTTACTTAAAACTTGTAACGGGCTGATGTTCCCGAGTTTTAGTTTGATCCAGACTTGAAAAATATTTGGATATTATCATTTGTTTCAAATGTTTCTGTTGCTTAATGAATTATTCATGCATGCTTGGTTATATATATCTCTTGTTATATTCTTGTTATGATGCTGAGTCGATCCTACAGCTTATGGATGATGTTAAAATCATTCGCTGGGCTTCGTCACGCGCTCGTATTCCATATTTTTGGGAAGCGGGACGTGACATATATACTAGGTTTGCCCGTTGACACGTGCCTACGGCACGTCTTCGGAACGGTGCACCTGATTTAATTATATAAAATAGTTTTGGAGATCTAGCAAATTAATTGAAGTAGCAAACATATTATATGAGGAAGCAGTATATCTACCTTTAATCTCAACCATCGCCTTCTTGATCATTAGCTTGAA